>JAQJVL010000020.1:1721436-2143331 GCA_035578905.1 Stictocephala bisonia
AGACACCTCTCAGATTACTTTACATACTAACGTGAGTCATTGTGTTTGCTTACCTAATCAATCTCCTTACATTTATAACCCGAACAACTCAGACACCTTTCAGATTACTTCACATACCTAAGTCAGTGTTTGTGTTTGCTTACCCAATCAATCTCCTGAAGTATATGACCCTAACAACTCAGACACCTCCTAGATTACTTTACATACCTACGTTAGTGATTGTGTTCGCTTACCCAATCAATCTCCTGACATATATAACCCTAAAAACTCAGACAACTTTCAGATTACTTCACATACCTACGTCAGTGATTGTGTTTGCTTACCCAATCAATCTCCTGACGTATATGACCCTAACAACTCAGACACCTCTCAGATTACTTTACATACTAACGTGAGTCATTGTGTTTGCTTACCTAATCAATCTCCTTACATTTATAACCCTAACAACTCAGACACCTTTCAGATTACTTCACATACCTAAGTCAGTGTTTGTGTTTGCTTACCCAATCAATCTCCTGACGTATATGACCCTAACATCTCAGATACCTCCTAGATTACTTTACATACTTACGTTAGTGATTGTGTTTGCTTACCCAATCAATCTCCTAACGTATATGACCCCGACAGCTCAGACACCTCCTAGATTACTTTACATACCTACGTCAGTGATTGTGTTTACTTACCCAATCAATCTCCTGACTTATATGACCCTAACAACTCAGACACCTCCTAGATTACTTTACATACCTAAGTCAGTGATTGTGTTTGCTTACCCAATCAATCACTGACTTATATGACCCTGACAACTCAGACACCTCCTAGATTACTTTACATACTTACGTTAGTGATTGTGTTTGCTTACCCAATCAATCTCCTAACGTGTATGACCCTAACAGCTCAGACACCTCCTAGATTACTTTACATACCTACGTTAGTGATTGTGTTTGCTTACCCAATCAATCTGCTGACGTATATGACCCTGACAGCTCAGACACCTCCTAGATTACTTCACATACCTACGTCAGTGATTGTGTTTGTTTACCCAATCAATCACTGACGTATATGACCCTAACAGCTCAGACACCTTTCAGATTACTTCACATACCTACGTCAGTGATTGTGTTTGCTTACCCAATCAATCTCCTGATTTATATGACCCTGACAGCTCAGACACTCCCAGATTACTTTACATACTAACGTTAGTGATTGTGTTTGCTTACCCAATCAATCTCCTGATTTATATGACCCTGATAGCTCAGACACTTCCTAGATTACTTTACATACTAACGTTAGTGATTGTGTTTGCTTACCCAATCAATCTCCTGACGTATATAACCCTAACCGCTCAGACACCTTTCAGATTACTTCACATACCTACGTCAGTGATTGTGTTTGCTTTCCCATTCAATCTCCTGACTTATATGACCCTAACAACTCAGACACTCTCAGATTACTTTACATACTAACGTTAGTGATTGTGTTTGCTTACCCAATCAATCTCCTGACATATATGGCCCTAAAAGCTCAGACACCTTTCAGATTACTTCACATATCTACGTCAGTGATTGTGTTTGCTTACTCAATCAATATCCTGACGTATATGTCTGTAACAACTCGGACTCCTCTCAGATTACTTCATATGTACTTAGGCAAATGATTGTGTTCATTCAGTTTAACTGTCATAGTTGTTCACTGAAGTCGACGAGCCAAAGATCTTCCATCAACAAATTTGTACTGCTTTAACTTTTATATTACCGTAGATGTAGATTTAGGATATTTTTATTTTACAGTAGTGCTATATAATTTGAAAGTGGCCAGTGTGTACGTTATAAACTATTTCAGTGGTCAATAAACCTCATGCTACAACTACCATATAAATGTTTTCAGCAACGGTTTTAAAACTAAGAAAAAAAACACCGAACATCTATTGGACAAACAATCTACAAGTTAGATGTCACTTTTGTAAAATTCCTTCTCTAGTCAAGAGTTAACTGACCAATAGGATATGTAACATGAAAGAAGCGAACATTTCTTAAGTTGTAGGTTTAGGTCTTTGTTCACTTCTGAGAAGAGATTGAAGTTCACGATAGGTAACTGACGCAATTAACGATAATCGTAGTACAGTCGGTACATTTTATATTCTTCTGTTTTTTCTGATATTCTGTATAAATATCCTTCCTGTAATGTTGATATAATACACATGTTGTAATGCATCCTACACTTATTAATGTTGTGGTGAGATTCATAACGTATTTATTAGTACAACAATATTTCTGTTCAGTGTTTACAATTCACTGGATATTAATACAGAAACTAACCTGTAAACGAATTTTTGGCCCAACACCTTCCTTATGATATTTTTGTCGTAGTAGTACCGCAACGCCCTGCTCAGCTTGTCGTAGTTCATGTTGCTCTTGTTCTTGCGTAAGCCCCACATCCTTGCCACCTCCTCAGCGTTCACCAGCTTGAACTCGCCTTCAGTGTTCGTCCATCTGATAATATCTCCGTAGCTCTCGTTCCTTAGGATTTCCAGCAGGAACTGCCACAACGTAATATTGGTTTCCATCTAATTAGGAAATAAATAGCATCTATTAAGACGAGAAGAAACTAAGTCTAATGAAGTGGGGGATTTAGTTCCCTAAAATCGTTAACCCTTAACTGGTACAGTGGGGTCCTTGAAGACCCCAACGAAATTCTCTATGTATTTTTCTTGTATAGTATTAGACCTAGAATATTTTTGTTAAACTACATTCTTCTAAATATGTATTAATTAGGCGTTGTTCACAATTATTTTACAAAAGTGTTTTTTTTTTTTTTTTTTTTTAGAAAAAAAATAACTGGGGTCTTGAAAACACCAGTGTATCACTTGTGTCACTTTTTAGTTTTAAGACAAAATTTGTATTTTTTGAACAATAGTGACATTTTTTACTTATTAACAAGGGACCATGTATCGATGAACTAGATAAACCTAACTTTGTGTTTAATGATGATGTACAAGATGGCCTAAGTACAAAAAGTGAAAATGTTTCAGCGAAAAAAATATTTTTTCTGGTGTTTGTTGTGAACACAGTAACCTTGAAGTCAAAAGTGAAATGACTATTTTATTTTGTGACATATTAATAAATTTAACCTGCAAAACATTGATAAGAAATTAAGTACATTCAGAAAAAAGTTTTAAATAATTTTAAAATTTTAATGTAAAAAGGTTTTCAAACATAATTGTTAGTTTTTTTCACTGTGAAATAATATGTATATTTTTGTTTTTAATAGTTACTTTATAACCTAAAGGAGAAGGATAGTATCATTTGAGGTTGGACTAAACATAAAAAATGGAAAATATTGATAATTTTTCAAACCCCCTAAAAAGAGGGACAATTTTGCAAGTTTTGTCCTTAAAATAAAAAAAAATTAAAAGACATTTTTAATTCTAAAAATATTATTTGTTGTTGTATATTAACCACAGAAATAAATGATTTGTTTGTTTCAAAACATTCTCACATATACAATTTTGACATATTTTAGCCCAATGAGGTCTTGAAAGACACCTCTGAACCAGTTAGGTGACACAAAATCCACTCTACCAGTGGAGGGTTAAAGATGTGTATACAAACAAATTTATTTATTCAGTAAATTCGTTGACTACTAAACAAATAATTTCTGTTAAGACAAAAAATTTATATTGTATGAACATATATCTCCATCCGCCCACCCATACACTTACAGAGTCATCTACCCACCCACCCATATACGTACGGTAGTACTGACCCACACTTACACGTACAAAGGTATTGACCCATCCGGTAAATGTTCTAAAACGGGTTTCACTTGATAAATAATACGTTACAATGGATATCTTGGACAAATGAATTAGATATTTACTTACCGATATGGAGGCTAGACAGGTTAGTTAATATATACAAGTATTTGAAGAGCGTTAGTTAAAAATATATATGGTGCGAATATTAAAAAAGCAATTATTCATTCATTACGTTTTAGATAGCCTACGAAAATTGTATGCCTTATTAAATGTTTAAAATGTTGCATGTTCACGAATCGCCTCATTAATAAGGGAGGTATGCAAAACAGGTTAACATAAGTTATCGAAATTATTTTAATAAGTGTGTTTTTGATTTATACTTTTAAGTTTATATATTCTAAGTGATACCAACCTGACAACCCGGGACTAATATCTTTCAGGATTAATTAAAAATATGACATTGTTGATGTGAGATTAGATAAAGTAATTGTAAATAAAACACGAGCAAAAATCTCAGTTCGGAACTTAGATCCACGAATACGTTAAATTCGGGTACAACAAAATGTTAATTGGATAGAACCTGTTTTAATTTCACATAAATTTTATTTTACAAAACGTAAAAAGATCAACAGTGGATTTACGTAGAAATTGGAAAAATCGGGAGACCAGGCGGTCGTGACCTGGACCACGATCGCGGTTCGGCGGAACTGACAGGGGTTCTGGCAAAGCGTGGACTGTGTTCAATTATGGACCTGCATTTTCATCGAGAGGGGTCATTAATTGTTTCCGGGATGTGTTGCGTTCTCCTTAACCCACGCTTCTGGTTCTTAGGCAAACTCTTTGACATTTGCAAGTGAACATTATAGTTATCTGATAAGCGCGTAAGGCACGTACATTTCATTTTTTACGTAGAGTTTAACTGTACATTTGTAAATTCAAGGTACAAGCTTGATTTGCAAAATTTACATTACTGTTGGCACAGATATCATGTACACCCGGGTTTGAAAGTTGTTTTCTAATAAACTAAGAGACATGTGAGAAATTCAGTCATACCATTGTTTTCCTCGTTTAATTGTACGTTATGAAATATGATTTTTTTTTTAATTTACTATATATTTTTATAATTGTTAAACTAGTTGGAACAAAAAAGTACCTGAACTCGAACTAGTTTTCATTGTACATCAAACGTATACACCGTTACTAATAAAAAAATACTCCGTTAATGTTCGCATTGTTATTTTAATGCGTGGTCGATAGGAATGTTTCCTATAAGTTTTATAAATGTTAGAATTTTAACTTTTCAAGAAAAAGAGTTCTTACCAATTACCTGAAACATTGCTTTCTTGGCTTCTAGAAGTCGTAAAATGAATTACTTGGTCGCTTTGTAATTTTTATTACATGTATTGTTACGATACATTATTTTCATGTGTGAATGTGTAAGTAAATGCAGTGATTTTAAATCGATTTATCTTAATCTAAAATAACCTTAAATTAATAAATTTACGTTGATTTAAATCAATATAAAATCACTGCTTTCAATTCCGCATATGCAAATAATGTATCTTAACAATAATGTAATGAAGATTACAAAGCGACCAAGTATTTAATTTTACGACCTATAGAGGCCAAGAAAACAATGTGTCAGGTAATTGAAGAAGTTTTTTTTCTTGGAAAGTTAAAATTCTAAAATGTATAAAAGCTATAGGGAACATTCCTATCAATCACGTATTGAAATGTAAATGTGATAAATTAAAGGTTTTTTTTAATAATAACTGTGTAAATTTGATGTACTAGTTCAAATTCCAGTACTTTTTTTGTTCTAACTAGGATAAAAATTACTAAAACATGTAGTAAAATTTGAAAAAAATCAAATGTCATAACGTACAACTAAATGGAGGAAAACAATGCTATGATTATATTTCTCACAGGCCTCTTAGTTTCTAAGAAAACAACCTTCAAACTCTGGTGTACGTGATTTCTGCACCGACAGTAGGTTAATTTTTTGACTTGCATATGCACGTATAATATGACTAATACCAGTGAATAATATTCTTTGGTACAATAATATTATGAGAATAAATTGATAAGTACTAGATCTACAAAATAATTAATTAAAAAGTAGCGGCTACACTGTAAGCGTGTTTCAATAGGGTTTCAACACTTCTTCATTGTAAGCACGTTTCAAGAGGGTTTCAACACTGCTACACTGTAAGCACGTTTCAAGAGGATTTCAACACTGCTACACTGTAAGCACGTTTCAAGAGGGTTTCAACACTGCTACACTGTAAGCATGTTTCAAGAGGGTTTCAACACTGCTACACTGTAAGCACGTTTCAAGAGGGTTTCAACACTGCTACACTGTAAGCACGTTTCAAGAGGGTTTCAACACTGCTACACTGTAAGCACTTATCAAGAGGGTTTCAACACTGCTACACTGTAAGCACGTTTCAAGAGGGTTTCAACACTGCTACACTGTAAGCATGTTTCAAGAGGGTTTCAACACTGCTACACTGTAAGCACGTTTCAATAGGATTTCAACACTGCTTCACTGTAAGCACGTTTCAAGAGGGTTTCAACACTGCTACACTGTAAGCACGTTTCAAGAGGGTTTCAACGCTACTTAACTGTAAGCACGTTTCAATAGGGTTTCAACACTGCTACACTGTAAGCGTGTTTCAATAGGGTTTCAACACTGCTTCACTGTAAGCACGTTTCAAGAGGGTTTCAACACTGCTTCACTGTAAGCACGTTTCAAGAGGGTTTCAACACTGCTACACTGTAAGCACGTTTCAAGAGGGTTTCAACACTGCTTCACTGTAAGCACGTTTCAAGAGGGTTTCAACACTGCTACACTGTAAGCACGTTTCAAGAGGGTTTCAACACTGCTTCACTGTAAGCACGTATTGTACTATAGAGGGTTTCAAGGTTATATTTTAACCAATCTAAATCCTCTCAATAGATTACAAAGACATAGTGCTTTTAAACTATTAAAACTTGTTTCATTCTCCCAATTAAGAGATATTATGATATTATATTAAAAATAAAGTGTAGTCTCTTAATTTATATAGTATAATTGAAACGTATTACTGTATAATATCACATGATATAATATAATAATAGCTCAATAATTATCACTCAATTATATATAATAACAGACACCAGTTACTATCATCCTAGTTTATATATGTTATATAAATTATATATATATATATATATATATATATATATATATATTACTATCGATGTTATATATTTAACAAACCGCTCAATTATTATAAAAATATCACTCAATATCAATTGATTACAGACAGCCAAATTGCTATTATTGCTCGGTCTTAGGTAACGTAGACAAACCAATTATTATCGCTCGATCTATCTTAGATAACATAGATAGATAAAGTGTTATCGCTTGAATTTAGATAACCTAAATAGATAAATTGTTATCACTCGAACTTAGATAAAGTAGACAGATAAATTGTTAACGCTCGAACTTAGATAACGTAAACAGATAAATTGTTATCGCTCGAACTTAGGTAACACAGATAGATAAATTATCGCTCGATCCTAGACAATATTAGACGGATAGATTATTATCCCTCGATCTTAGACGTAGACAGATCAATTATTATCGCTCGATATTAGATTACGTAGACAGATAAATTATTATCGCTCTTTCATAGATAGCGTAGACAGATAAATTGTTATCGCTCGAACTAAGATAACGTAGATAGATACATTATTGTCGCTATGTAACTATCTACACGCTCTGTAACTATGTGATCCATTGTTTGGATTAACTATCATCAATCACATGACTGATCTATTGTCAATCCCCATTTGTACTTCCAGTAGTTACATCTGCCCACTCCAGTTCGGAACCGACACAATAATTTCAACTCCCTACGAGGGAGGTTCATCCCACCTACAGGTATTGATGGGATAACAGGATCGATTTTAGATAACGTAGACAGACAAATTATTATCGCTCGATCTTAGATAATGTAGACGGATCAATTATTATCGCTCGTTCTTAGTTAACAGCAAACAGTTAAATTATTATCCCTCGATCTTAGATAACGTAGACAGATAAATTATTATCGCTCGATCTTAGATAACGTAGATAGATCAATTTTTATCGCTCGATCTTAGATAACGTAGTCAGATTAATTATTATCCCTCGATCTTAGATAAAGTAGACAGATAAATTATTATCGCTCGATCTTAGATAACGTAGATAGATCAATTATTATCCCTCGATCTTAGATAACGTAGACAGATAAATTATTATCGTTCGATCTTAGATAACGTAGACAGATCCATTATTATCGCTCGATCTTAGATAACGTAGATAGATCAATTATTATCACTCGATCTTAGATAATGTAGAAAGATGAATTATTATCGCTCGATCTTAGATAACGAAGATAGATAAATTATCGCTTGATCGTAGACAATATTAGACAAATTATTATCGCTCAATCTAAGATAACGTAGACAGATCAATTATTATCGCTCGATGTTAGATAACGTAGGCAGATAAAGTATTATTGCTCGTTCTTAGATAATTGGAGACAGATAAATTATTATCACTTGTTCTTGCATAGGAGCGGATAGATCAGTTATTATTGCTCGATCTTATGTAAAACAGACAGCCCAAATACTGCTACTTCATCTGAGATAATAACAGACAGCTCAATTACTATAATTTGAGCATATGTAAAAACAGTCAGCTATATTACAATTTAATAATATAAAATATTGTTTCGGCATGTTTTAGATAGTTGAAAGGGATCTGAAATCAAAGCTATATAAATATATCGAAAAGAACTCAGTAACCAGTATGGTTTTAACACAAAAACGTCAACAGAAGATTTAAACAATTGTAACAGATTTTATGTAACATGTTTTATATTTAAGCAATAAAGTAATATTTCTAGTTGAATTGGAGATTTTAAGATAGCAATCGACTTGGTAGACTTAAAAATCGTTCCTGTGCTTAAGAGGAATTGATTGAAACTACAGGTATAAAAGACGAAGCCAGCAAAACCTTCCTTGGTTGTCAAATGCCTTCCACTGTATGTATGTCAAAGAGTGGAAATAAATTATATCAAACTGATTACAAACATATCAATTTGTATCATTCGATCTAATAACAAACTGCCCAATTATTAGCTTGATCTAAAATTATTGCAGTTTATATACAATATTTATATAGTAAAATGAAATAAAATAATTGTTTCATTTTGATGAAAATATAATTTTAGGTACAGACAATTAATTTGCACGTGGAAAACATCGTTGAACAGGATAGACAACAAACAGATTAAATTAAATATAAAATTGAACTATTAACGAAATACGGTATAGGTCTCTGAGGTAACCCTAACCGGAGGTGTTCAATAATCGTTGTCGACAGGTATTTGCAGAGGCAGTGGCGGAGCGGTGCACCGGGGCCGCGGGAAGTCGCTAAGGTGGCCGGTCTCTCAATGAGAATATCCGGTTGCACCGGAAATTCTCATTGTAACAGGGGGCTCGTTTCGCTAAAAGAATAAACCTCAGTCGCGTCCATAGGAATAGTGCGTGTACTGTAACTAAAGTATCGGATCGGAAATGGGCTAACAATACAAGCTGAATTAGTTACGATATTTATTAAATGAAAAAATCAACAAATTTAAATAACAACTTAATTTTTTTTCATACTGTACAAATAGCTGTTTATTATACTGAGGTTCAGGGGCGGCTCTACACTAATTTTCAGGTTGTGCGAGATATCCTGGAAGTACCCCCTCCAATAAAAAAGACCCTATTTCCACTAGCACTATTAGTTAGTATATATTGAAGACAGATTCTCGTTTCGTAGCCGTTCCTCAACTCCCAAGCCACCGCTGGAAATTCGATGGTCAAATAGTATGGAATAACATATACAATTATTACCGTCAGTGGGCTAAAAACAGCTTTTCTATTTCAAGTGAACGGTTCTTCTTTATTATCATAATGATTTATAGTAAACACTTTGCGATTATTAAAGGTCAAATCTAGCGAACCCTAAGTTGATATAGTGAGGTTTTTTACTTAAAATAGCCAAGAATGACATTAAGTTTTACATATTAATTTGTAAAAAATGTAAAAATAACTCAATTTGTTTACAAATATCATCTTATTGACCACAAGAACAGGTCTTCATCTATCAAATGACAATGATACGATTATTATTATGGGCCAAATCCTTTTAATAGAAACCCATGTTTTTGGCATTTTTCGTGAAGCGAAACGGTCCGTACAAAATAAACAAAAAAACCTCTCGCAACAATAAAAACTAAAAAATACTATGCAGCACCTTTGGCAATGTAAGGAGAGAAGCACTGGAGGTGGACCAAAACATAAACACACGGACATTCTAATTTCTTTGTACAACGTATTCGCTGATTACTGTAATTGTTGTTGCCAGATGTTTTAACTCGATCCGTATATTGGAATGAACACTGTTTTGTCGCGAGACGTCGCACAACAGCGCCGAGCCGAGAGCCTTGCGACAACGTTGGAGCCAGAGTACGTTATTCCTGTTTACCACCATGTAGGAACGAACGTCCGCGACTCCTTTCAACATTGTTGCCTTTCGATACGAAAACGTCGTATTGAGTGTACGGCAGGTCTAGGCTTGTTTTATGCAGACGCGCCACGTTCCTAGTTCTATTGATTCAAATAGGAACATTTATGCACGAGCGCGCTACAATTTGTGTTGCCGTAGGAATACGCGTCGCATAGATAACCGCGACAGTCGTTCAGTGTGCGTCATCGATCTATATATTGTGTGCGTACACTATGGGCCATATTGTTGTCTTTCGTGACAACACAACTTAGTAGTCACCTTCTGCTATGACAGTAGATTGAGAAATGTGTTTTCAATACACATAAGTGTTCTGTAAGAAGACAACATGCAATGTCAGCAAATATGATGTCTTTAAAATATCTAAGATATACATATAATATTAAATATATGAATACAGTGTAATTTTTCGGTGCAACTGTCTCTGGCACTGGTATGTGGCATAGTGTGTAGTTAGGGCCTTCTTTAAACAAACAGAGTGGTTTAGCTGCTTTTTACTAATGATAAAAGGAGGAAAACACGTGTTTCTTTTATATTGAGTGCGAATCGTTTTTAATTTATAAAAGTCAATAGGGGCATGTAATTATTAAAGTTCTAGTTAATAAGGTCAATAATTAATAATTTAAAAATTAACATTCAAAACATTATAAATAAACAAGGAAATTCCAATTTAAATATAAATTCGTAAAAAATATCACTATAACAAGAATTTAGGTGAATATACGTTAAATAAAACGCTTTAGGTTTAATTGGAAATTAAATTCATTTTTGGTTATTCAGTTGAACTTCAAATTTTGAAAATTTATATGTCCTTTGTAATATTTTATTCCAAAATGTTAAAAGTAAGTTTTATAGTGGTTCGGTGTCACGCGTTCCGGACGAGGACGTTGGCGCGTCCCGCATCAGTCACGCGTTCCGGACGAGAACGTTGGCGCGTCCCGCATCAGTCACGCGTTTCAGACGAGGACGTTGGCGCGTCCCGCATCAGTCACGCGTTCCGGACGAGGACGTTGGCGCGTCCCGCATCAGTCATGCGTTCCAGGCGAGGACGTTGGTGCGTCCCGAATCAGTCACGCTTTCGCTCGGAGACGCGCGTGTGACATTTTGGTCAATTTTTACAATGGATGGCAGAGCTTATCCAACGCAAGTCTTTGTTAAGTTGTACTCAAGTATGACTGCTGGTTGACTACTTAAATATGGACCCTATCGTTATTTATGATATAAATCGTAGTGTATTATATATAGCAAAAAAATGATATAAAATTTAGTGTGTGATAAAAACTATTAACAACGCCGCTGCTGAGTATATCTCATAAATTGACTAGTATTTTAAAGAGGTGTTTGACTTGTAAATCCGCTAAGTAAAGCTATTTTATTCATTTTATTGTATTTTGACATGACCTTGTCACTGTTATTGTTGGTTAGGTGTAAGAGAGGACATAATAGTCCTAACCTCGCCATTTTAACACTTTGCCAATAAAGTTATTAATTCATGTCAAGCTAGTAATTGAATGCACAACTTCATCGTGTCTTTCAGTCCATTTAGTGTTGCACAACCATTTAAAGTTGTTTTTTAAAATAGGTATAAGAATAGTTTTTTTTTTTTTTTTTTTTTTTTTTGAGATAAACTTCTATTCAACCAAAAACACAGATTTTTAATGGTGAACTCTTGAGCGGTTTGGGAAGTACTCAAGTTTACTTTGTAGTTGTTTAAGGTGTAACTACATAATTTATGCTTTTTTTACATTTCTTGTACAGTTTCTATTCCCGAATGTATGACCAAATATACATTTATGCAATGTAACACAATTTTCCACAAAACTCTTTACAAAACTTAAGCGGTGTAATGATTATTTTATATAAAGGTTTTAGATACATTGTTTTGCAGTTTGATCAAACCAATCACACTCCATAACTTTTCAAACTCCTATGTCTTGTAAAGTTATTTTTAATTTCACCAAATACAGTTATTTAGACATAGTTATCTGGTGTATCTCTTTTTTTATATTAAACTGTTGCACGAGTTCACTATTTGTTGACCTATTTAGTGGTTTTAGTCAAGTAAGGGCATGCCTGAAACAAAAGGATCTGAAGTACAGTAGAATTAGGGGTCTTGAATTAATTATAGAATATCTTAATCAGAGCCAGAAAAACTATTTACAACTAAAATGACTATGATGCCTGTGTGTTTGTTCCATAACTGGATGAAACTTTATGCTGGCTTTTCTTTATATATCTCCGTCTCTATAATAATTCCTGAGAATGGATTTTAGTTTCGTGGTCGTTTTGGAGATTGAATGAAGAGAGATTATATGAGTTTTTCTCTTCCGGTGAGTTTGCAGCATACTATACAAAAAAAATCTAAGAAATCAAATCGTTGTCATTTTAAATATATTTTTAAATCTAATAAAATATTAACATTTCCATCTATATACATTCTTTACACTCTACTTTTTGTGGAAAAACTTTTCTCTGTTTAACAACTCAACAGCAACACCATACAATTTTCGTAACAGAAATATTCTTCCGATTCCAAAACATAAAACAAGTTTTTTTTTAACCAAACAACTCTTTCTTATGCAATAGAGTCAGATTCTACAATGCACTGCCGGACGAGCTTACGGCTGGTATTGGTTGCAGGTCTTTTGGAAATGCCGTGAATAACTACTTGATAGATAAGCATTACTACAGCGTTAGGGATTATCTCTCATGCTAAGCTTATGCTTATACTAATGTTAGGTGTAAATACTAAGTAGTTATGCAATTATTGTATTGTTTGCTTATTTTTTAATCCATTGTGTATACTAAATTTAAAACATTTGTGACGTTACCATGCAGTTGTGGAACTGTTTTTCTAATAAAGAGGTTTTGATTTGATTTGCAGTAAATAAAATTCGAGGCCCACAATTTTTAATTAAACACATATTTCGTTTTAGCGTTTTTATGCTTTGTGTAGAGAAGTGTTATGATGTACAAAACAAGTATTTCTAAAAGTTAGTGTAAAAGGTGTGTGTGTATCTCGTACACCTCTAGAGACTAAACGTGCTCATAGAAGGGTCAAGCATTGGCAACCAGTAGCCTAAGCCAGTAAAATCGAACTTGTTTGTTTCCTGGCTGCCAGACACAACTGACCAATCATGAGGAAGGTATCCCTCAGGGTTAGTAGGTGGACAGTTACAGGCATAGGATAATGGCTGCCAGTACATGCTCCTTACGTATATGGAATTGCCTATTTTTACTAAATTTCGAATGTATACGTATAATCTTAGTCTTAAGCGGTTGGTGTCATAACTAGAATCTATATGTTTCTGTGACAACCGCGTTTAGGTGCTATCTACACTATTTACAAGATAACCAGACGTTTCGCTCATGCTGTGGTGTGACATCCTCGTTGGTATCACAGACACTGAAATCGGCGAGTGGCGAATAGCTGGAAGGTCATTCTCCAATCTCAGTCTCAGCAATACCACTCAGAATGCCACATCACAGTACGTGCGAAACGTTCGGTTATCTTGTAAATAATCTAGATAGTACCTTGACACGGTTGTTGCCGGAAAAAATATGGATTATAGTATACGTATAATTATTAAAGCCAAATACCACTGACTGACTAATCACAGTATCTCAAAACTATATGGCTTTGGACCATGAAACTTGGCACACATTTTTCATATGCTCTAGATGTATACGAAGATAGGATTTAAAATATTTTCTATCAAAGATAAAATAAGATAGATAGTTAATATGCCGATACCGGCCAATCAGAGCCTATATGTTATCTATCATTCACTATACGAATGAGAGAGCTTAGGACGATACAACTTCACATAAGAGGTTATTGTAACACAATATAAGCGTGATATGTAAACAAAAATAGCAAAATTACCTATATTTATCTGTCTTGATACTGTTTTGCATTATTTAGTTGCATTTTCAATTACTTTAATAGCCATTGACCTAATTGGGTGGTCTATGAACAACCTGGGAAGCCGGAAGACGAGATAAATCAAACTGGAAGACAAAAAAGCTTGGTCCTATTATGTTTAAGATTTAAAATTGTCTGTGACACCAGCTGATTTGAAAGAAATCCCCAGTTCTAGGCTCCATGGTAAGTATAAGGATTGCATAGCTCTCCGTCTTGAAGTTCACGGTCAGAACCAGGCATATTAAGACTATTTATTTATTACTTGGAAAAACCAAATGACAGTATAGATGGTTGAGTTGAAGCATACAAATCAAAGATACATTGTTAACATAAATAGATGCTAGCTGCAGATTGTTTGGGAACATTGAAGCGGAGCATAAACATATGAATAAGTGTAGTATAAAAAATTAAAAAGCATGCATAACTAACATGAAAATAACATATTACAGCAAATGTGAGTATCAATACCAAAATAAATCACATAAAATTAGGTAGCTTACATCAACTATAAATGCAATAAACAATCTTGGAACTGTAATTAAACTATCAATAACAACAAACAATCTAGAATCATAACTAAACTATGATATGATAACAATTAATTATTAATCTACAATTTAATAAAACGTCTGGACAAAAAAAGAGTAACAAAAAAATTAAGAGATAGAACACTGATAAATAATTAGGATGATAATAACTTATACCGTATGTACCTAACAAAACATAATATTGAAGATAATGTAACAAACTAACATACAACCAATAATTAATTTAATACATAAAGAGAGTGATTTATGATTTATGAATATATACCAAATAATCTGAGTGCCTGCTTTGTACTGAGTTCCATTCTTGACTTGAATAAAATAAGTCCAAACGAGGTGCAACCTCATTCCCATGCCACTGAATCCATACAATAATGGAATTCGGTGTGGTTCGCCCTGTGGTATCCTCGGCTCTTTCAAATAAGTCACAAGATGTAGTAGACAGACGAGGGAGAAGAGCTAAATGGAATCTGTACATACTAATTGTCTTCAATGTAATATCACAACCAGGGGTGTAACGAGGGGGGGGGTTTGGGGGTTGTAACCCCCCCCATCGAAAAAAGTAATAGTTGAAAGTGCATTTGTGAAATGCATGTAGGTCGATACGCTAGCTTAAACATCTGTTCAACCATTGTTCACCTGCTTTGCAGCGTATAAAATTCCCAATCGTGCCAAATACAGTAAATAGTTTTAGCGCAAGTAGCAGTAAAGATGCAATATATTTGGCGGGGATGACTCACGGTTTCTACTGTGTGTGTAGTTGATGGATCATCGTCTCCGCTTCACCCCCCCCCCCCACCCACCCCTCCCTCCAGTGTCAGTACAGTAATACCAACCACGCTACCAACCTACACACTGAAAGCGCCTGCTTAGTGTTCTGCCCTTGCCTGTCGCGTTAATTGTCTTGTTTTTTAGTTGTTTTCTTTTAAAGTGTATTACGATGAGTGGTACTAGCTCTAGATCTGGTGAGAAGAGGAAGGCCGGCACGTTGTTGTCTTTTTTTAAAAAGCTTAAGCCTGACCAGTGCGATTGCGATACTAGTGGAAGTGGTGATGCGTCAACTGTTGTTAATAATGAGCCGGAACCAATTGAACAGGAATCTGTGCCTTCATCAGCAGCAGTCCCAGTCCCAGACTTCAACGACATTGGATTAATTGTCAAAAACAAGGTATGTTCAAACCTCAATAAAGACTTACATTTACAATTTGAGTGTGTACTGTGCAAGCAAATTTGATTTTCCAATGTTGGGTTATTTTAGGACAATTTTTGTCATTTGTTACTGTTTACAGTTCAACCTTGCCGAAAACTTTGTTTCAAAAACATTGTACTGATAACTGATGTTAATCTAATCGCTGTACTTGGTGATATGTGATAAAATCTTACATTGTTAAAATATCAAATTTGCACACGTAATATACAGCAACAAATTAACCTGATATTGACCTTCTTTACTTAAGAACATTGCAATGTTGAATAAATAAATAATAAATAAACATTTATTACTTTACAAACATGGTTATCTTTAATAAAGCCGTTTTATAAACAAACATGACTTACTCCTCCCTTATTTGTGGACCGATTTCAACGTCTGAAGTGTCAAAAAAATCTTATTTCGTAGTTGTGCAATAAGTTTTAGACTTTTAAAACTCTTACATGAAAGGTGTGAGAAGCTCTCAAATATCGAGTTTTTCTCATAAGATTAAGATGAGAAAATGTTCAAAACAATCTTAGGGTCAAAACAGCTGTCTATAAAAAGTAAACATAACATGCGACAAAAAACATACAGCGCATCGCGCTACACGGGTATTCCTAGTTAGTTAATAATTTTAAAACTGTAAACTTTAAAAGTCTCAATCTGCAACAAATGTCTTATTTTTGTTGCAGATTGGAGATACAGAAAGAAAAATCATCATGGAAAACCCCTGGATGCCGGAACCGAACTTCAACTTTCCACCATCAGGAAAACGAAATTTAAAGTTCAAATACCAATGGCTGTCAAGGTGGACTTGGCTACTCTATTCAAAGTTGGAGGATGGTGCTTTCTGCAGATACTGCTCGGTGTTTTCATCTATCGGGGGTGGTAGGGGTTCGCAGACCCTGGGGAATTTGGTTAAAAAACCGTTTAATAAATGGAAAGATGCCGTAGAGCAATTCGATAAGCATGGCGAGACTAGTTACCATAAAAGTAACATGCTTAAGTCAGAAGCCTGGGTTGCAGTAGAAAAAGGGGACCAGCCATCAGTCGAAAAACAACAAAACACTGCCCTACAACAACAAATATTGGAGAACAGAAGAGCAGTTCTACCGATCATTGAAACAGTCATGTTTTGTGGTCGGCAGGGCATAGCTCTCCGAGCCCACAGAGACCATGGAGATCTTAATTTAGGAGAAGATCCTGAACAAAATGAAGGAAATTTTCGCGCACTTTTGCGATTCAGAGCTAATTCTGGGGACACGTACCTTAAGAATCATTTAGAGACTGGAGCTAAAAACGCTCTTTACTTAGCTCCCAAAACTCAAAACGAAATCATCAATGCCTGTAATGACATTATCTTAAGAAAATTAGTAGGTATGGTAAATTCTGCGAAGTGCTTCACTGTCCTTGCTGATGAAACAACGGACGTTGCAACCGTGGAACAATTATCAGTGGGGGTACGATATGTCTACGATAATAAAATCAGAGAAGACTTTTTGCAGTTCGTACCTGTTTATGATGTAACCGGAAAGGGGTAGGCTACGGCTATTTTACAATCGCTTGAGCAGTTTGGAGTACAAACCCAGTATTTACGGGGCCAAGGCTACGATGGTGCTTCGTCGATGAGTGGGAAGTTTAACGGAGCACAGGCATGTGTGCAGGAAACACATAAATCAGCCGTGTATGTACATTGTGCTTCTCACAGTTTAAACCTGGCTATAAGCAGTTCATGTTCAGTAGCAGATATAAGGAATTGTTGTGGGACGGCAACTAAGCTGTACAACTTTTTCAACACTCCTAAAAGAGCTGAAGTTCTCAGAAGGGCAATCGAGGAAAAATGTCCTGACTCTAAAGCAACTAGGCTGAAACAAATGTGCCCTACACGTTGGGTAGAGCGTCATGACTCAATACTTGTCCTCGAAGAACTGTTGCCTGCCATCAATGACGCATTAGAAGAAATTTCAACATGGGCAGATGCTGACACATCGTCAATGGCAGCTCAACTTCTCTGCGCCGTAAAGGGTTCATCGTTTCTCGTCAGTTTAAGGGTGTTGGCAGTCATATTTGCGTTGAGCTTGCCCTTATGTCGAGCCCTACAACTTGAGGATGTTGATTTGTTAGCTGCCATCAACATGGTCAACAGTTTAAAGGAAAAAATTCTTGAACTGAGAAATGATGCTGAATCAAAGTTCTCAACAATTTTCGAATCTGTTGGGAAAATGGCTGAAATGGTGGGCGTAGAGATTAAAAAGCCTAGACTATCGACCAGACAAACACAGAGGTGTAATGTGTCGGTAGTTTCAACAGAGGGGTACTTCAGGGTTGCAATATTTCTTCCCTTTCTGGACCATTTTATAAGTGAACTCCAGATGCGGTTTTTAAAACACGAAACACTGCTAAGCAGCTTCATGTGCCTGATGCCACTTGGCAATGAGCCCATCACCAACACTCATAAAGATCAATTAAAGGCGCTTGTGAAGTTTTATAAACATGACTTAGAAACCAGTGAAAGTGCCGCTGTTGGCGAGCTTTGTCTCTGGCACGCTAGGGTCAAAGACCTAAAACTAGGCTCAAGAAAAGCCTTAGCTTATTTCACTGCATGCAACAAGGAAGTATTTCCTTGCATACATACGTTATTGAAAATCTTGGTGACGATCCCTGTATCGACCAGCAGCAGCGAGAGGACCTTTTCAACTTTTAGGAGAGTCAAGACCTACCTGCGAAACGCTACAGGACAGCAGCGATTGAATGGCCTGACAATGCTGAACGTCCATAAGGACGAAGTTCTAGACCATCTTGCGATGACACCACGGCGATTGGAATTTAGACTTAAGTAAAACAACATCATTAGTTTTAGTTATTGTTTTATACAAAGTCGTAAGTTATAACTTTTCAACATTTCTTTAAAATAAAAATAAATGATAATAATAATAATATGCTTTGATGTACCATTAAAATGTTACTTCTTTACCACGGTTTCATGTTTTCAATAATTTTAAAGTCCCTTTAAACTGCAAATAAAATGCATATCCTTTACAATTGGATGTCAACAATAACCACTTTAACATTGTAGTTAGCGCAGCATCTGGAAAGCGGTATTTAAGATTAAGAATTTATCTTCTCTTATTCGAGTATTTCATATGACATAAAAAGAATATATAGTCAAAACTAGAAATTAATTAAACACTGGACACGAATAAAAATATTAATTTAAAGTGGCTTTGGGAAGCTAAAAACGCATAAAAAGCATACAAATTTTCAAAATTTTCCGGGGGAGATCCCCCGGACCCCCCTTCGACTGGGGGTATTCCATACCCCCCCAGACCCCCCGGTAGTTGTAACCCCCCCCCCATAGGATCATCCTGGTTACGCCTATGATCACAACATCAGATAGCCACCATAGTAGTAGAGTGCCTTAATTTTCATTGTTGGATCCCTTCTTACTAGTATTACCCACCAACGACTTTGATAGTGTATTCAGATGTCACAACACTTCTTTTTACATGCTACTATACGCGGATTACATTCGGCAATCACTGCTTGGCTAAAAAACCCCTTTAATACTGATTATAAAAATCATCGGGCTATTGGACCATTTTCATGTGGTGAATCTAGCATAGTAGATTGTTGAAAAACTCGCACATGGTACTTCTATAACTGATGAAGGTACCGTATCGCTTTCGCTCCTAGATGTCTTCCTAGGCTAAACAACGTTAACCTAGTAAAAAGCGTTTACCACTGCCTCCTCGAATCACACGTCTTTTATGGGGGTGAAGGACACAAAAAAAGTCAAACAAATTTTCACTTTGCAGAAAAAAGCAATCAAATTGGTTTTGTTAATTTTGTTACATGGTCTAGACTCACGAATACTGCAAACATGCAAAGCAAAGGACTACTTATAAATCTATATTTCCTTTTTATCTGTCTTTATCTGGATCCCACCTTTCTAGCTTATTTACCAATGTTATTTGATAAACGTTTACCAATCTGTCTATCTTTAGATGGTTTAATGTTACATTCCATTTAAATTGATTGAAATTTTAAAGGGAAGTATTGGTTAGACATGTAAAAAGGATAGTCTCGTAAAATTAACGATAGCTTATTCTTAAGCACTACTGTTTCGTGCTAAAGTAACAGTTATATTTTCACTATTATATATGCAATGATGTTTATTAGAAGCTGAGATTAAAAGAAAAACACTTGACAGGTTTTTGAACAGCTGACGATAACAACAAGTGTCTAACTGTTTTGTTTTGTATCAAGATCAATCATTATCATTAGGTTGTTGTCTGTTGTGGTGTTTTGAGTTAGAGTTTGTCCCTGAATAAATAGATTTAACCTCCTACAATCCATCATTGGTGTTTGTAATTTAGTTTATGTCAAAGTCTTTCTTCAGTAATCGTATAAAATGTCCTGGTAATTTTAATATACAAATGTTATAAAATCATCATTGTTTATATGTTTATCTAGATATTTTGTTGTGTTCAAAATCTTCAGTCAAAATATCTTATTTGATTGTTTACTAGACCTGTCATAGTCGTTTCTATACAAAATATGGGATCAGTTATTCTCAGAAGGTATATTTTATTACCAAAACTAAAGGTGAGTTTTAAGCATTTCATTTTCACCTAGGGTCACAGGTGCCATCTGCTATAAATGTAATTTTTTATGGATTGTTCGACTTATGTATAAGACACATTGGAAATCCATTTTCCTGGAGGCCTTCATGAATATGTAAAAGCATTTACAGTAGAAACCCTATTTTTCGTCAGGGGTCGGGATCGCGGCCGTGACGGATTAGAGAATAGACGGATTTAAGAGAATTCACCCAAACACACTTATATTGCTGGAAATTCATTATTATTGCTTATGCACGCTAATTTTAAATGCTGTATAGTACATATTGATTAACAAAATGAGACTGAGAAGGTTAGAAAAGACATGTTTGAGAATGTATATACTGCAGGTCACAAATACTCTTTTATTACAGTAGGCCTAGTTTTCAAAACATAAGCTTGTACATTATGTAATGAGCACAACAATTAATTATCAACATTACTAAAATTAAACTGCTGTACAGTGTAACATATTAAAGCCCAGTTCCCACGGATAGTGTTTTTGCAGACATCAGGCAATACGATTTTGGTACACGGATAGTATGTTGCTGCGACTCGCCTATGTATCATCATACAGGACCGTTCCAACGGCCCGTGACCTGTGTAGGTGTCGCAGCTTAAAACTTCATCTTCAACAATATGCCTTTGATGTGCTGCCTCCTTCCCCATGTTGTACGAGACCTGTACAGGAAACCCCGGATGGTCTGTCCAAACATCAGGCATACACAGCCGAGCTTTTCCTACAACCTGTTATCTGGTAGACGGCAGATGAGGCCTTACGGATGGCAGGCCGTTGGAACTAGGCTTATGGGCTAGACGGCTAGAGGGGAAATTGTCATCTTCTAGACAGATGGGTCATACGGTTACTGTCATATCGTGGTGCGACAAACCCAGACACCGTTAACAGAACCTGGTGGAAAATAGGGTGACGGACAATAGGGTTTTCACTGTATGTTTAACTTATTGTTTACAGCATGCGTGAACTTATTTCTTGTGTTTTACTGGCAAATCATAAATCTTACGAAAACTGCGAGAACTGCTTTTATATTCGTGGAATGATTATATACCACAACCAAATGTACTGATTAAATTATAAATGCTTAGTTAATTAAATATGTATCCACCAAATACTGATTTGCTTAATTTTTTAATAAGAGCAACAGCTGGTAAGCTGATGCCAAGGCCTATGTGCTAACTCTATTTTCACATAAGTATCAAAACTTTGTTTAAAACTGCTTTAAAACTGAGGTCCATGACTCCAGAATGGCTTGTTGTCTATCACTACAGGAAAGATATAGTCAAATTTGTATTAGTGGTTAGTGGTTTTATTAGGCTTTTGTTCTTATCTAAAAGTATTTAGCTGCTGTTCGTGACTATGCTGTGATAGTCGCTTTAATATATTTTTTAGATAAATAACTGGGTTTAAAGAAAGTGATTTTCAGATTCCTGAAAAGTGTTAAAAACTGAACAAAAAATGTATATATAAATACAAATAAAATTCTTGTAAGTTATGTTCCACACTGAATTTTTCTAGGCTAACTTAAGACAGAAAAAAATTACCGCTTAATACCTCCTTACGAGACACCTGTCTGAATTATTTTAAAATAAAAATTCGAGAATTTGTGTTGTGATTTTTAACATTATAAGAAAATCTTAAATACACTTTTTTCAATCCACAAGGTATATCTTGAAATATGAGTATGACATGATGCTTGATAATACTTGCTTACTGGAAAATAGCATATCATATTGTTTCATGATATGTTTTGTCTAATTACTGTACATCACTCTATAGCAAAACATATAACAGCTGTTGATATTCAAAAGCGAATCAAGAAGCTGTAGTTAAAAGATGTCATTTTATTAATTTAAATCATAATTTAACAACAACAAAAAAAAACAGTAATTTTTCTAGATACTTCTAAAAATAAGATTTCTTGTTGAAAAGTGGTGAAATATGACTTCATATTTTTTGAAAAGATTGATGTAAACCTCGGAAAACTCATTTTTTAACTAATAGTGAAAAAACCAACTTTATAATAATTGTAATTTTTTTAATAATTTTGTTTTTATTTTAGGTGTTTTTTTATATTGAATTGGAATACACAGTTTTTTTTTTTTTTTTTTGCCTGAAAAACACATTCTTACTTACGTAACCAAACCTGACCTAACTTAGCCTAATCATATATATACTCAACAAAAATTTTTAATTTGCATTAAAATTGGGTACCTAGCCTCTGGTAGGCCTACTAATGCACCACTGCATGTGTATGTGAGAGTGGGTGGGTCAATACCAATGCACATGTCAATATCACTGAACATGTTTGGGAGTGTGTTTTGTTCAATACCACTGTATGTGTATGGGAGTTTGGTTGAGTCAAAACCACTGTCCGTGTGATTTTCTACACTCTGGCAGCATCGTATTCAACTTGTTTATTTGTTTGGATAGACATACCTTTTACTATCATCGTATATAAGGCTGCGAAAGGCGATTTGCTACATATGTAGTCTTTCCGCAATATCTTGAGAAATAATTGTCGTAGATTTAAAAAGTTTTCATATTCAGCGTAAAAAACATTGGTTAAATGACGAAAAATCCTGCTAAAGAAGGGAGATATAATGAAAAATAATATTGGCTGGTGATAAAAATTTCAAGATTTGTGAAGCATCTTGAGTGTATAAATATCTAAACAATTTAGCGAATTAAGATAATGGTCTGACGTCTGCAGTTTGCAGAATATAGGTAGGCCTAGCACGGAACCAAATCTCCCTTCATTTAAACACAGGGTTTCTATGGGGCTGTAAACTATTATATCTTTAAATAAATTAAGGTTCACATCAACACAGCTGTTTTCTTAAACGCTTTATTACAGCAGATTTTGCTAATTACAATAAAGCATTTAGCAAATGAATACGTTAACATGTATATCAAACATATAAATTTCATATCTTCAATGGGTTTTAATCTATGATTTTTCAAAAAGTACCAAAAATAGTCAGCATTCTTCAAATGGCGTTAAAGGTAGAAATGTTTAAATGCGTAAGTATTTCATGAATTCTCCATATTGAGTCAAACAAGTTCTGTGCGGTGCAGGGGCCTATTATAGCTTTGCTATCAATTGTAAGCCAACTTATAATTTAGTATATGCTTAGAATCTACAAAAAAGCTTATGACAGGGGTTTGGGACCAGAGCCCTTGAAGCGAAGCTAGTCTGAACTATATTTGTTGAACATATACTTGCTGTTCCCAGATAATTTAATTGAATAAGAAATTGTAATTATACTCTACATAAGGAATAAACACTCTGTTTATAATTACTAAAAACATGCTCTAATATTCTCAAAACAGATTAAGACTAATCAGGTGTACTTACTTTGTATTTTATTATAATTACAAAACAAATTTTATCTGTCTGTGGGTGATTTAGTGATACAGTTTTGGTGAAATGTATGTAGGCCTAAACGTAATTATTGCACATGTTTCAGAGTGTTGGGTTAAGGCACTTGAGTCTAACGTCTTACAGAAGAAACCAACTTAAATTACTGAAAACAAAAGCATTTGTTGATGGAGATTGGGTGGCTGCAAAAAGTAGAAAGACATTTGAAGTGACAAATCCTGCAACAAATGAAGTGATAGGAAATGTCCCAGACATGGATGTGGCTGACACACAAGCCGCTATTGTTGCAGCGAATGAAGCATTTAAGTCTTGGGGAAATACGACAGCTAAGGTATGAAATTATGTAATGGTTATTGTTGTACATGATAGTATAGTACAATTTTTATAACTGTAGACTCAGCCGTGCACTACTAACCTAAACCAAAGAATGTAGTCTGATGCCATTCTTGCATTGAGTGACCTAATTTGAGCGAATGTTTGTAAGACGCCCTTTACAATGATACTCTCCTCGCAAACCGCCGCTTCCGGATCCTAAGTCTATCGTTATAAAAATTGAACTATACTGATGATAAGTAAAGACGTCTTAAGAATAAATAAAATAAAATGAATTGAGTAAATTTTATAGCGTTCTCATACTGTGTTTGTGATGCTTTAAATTTATTTTGTAACCTCTTGCCTTTGGTATTTGTCACTTTTGTGTTTTTGGCTCTCAGATGTAATTGGAAAAAGATTATAACAATGATATGTATTTGTTAAGTTAGTCTGTCAGTGTTTTAAAGAAGTTTTCACTTTAAAAAAACTATAGTTCTCTATGTTATAAAATAAAAATACATGTTGACTGAATGGAAAATCAATGTTTACTAAAATTCAAAAATCTGAGGAACTTTACAAAGATCTCTGCAATATTGATCTTTCATATACTGAACTAAAATACATAGTTTCAATTGTCCTAGTAATGCCAGTAAGTTCAGCTTCAGCGGAAAGAAGTTTCTCAATTATGAGGCATATTAAAAGCTACATTAGATAAACAATGACAGGGTTATGGCTACACAGTTTGGGAGTGATTTCAATAGAAAATTAGCTAAGTTGTAAGTTCTTGTGCAACTCAAAATGCAGTAGTTAACGAGTTTGCAACTCAAAAGGGCAGATGGTTGCAGTTGTTATTAAAATCAACTCCTTAAGAACTTAATTTTTTGAGTATTTGTTAAATTTGTTTAAGATAAGAATTGCATATTTTTTAACACTCAACAAATTAATTTTCTTTTTATAACTAATTAGTTATGTTATTCTTTATTTCACAAAACAAGTTCAGTTTTTACACTTTTAATTTAAAGTATTTTTGTGAAAATTACCTGTTTGAAATGAGACTTACTTTTGTTACTACAGTATTTTGATTACCTCAGTAAAACTTTGCACAAAAAACACAAATAGACTACAGTTGGTCATTTTTTAAATCTAATTCCTTTTGCTAGCTTTGCATCAGTGCTTTAATAGTATAAAGTCTTGTTTTAAACCCTCCTAGTGGCAGTTGAAAATCTCTCAATGGCAGGCCTTTTTTAGCCATTTTGCAAGGGATTTTTTAAAAAAGTTATAAAATAAAGAAAAATAATCTAATCATATAAAAATATCGTTATATGTTTTATTATTTAGAACAAAACACAGAATAAAGTCTGCAAGAAAAAAATTCAGATTTATATATCTATAAAAAATAGTAATATATATATATATATATATATATATATATATATATATATATACACCAGTTTAACATTCTAAATTTAAGATTTTCAGATAGCTTAAAATCAGGTTTTGAAAACCTCATTTCTCAAACAATTCTCCGAGTTGGTCCTCTGAACCCCCCAGAATTTTGCATACCCAAAATAATTATTCTAGAGCCGCCCCTGCTGAAACATTGGGCCCCATCGAGGATGGGAGACAATACATTAACTGAGAGGGGAAGAATAAAAAAAACTCTGAAAAATAAGGCTGCTGTTTAAGGCAATTAAGCAATGTTATGATTAAAAAAAGCACAAGCTTACATCTGGCAAAAATTAAGGGAACGAGACTAAACAGAAAATTATGGCATACAGAACATTTATCAGAAACAAAATATTTATAAAGTAATAAATGACAGTAAAAATACAATGAAATAAATAATATTGGCTCAACACAAAATATATAACAAGAAAGGCTTTACACTAAAAATAAAATAAAAAATAAATAAAATTAAAATAATTATATAAACCTTCTCTTTCTGTACCAAAAACTACTGTCCCTGTCCAAGGTCACTCACTCACTTTAAAAACTTCACAAAAACAGTCTCTGTGTGATGATTAGAAAAAAAAGGGCCAGGAGGCGGTCAAATATAAGAGTATGTCAAATGGATGTTGCAGCTGTTGACGGATCGAGGAGGCATTTGAGTGGCAGCCCCATCTGAGCCAATAAGAAGACAGTAGGCTAGCCAAATGAAATATTGCTACCCATCTGGACCTATTTACCTCCAGGTGACTGTGTGACATGGTCTGCCTCCCTGGACCCCGGAGCTGGAAAGTAAAGAATGCACTGGAGCGCTTGGCAGTCAAAATGGTAGCAAAAGACAAAGTCAAGAGCACTGCTGACCCAGCCAGAGGCAACAAGGAAAAATAGGACGACTGAACCAAACCAAAAACTAACAAAATACAGATGATGACACAATACTCACTACTCACTGTATAACACAGGAAAAAGAAGGTAGCAATACAAGAAACATAAGTCGAAAAGTGTCTTGGCAAAACATACACATTTATTATATCTGTATATTGAAACCCAGCAAAATAATTGTTGGTCAATAAACATTTTTGGACCTCAGATAGCCTTTGGTATAATTATGTACAACAGGAAAACTTATTTAGTAAAAAAAAAAAAAAAAAAAAAAAAACATTCAGAAAATTGCAACATTGCAATTAGACTTTCATATCAAAACAGGCATAAAATAGCCAGTGAACTGTCAAAGTAACTCATGTTGTAAGAATGAATTTAGCCATTCATTCTTACAACATGAGCCATTGTAAGAATGAAGTATCAAAAGGCAACCAAATAACATTCACACCCAGGATAGCAGAGCTACAACAGAGATATCAGAGAATGAAAGAAAACTGGGAGGGGGAGTCAAATAACACAGTGTTCTTTGTACCTTGTACTTGATAAGAATAAAGGTGTTTTGGACTAATGACTATATCTAAAGTGCCATATAAGAATCTGAATGAACATAAATTAGATTTTTGGCCCTAAAAAAATTATCGTAAATCCCCACAACCCCCTTCTATTCATGTTTTATCTAAATCATATTGTCATATATAAATAAATAAAAATTTTTAAGTGACGTTATAAGAAAAAATATTGTATAAAACGTTATAAGTGACATGAAGCTTCCTTTTTTTATTTTTAAGACTATCATCATCATTTTGAAAATGTATCACATTGATTCAATCGCAGCCATTTATACTTTCTTGCAGTTTCTTCTAGATATACTTCTCCATTTTTCCTTTTTTTATAGATAAAAAACAAAACCAGAGGCTGACACCTTAAAACTAACAATAGGCTGTATGGACACTTTTCAGTCCTTAAAATATATTTGTTACCGGACAAACCCGATTTTTAGGACAAACTAGTTTAGACTAGGATGATCTAGTTTTTCCTGACCGCCCTAGGATAAACTAGTTTGGCCTTTTTTTTCCCAGGCTAAACTAGTTGGGCCTAATAGCGTTAGGATAAACTAGTTTAGCCTGGTTGAATTGTTAGGCCAAACTAGTTTTCGGTAGATCACGGCTGCTACCCATGTAGATCACGGAGGCTACCCAAGTAGATCACGGCTGCTACCCAAGTAGATCACGGATGCTACCCAAATAGATCACGGATGCTACCCAATTAGAACACGGATGCTACCCAAATAGATCATGATCTAACCTAACCTAACCTATCCTAACCTAACCTATCCTAACCTAACCTTGAACACACTAGTTTCACCTGGTCTAAAGCAGACAAATCTGGTTTATCCTAACGCCACCCGGCCAA
The DNA here is from genome assembly GCA_035578905.1 of Stictocephala bisonia. NCBI lineage: Eukaryota > Metazoa > Arthropoda > Insecta > Hemiptera > Membracidae > Stictocephala > Stictocephala bisonia. The sequence goes on from JAQJVL010000020.1 coordinate 1,749,533, forward strand.
ACCAGTTCAGCCTGTAATCAATAAGGCCAAACTAGTTTATCCTAGGGCGGTCAGGAAAAACTAGATTTTCCTAGACCAAACTAGTTTGTCCTAAAATCGGGTTTGTCCGGTATCATATTCATCATAAACATATTTCTTGTTGGAAAGCAAGATTTTTTAGATAATTGTGGTTATTTATAGGAACATGTTAAAGAAATTCCAGAACTGTGAGCGAACTAGTACAATATAGCCTATTTGCACAATGTTTTCAGGCAGCCTGAAATTAGATTATTACATTTTTATTTTGTATGACCTAAATATCTAAACACATGATATGTTGATAATGTGTTCTATATTTGCTAGGCATATTGAGTAAAGTAGCATGTAGTGTTTTTGTGCTTTGTACCTAAATTATTTTAAGATTTGAGAATAATATGTGTGATATGTTGTCTATAAACAGTTTTTATTCTTATCAAAGTACATTAATGCCAAATAATTAAGTTTGTCATCGAAGTTAATCTTTTTTAAGTGGTCTTTATCTTTAAAACCTTATGTTATAGACTTTTATCTATATCCAATTTTTATTAAAATTTAATTCCTTTGATTAATATGTTTTATTTTCAAAACCTAAGATGCTACTTCAATCTAATTCATTAATACTGCATTATTTTTGAAATTTTATTGAAATAAACTTGGTTTCTATAAACATTGTTTTTGGAATATGAAACCAATTCACAAATTTCTTAAATAATCCACATATATCAGTTTGTCTCTACTCTTTTTATACCTTAGATAGATTCCACTTTCATCCTGATATGATGTTTGAAGTACCGTAGGTGTTGTAATAATGTAATAATATTGTTGTCTAGTTCACAAGTGATTTAAGTATTGAAAAATAATGAGTGTCACCATTTAAAAGAGTGTAGTAACTGGATATTTCAAGTTTAATTGCAAGCCTGACAAATATTAAATTAACAATATACATTAAGTCCTCTTTAGTCCAGCATTCGGTAGTTCGGAATTTGCTATAATCGGGCATCGTTTGCGTCAGCTGTAAACTCAATAAAAATCACCTTCAAAATCGCAACGCGATGTAAGCACACAGTGTGACGTTCGTTATTTCTTATAAACAGCGATTGCCAAACGCCAGTGAGGTAAATCTGGGATATTCGTAAAGTCTAGTATGTGCTCATTTATTATGATTCATGACGACAGTCTTTTCGTTGGACGGCAGTCATTCCTTGCTATATATTTTATAATTGTGCGCTGAATGGAACATTGTTAAAGATACATTAAGTTATTAATTAATATTACTATCCTACTTGAGTTATAATTCTACTGGCACGTATTATTTAATAAACAAATAAATGTATGTATAAATTATATTTATGGCCTACACAAGGAATAAATGTTTAAATTACATTTTGTAGGCTTTATTATTGAATTTTAAAATGTTACTATTCCAATTTATTGTAATTAATAAATTTATCTCCTTGATCATTTTTTTCACTATATATGTACAGTACCTACAGCTTTTGTATATGTAACTATATGTACAAAACTTTTACAGCTTCAGTTTTAAATAATAATAATGTTTTTGTTAATCAAATTTTATTGATTTACTAATTACTCTTTAGTTTATAAAAAACCTCAACAGTCCAGAAACCTCTTTAATCCGGCAAGCACTAGGTCCTAAAGGTGCGGATTAAAGAGGTTACATTGTTCTTTTCATTAAGACTACTACATCCTCTTATCTTCCTAATGTGGAAATCCAATAGCCACACAGGTTTGATTGCCACCAGGGGTTACCAACCTTAACTCAATATTCAAATTTGAGGGTGAGGAGTTGCATAGTGACTTAGGTATGAGTTGGCGTGTTCAGTAAGCCAAGTGTTTGGTATATTTAACGATCTCAGTTTACCCTTTATAATTTGTTTTAATGATTCCACCTGAAAAGCACAAGTTCTAAATGGAAGTAAAAAAAGCATATATACAGTACTTTAGTACACTACAGCATGTGGTTTAATCAAAAAGTAGGTAAAAAATTTACTTAAAAAATGTATCATATGCCAGCAGCCCGCTATCCAAGTTTAAATACTAGGCTGGGCGTACACACTATGGAAAAGCAGCTGGTTAGAGTTCTTTTTTGTTGCATTGGGCGGGGGTAGGATTCATTTAGTGCTGGGCTTACACGGGGGGATGATTTAAAATAGAAAATGTAGAAACACTTCTAAGCTGAGTAAGGAAGACAGTGGAGTATGCTATAAGTATTCTTATGTAGTATAGATCTTTTTGTTTCCTTTAATAATTGAAAAATAAAAAAAATGTATGATCATTTGCTTTATGTAAAAACTTTTAACTCATTGGAGAACAACTTCTGATATATCAGAAGTCGTAGTTGTAGCAAAGACGTCAAACTTCCAATATATCGGAATATATTGTATACGTTATACAATAATTTATTAATTTTTTCTTTCATTATGTTTTGATAAAACTGTATCAAAATATATACAGGGTGTCCCGTAAGTAACCAGCCAAACTTCTGTAGGTCATTCCTTGGGTTAAAAGAAACAAAAAATTTCATATGTACAAATCGTCTATCTCGCTCCATTATCCGGTTATCTGTCTGTATGTGTTTTTTACTAAAAACTTAATATCTCAAAAGTTATTTAATATAAAACCATGAAAATTGGTATGAATTTTGATCTTTACAATATTCATGTACTATTTAAATTTCATTTTTCTACAACAATCTTTTTCAAAATGGCGGCCATTTTAAATTTTTAAAGCCAAATATCTTAATAACCTTAAATTTTACTAAAACCTTGTAAGTTACAAAAAAGTTTAAGAACTTATTTCTATAAATAATTATATAAAAAGTTTTAAGATTGAACAACTATTAACTGAGAAATTAAAATTTTTATCAAAATTGAAAACTAACGTTTTCAATTTTATTAATATCAAGCATATTTTTATTTGATAAAAATTGTAATTTCTCAGTTAATAGTTGTTCAATCTTAAAACTTTTTATATAATTATTTATAGAAATAAATTCTTAAACTTTTTTGTAACACAAGTTTTTGGTAAAATTTAAGGTTATTAAGATATTTGGCTTTAAAAATTTAAAATGGCCGCCATTTTGAAAAAGATTGTTGTAAAAAAATGAAATTTAAATAGTACATGGATACTGTAAAGATCAACATTCATACAGATTTTTATGGTTTTATCTTAAATAACTTTTGAGTTATTAAGTTTTTAGTAAAAAACACATACAGACAGATAGCCGGATAATGGAGCGAGATAGACGATTTGTACATATGAAATTTTTTGTTTCTTTTAACCCAAGGAATGACCTCCAGAAGTTTGGCTGGTTACTTACGGGACACCCTGTATATATGTATATATATAGTAGATTATAGATAAATAACCAAGGTAACAAAATATAATAGATTTAATATTAATTTGTAACATGATATTCGTATACTTTATCTGTTTATTCGTGCTTTGTCGTTTCCCTACTACTGCTTGGTATAGACAACAGCTGTTTATTTGATACACTAAGTCGTGTTTACACGCTATTTACAAGTTATAATTAGTCTGCTCTCAGTATTTTTTTTAACATGGATTATGGTGCCTTGAAGTAATTTGTTTGGATTTACAAATTTTCTTTCTAGTTATAAGTGATGTATAATTTTTACCTACTCTCATTTCCAGCTAAAATGCATATAATCTGAAAACCCATTTTATATTCTATCAAATAAAAAAAGATTCAAAAAAATTGTATTTATGGTTACCAAGATGTAGCCATTTAGTGGGGGGTCTGCAAACTCCTTAAGGGTGTTCGTCCTACTGCTCAGCTCGGTGCTAAAAAAAAAATTGGTTACACTTAAAAAATTATTGTTTTTATTATTAGTTTTAATTTACTCTAGGCTGGTTAGTACCATTTGTCCACTATATTCTCAAAATTTGAATAAAATATATCGCACAGTTTGTTAATGAGTTAGGAACCAAGAGGGGCCAAATTAGCTACTTTAGGTAGCCACATCTTCGTAAATTTTTTTATTTTTTCCCTCAACATACTTATTACTTGTAAGAAACAAACAATTTTATCCTAAAAAATTTCAAAAATAATTTTTAATCAAACACCCTTAAAATGTTTTGGTCTTTCTGGCTCGTCTGTTGTATTTTAGGCCGATCTCTAAAGGGTTCAAGTTATTTATCTTTAATTTAATGTACCTTATTAGAACATTTATCGTACCATATAGATTTTTATTGTATCAGGTTTTTATATTTCATGATCAAATTCTAATTGGCATATCGATTTAATGCACATTTAATATGTAATAGTCGACATATAAAATTAGTAGCTTGCCATATTCTGGTGGTTATACAATGTCACTAGTTTATGTTGGTTATGTACATTAATTTGTATGTTATTTTAGCCTAAATTGTCTCTAAAATAAAAAAAATAGTTAGTTACAATTGTTCCTTGGTTTAATCAATGTGCTAATCCTCATGAAGTCAGATCATTTTAGAGTAGACTATAATTATTAGTTTTAGGGGTATGGAAAAAAAATATATATATATTTATTACATACAACAATCAATTATGTAGGAAAGATCAATTCTTCTTCGTAAATGGTACAATGCAATGCAAGATAATGCCTCGGAGTTAGCAGCTATCGTCACAGCCGAAGCTGGAAAACCTCTTCCAGAAGCTCTGGGAGAAGTCAATTATGGCAACTCTTTTGTTGAGTGGTTCTCTGAAGAAGCTCGGAGGATCCATGTAAGTAGTCAACGTTTATAAAGCTCTCTTAATATTTTTTAAGAGTTTATTTAATTCTATTTACAATTTTTACTTTTATTTAATTTAGTAGCAAACTCTTATACATAACTATGAAGTTCTGTTTAACCCTTTGGAAGCCAAGTGGACCAAGTGGACTTGATACAAAATGCCAAAGGCCAGGTATTAGTTCAGGGTGAAAAATGTATTTTTACATGTTCATATTCAAACGCTTTTGACTCGGCTAAAAATTATTTTATCTAAATAAAACGTATTTGTTTTATTTGAAACTATACATTAAAATAGAATATTCTCATATTTTTAAAATATGAGAATATTCCTTATATTTATATTTTGTTTTAGTTTTATAACGGTTTTCAATTTTATTCAATTAACTAAAACTAAACTAAAAAAATTTTTCAGAAGCAAATATGGCTTAGAAGCTAAATTGGCTTACAACTATAAAAAAATTTGATATTTTAACAAATTCCGAAGGTTTTAAAATAGAGTACATTGTTTTTAAGTTACATTTTGAATTATAGTTTACATTTACATAGTTATTGAATATATGAATTAAGCTTGGCATTTGAAGTAAGGTATTAAACTTATCTTAATATTTCTTCTAGTTTCTTTCACTTGTCTTTTAAAACTTTGAAGTACATTTTAAAATTAGTAGGCATACAAGATTATTAAACTTATGTACACTATTTACATTAAAAAACTATCTAAAATAGAGGTGTTCCAAACAGTACCAATGCGAAAACCAGCTGCAACTGCGACGGTGCCGGCCGTGAGACAGTACCGCGAGACAGTTCCAGTTCCAAACAGTTCCACGACTCATGAGACTGGTACTTTTAGCTTTGATGGTGTCAGTTCTACAGTACCACAATGGGTGTGGATTTTTAATCATAATTTCAGTTCCAGCTTTGTACTTATAAGATAAACATTTACTCAGTTAAACACATGTTTGATTTTAATACAACATAGATGTAAATATTCATCTATAACGTTCATTTTTATGGATATATCGATTAAATGCTTACGATAATGCATATTAAAAAAGAGATAATCCCTGGAATAATAAGATTTAAAAAAATAAAAAAATGATAGTATGATTTATTTTACAAAATATGCAGCTAACATTTTTAGGCCTATACATTAAATAGGCCTAAAAACAAAATATTAAATATAGCCCACTTATTGACATAATTATAGTTCATATTTAATAGACGAGTTCCCTAACTTTTGTAGTTTTCAACTGAGTTCGTCTTTCATTTATAATTAAACCTGTTTTCGTAAAAAATACGTTCACAATGGAATAGACGTAGCAATGAAACATAGGTATTGTTTAGCCAGAGTACTTAGTGATGGGTACAATAAATTAGTACTAATATAAGACAACAATAATACTATAAAGGGCGAATACTACGATTAGCGATAGCACGCACGCAACTGTTTGGTATTGGCTATTAAATTATTTTAAGAGTACAGAAGTACAGGTCGAGACTTGTTTTATTTCTAAGAACTGCATAGTCCATGAGAATGGGTACTGTTGACGTTGTCGGTACTGTATCACTGGCTCTGTGGAGTTGGAACTGGGAGTTCCAAATGATGTAGCGGAACTGTCGCGGTTACGAGCGTGAAACAGTACCAACGAGACAGTTCCAGTTACTTCGACCCACCTCTAATCTAAAAATGACCAAAACTGTCACTTTCTCTATAGAGACACTTGTGTTTGTTGGATTCACATTCTGCATGTACTCCTTTGGTAAATATTAAACAGTATGTTCTTGCCCTCTTTCTTTGCTGTATACAGAGTAATTGTTTTTCTTGTAATTTACTTATTACAAACCATGGTTATGTAGAATGCCTTCCATCTAAAGTGGCTGGAACATGTTTCACTTGTAGCCAGTTGTCGGCAAAAGCTTCAACAATGTTTACTCTAAAATAAAGTCATACCATAGGTTTATTGGTGTTTTTGTACAAAATATAAGCATTCAACATTATTCTGAAGATAATGTTAAATGATACTTTACACCATAGCTTAGTTGTATATTTCTAGATTGTAGCAATACAAAATTTGATCATTTGATTTAACACTATCATTGTATTCGTTGACAAAATCTTCTTTATTTTTAATGATTGTATTGTTTTATCTTCTTTTGCTCACCTGCACGTTTCTTGTAGTGCTACGAGAAGACATAAGAACAACTTGAATTTTTAAACCTTTTCTCTGTATGCAAAATATACTTTTTGGATCCTCCAAATACCTTTTATTTCCATCTTAACTTTGGCGAGCAATTTTACTAGAACACCCTTCCCCTTTTGCTTTTAGCTCATGTAGGAAATGTCATATTTGCACATAAATACCCTATAAGTTGAATTGTGGTGAAAAAAATATCTTTATAATAGTGGTGCCCCTTGTGAAGATAGTGATTATATTATAAAATATTGCCCATTTCTAACAATATTGTTACAACTGTGAAAGCTAAGCCATTATTTTTTATTACTCCCTGATCTTCATTGCTTTTTTTTCTGTAGCAGTAAAATACTTAACTATGCAGTATACGGTTAGGTCACTCTGCTGACAGCTGACAATTTGTCAGTCGTTGATGCAAGCACTCTTTTGCTCATTCATGTAACCTTGTAATTCAGGTATCAAGTTTAAACAGCTATCAAGGATTCGTTCTCTTTCCAGCTCCTGTCTACTCTTTATTAATGATTTTCTTACTGGAGTTGATGAGGCAAGCGTGTGTATGTTCACTGATGACATGTCGCTCACTGTTTGGCTCAAACCTTGCAGAGCTTTAGAAACAAGCTTTTTAAAGGTAATAATCTCCTACAGATATTTGAGGAAAACCGCTTATGACAAATGTCGATGAGATTCAAATTCTTAATTCCTCCATTGGAATCCATGACAACAAACTATGGAGTTTTCCTCCTCCATCCATGCTATACCTCTGTTGAAGTAATGAAAACTCAAAAACTTCACTAATATTTATGCTCAAAAACAAGGTAAACTCTACAATTCTTTACTTTAAAAAAACTGAGTCTTTTCGTTGCTACCACAATTTTACTTTTCCATTTTTTATTATTATTTGTGGACCCTCTCATAAGTAAAGAGAAATATTCGCGTGTTCAAATCAATCAACTTCTGGGACAACATTAACCCCCCCCCCCCCAACAGTGTCTTAGACCTGCCTTAGATACTTCTTGGCTACACCGCTGCCATACATATACAATGGTGATGACCATAACTCCTCGGAATGACCATCCCAAGAGAGAGCGAGAATTATATTTATTAAAAATAAAAAGTTGACAACCGTCTTGTATTTGAGGTGACCATGAAGATCCAGTTGTTAATAAATGTTTTTATAATATAAGGGATGAGTCGTAATATAAATTGAGTTTTTGCTAATTAACAGTGATGATGAAATACACATATAGTGGTTGGTGGGAAATACTCATATCCGTAAAGTGGTGATAACCCACTTATTCATGTACAGAGGTAATAATTATACACGGACAGTGGTGATAACCTATCCATACACACACAGTGGTGATGACCAACCCGTATACGTATAGTGAGCGATAACCCTCCTGCCCACCCAAACACGTACTGTGGTGATTATTCTACAATGATGATGACCCTCCCACCCACCTATTAACCCTTTCGATGCCGCTGTCCGATATATCGGACAGCGGTAGTTAGCTAAAAATGCCGCGGTCCGATATTTCGGACCGCTCGTAATTTTTTTTTTTCCGATAAGGCATTTTCGTTAATATGCCACATATACGGTACCAATCTGTTGAGAATCGATTATTGTACTCAGAAAAAGTGTTTTAAACATCTTTTAAATGTGCGTTTGTTAAAATATATTTGTCACACTTGAAATAATCGCTCGAGTGTGACAAATATGTGACTTTGTACTGTCGAAAAAAATTACGATAAATCCTGGGATTTTCAAGGTAAGACTTTGAAATTTGGTATGCATGTTAGTAATTAAATGTTCTTTCAAATAAAGTCACTTTTATAGCCCTAGTATTTTTTTTGTATGGTCTGAAAAGTTTCAAAATTGAAAAATAAAAAAAAATTTTAATTTTTAAAAAAAGTTGATTTTACAAATTAAAACCAATATTTTATTTAAGAAAATATATAAGTAGTAAAAAGAGCATTTCAAAACAAGAAAAACCAAAAAATAATTATGAAAATATATTGAAAAATAACAAAGTTAGAACAAAATAACGTAAACTATGCATATTCACTAAAAATACCCCCGGCATTTCTCGCATACCAAGGGAAAAAATGCCCGGCATCGAAAGGATTAATATAAAAAAAGAGAAAGATAACAAAATATTCTTAAAAAATTAATTGTTTTGTAGGGAGATATAGTACAAAGCCCACAGAAGAACAAGGAAATGTTAATGGTCAAACAACCAATAGGAGTTGCTGCTCTGATTACTCCAGTAAGTGATGAACTTATCTAGATTAGAATCTTTTATTTAAGTTAACTTAAGAATTAAAAGAAATGTAACGCCAAAAAGATATCTGTTTCAGGTTTAAATACTGTTTAACACTTTGAGTCCTGGCCTTGAAATATATGGGTTTTTATAGAATGCTTGTTGATTTTAGTTGTTTTCAAAAATCATAAATAACAAATTATAAGTATTATAACAAAGATACTTACATGACTGTATTAAACATTCTTCTCTCTTGTAATACATGAATTATTAATTTTTGTTTTATTTTATATAAATAAAACAGGATTGTTTACAACGCCTTTTAGTGAAAAATTATTTTTGTTTTGACACAAGTCTTACTATAAACCATCTATACTGACCACAATAAAATGTATTTATAATGTCTAATTAGAGTATAGTAAATGTTTATTGATAATTATGTTAAAAAAATTAAATTTAGTAATTTTTGTATGTTACTTTCATATTGTATTATCAACTACAATAATTATTCTAGTTACGAAAGTGAAAGTAGTAGACTATAACCTAAAACATTGTCATACTATTCAATCATTTTCAAGCCTAAAATATCACTTACAAAATAAGGATCAGCTTCAGAATCACTGAATAAACTTTCCATTTCAATATAACTCTCTTCATCTAATAAATCATAAATGGAACTTAATCTAAACTATGCAAAGCTGTTGGAACCAACACAATATAGAGCATAGCAGCCGAAGCGATCTGTTGGACGGCAGCAAACTAGCACAGAATCAGCTGTTTCTTAAAAAAAATTCTAATTAAATAGATTTTACACATTCTTACGGTGAAATATGTTACTAAGACTCGTTTAGTCACAACAGAGTACATGGAACCGACAAAAATATGGCCTACATCGTTCAACTTATTTTTAAAGTTCATCCACACAAAAGAGCAGGTTCCATGATCTTATGGGGGTTTGCTGTTCTGTAAAATAACATGATCAGTGCTCAAAGTGTTAAAAGTCTTAAGTGTTTTATATAAGTATGTTTTAATTCAAGTGTTGGAAAAGGTACGGTATATCTTAGTATATAACTTTTATTTTTACAGTTGTCGTCTCTATTTCACACTAGCATTGTGACTGCAGTTTGATGATATCGCAGAACTAAAGTGGGGTTGTAACATCATGATATCACATGGTTTTGGGTAGAACAAAATGCAAGTGTTTATATCCCTTAAATATTTTTGGTAGGCTTACCAATGGTTCTAGGATGTTGGAAATACAATTCTAGGAAATACTTGCATGCTGCAAACCTTTCTACTTGGAGTGTATCGGTGGATTAAATTTTTTTCACACAAGAACTATGTAATGAACAATTTTATCTTGGGCAACATCCATGTTGCCTAATGATTGATACATCTACTTCAAGATGTTATAAATGTTTACACCAGTACTAAAATGGCATAGTATTGATAATTCATTACTAACCCTAGATCTGTTATTGAAGGTGCATGGACCTTATTTGCATGATTGAACATTATTGTAAATTTGCTTTAAAGTCATGCTCAAACGTGCAAAATATACCAATACAAAACATAATCTTATCTTGTTTTTGTTTGTAAATTCTTAATTGTTGCACTTTTAACAGTTCGGCTAACGATTTTATTTTTATTCAATTTAAGTGTTTTCCATTACTATCAGCATTTTTATTATGTTCACCTCCGAAATATATTATTTGAATTGTAAAAATTACAGTACATTTGGATAGTTTAGAACAGTTACTCTCCCACACTCACTACAATTATTGTAATTTAAATTTAGTTAAATTAATGCAGTGTCGTGGACTTCTTTCTCGCTAGCTTTATCTATATTTTCCTTCTTTTTCCTTGAATATGAAAGCATGCTTTGTGAACTAAATTTGTTAAGCTTTGCACTATTACTTTCAAATAGTTGTGATGTATTATGCTTAACTTCATTTTATGAAGCCCTACTTCTTATACATCCTATATTATTATAATTGACCATCTTACTTTTATAAACAGTATATTTTTAATTTCTATTTCATAGATTCAAGATTTTTATTGTCATAAAACATATAACAGTGCATGGACAAAAGTCAAGCTTTTTACACTAAATTTAACAAAACTTTGTATAACAATTTAAAAAAAGTATACAAGTACATTGTACAAAAAAATTAAAATAGACATAAAATACAATTCAATATACAAAATGGCTAGAACAATAAAATTATATGAACAACAATTAAAGATAAATTAATGTAAGACTACATCATAGTAATAATGTTAACATATAATATTAATGAGCTAACATTTTTATGATCACTTAGTTTATGTTTCAAATTATGTGTCCTTGTACTAGTATGGTACTTGTGAAAAGGTATTAAGTTTATGTTTCAAATTAAGTGTCCTTGTACTAGTATGGTACTTGTGAAAAGGTTTTATTGTCACTCTATCGCTTCTAAAACTTAAATAAAAACCACTAATTTTATGTGTGTGCATTGATTGGAGATGCACCGATTCAAATTGAAATTCTTTGATTTACATTGATGCATCGAATTGAAAAAAAAATTATTGCATTGCACAACCCTAAACTACATCAGAACCACAACATTCTTCCAAAGATGAGAGAAGAAGTGAAAGTAATTTATTTCTCTGTGTTAACACCATTACTGTATTGCTGAATTATTAACATTGTTCTTACATACCAGTGTCCTTGGCTTTATATATTGTATTGTATATAATTATGTAAATATGTTGACATGAGCCCGGTAGGAACAACAATTGGAATCTAATCTATTCTAAGAATTTAAATTTGTTGGATTTTCAACAGTGCTTACATTTTTATTAGGTCACTCACTTTTTATAAGTTGAAACATGGATAATTTTGAATGTTCAAAACCTGAAAACATCTATTTCAGTTCTTACATTTTTTCAATTTGTTTGTTATGTAGTTAAAGGGATTTTTTTTATAGTGGAATTTCCCCCAAGCCATGATCACACGGAAGGCAGGTGCAGCCCTAGCCGCAGGTTGTACTTGCGTCATCAAGCCAGCTGAAGATACACCATTTACTGCACTAGCTCTTGCCGACCTTGCCCAACAAGTTGGTATGTATTATCTTGTTAGACAAAGATGCTAAAAATTAATTAGTATGGGCACTTAATTGAGCATCTCTATCCATTAAAAGCTATTAACACGGGAGTGGTCGCGCCCGCGGCAGATTGCCGCACAATAATATATTTTGCTCGTAACTGCGGGAATTTTTTTTCCCCGAGGTTGGCAGCCCGTCTAATCCTCGCGGCGACTGTCTCCTACGTGACCTTGGGTGGTTCTGGCCGCTAGTGTGTGCCTGGAGCTTGCCGTGAAGTGATTTCTAAGCGTTTGTCAGTTTTGTGAGCAATTTGCTCACGCGCGACTAGTCTCGTTAGTCGAATATCAAACTGTCGTCTGCGCTTATATATTGTATATTTTGTATATTTTGTGTCATTTATTTGTATATGCGTGTTTTTTTAATTATTTAGTATATTTAATTATTCAGTAATGAATTACGAAAAGGAGCAGGAACGAATTAGGAATATCCAATTTGCAAAGAGCATACATCATCAAGGTGTACTAGATGTGCTGAGGACGGAAGAATGGACACTGACTAACTTTGATTTATAATCTTTGTACACATACAAAAGTAACACTGTAACAATTTTCATTCCACCTAATGTCCACTAATAAATAAAATAGAGTAAGTATAACTCTTTCATTGTCTTGCATATTATTTACCTCTTTACAAATAATAAAATGTAATAATAAATGTACTATAGTATAATAAAATGGAAGAAGTATGATTATAAAAAGATAAATATTAAATATTTAAAAGCTAAAACAAACTGTTAGCAGTGAAAGAAGCCAAAAAATGCGCGTGAGCAAATTGCTCACGCGCGACTACTGGCGTTCTGCATGTGGCGCGACTACTCCCGTGTTAAATATATATTTTGTTTCAGATAAGTTCTAATATGTTTATTATGTTTAAGTTCCATTGTACGTTTAAATATGTGTGTAAAAATTAAACAGTTAGTAGTATTTTAGTAATTTTTTATAATTAATTCTTATTCATTTGTGAACTCAATCTTTTTTATCAATGATAAGCAATTTGGCTTTTGTTAGAGAAATCTCCGTACCGGGCCAGGAGCCACTTGTAGACAAACTTCCTTAATTGTTTCATCTGAAAGGATGTTCCAGTATTTTGCTCCGATATATGAGGCTGCTTTTCAAATATAATCAGTCAGTGGTTAGGTAAGAGTGTCATTGTTGGCTCTTCTTGAGGCAAAATTATGGATATCAGCTCCTAGTGTTAGACGTTGCTTTTTAGCAATATGTGACGACTGCCTTGAGGATGAAGATTCCGACTACCGTAAGAATGTTGAGTTCTCTGAATGAGTTTCTGCCCACAGGCCGAGATCGGTGAGAATATGGATAGCCTTCTTCTGGAGCACTAGAATTCTCTGGAGGAGCTTCCCCAGCCAGTCAGGCCATATCGCAGGTGTGTCTCAAACAGAGCAAAATAAGCTGTTTTTACCACTTTGGCATGGCTCACCTGTTTAAGTCTTCTTAAAACATATAGGGGAGATCTTATTTTTTTGCAGAGCTGATCTTCTTGGGGGTTCAAGGACAGTTGCTCCTCTATGAGGATGCCAAGGTATTTTGCTTGTTGGACTCTAGTCAATTCAGGAATTTCACTGGCGTCTTGCCTCTTGCTTCCAAAGAAGATATGCTGTCTCATGCTTTCCTTTTGGACCAGGTCATTTGCACCGCAGTACTGTTGAGTCATATTGCTTGCTATGTATGATTTTGTCTCCAGAGTTTCAGGTGTTTGGTTCTTGAGGAGGAGCATTGTTTCTTCTGCATACATGAGTGAATAGCAGTAACTTGAGATGGTTTAAAAGCTTTTTAATGGACAGATTGCAGCAACAGCATGTATGCATTGAAAATTGTACTAGCCCACTGACAAAAGTTCTCACAGGAGTATCTGTGTTTTCAGTGACTCTTTTTTAGTATTCATAAATAATATTTTGCATTAAGGTATTCACAGCATACCTAGTGCATTCACAGATGATTATTTTTTCTGAATGAAACCTTCAAAGTAAGAGTGTGCGATGCAGAAAATTTTTTTCTATTCGATGCAACGATGCGATTCAAAGAATTTCGATTCAATTCGATGCACACATACAGAATGCATGGTTTTTATTAAGTTTTAGAAGGGGCAGAGTAACAATAATATCGATGTTACAAGTACCTATCTTGCTATTACAAAGAAAGATAATTTAAAACATAAATTTGTTACAGTTAAAATAATATATTTTACAGGCAAAAAGAAGAATGTATAAAATAATACAAAACAACTTAATTATTACTATTCACTATCATTGTTGGAAAATGCTGACAGCCATAATTTTGATTTAAGCAAAATAATCCATTATTATTTAGTCAATTTTTTAAATTTAATAAAATAGTACCAACATATACAATAAAATTTAATTTACTGAGTACATTGAGTTTGTAAAATATTTTCTAATAAACAGGTTAAAAATAGATGTTAATTGACTTCTTTTTAATAATAAATTAACATTATTAATAATTAAATATACTTTATTTAAATGCAAATAATCACTGTAATTTTAGAACACAGTATCAACGTACTAACTGAATTGAAATCAATGAATGTGAATTATAAAAAACGCAATACTTGAATTTATAAAAGAAAACAAGATAAGGAAATGTTTTAAAGATGGACTGTAGAGGCCAGGTACCCTATCTGACAGAAAATGTTAACTAAAGTAACGATAACGAGTGTACTTATGTTATCAGCAATATTCAAAAACACAGTTGAAGACATGATTATTTCACTATTCCAACTATCTACACAACAATTCGTATTATTTGTTATCAAATGATCCAAAAATAATGGCCAACTAAATGAAATAAATGGACTGTCTGTATGAGAATGTTATAATGATAAGTGTTAAGCTCTACGCACATAAATTACGATACACATACGCATTGCTTGATGGACTTTCATCATGTTTATATGTTATCTCCCGGTCGAACTCTATATTCGTTACTGCGATATAATCAGGTTTGTGTCCGAACGCGCCCATCCCTGTCCACTCGGAACGAAAACAAACTCGAGTAATAATCATTTTACAACTATTTTATTGTAAAATATTTGATTTAAAACATCAAAGTAACAGTTACTTTCGATGTATCAACATTTTGACTAGTGCTGAATCAAATCGTTGATTTGATGCATTTCGATGCATTGCACACCCCTACTTCTAGGTTTTAACTAACTTTTTCAAGTGATATATAGTGAACAAAATTGATTGCAGTTGTGAAACATTATAAAGTTAACTTCTTAAAATATTGAAGTGATATTAAAAAGTGATCTTAGATGAAAAGCTAACATGGGAGAGATATGGATTGGAACTACACATGAAAAAATAAAATATGCAATTATATCATTTCATTTTTAAGAAACTTTTTGTGATCAATCTTTGTCCATAAATTTTTATTTCGTTTTAGTACAATCATGTAAAATTAAAATATAAACTGACTCCTTATCTTAGAAAGTTCTTCGATTTTATATTACGATAAAAAGATGATATTAGATACATTTTAGGTACACATAGTAGGTATAATGTTTATTTTGTTGTATCTTTTTGTCATAGTTATTGTTGATATCTGTAAAATTGAATTCTACGATTATTATTAGTCTTTTTTATAAATATCCATTGCAGATGATCTTTATTGTTCTAGTTAATGCAATGTTATCTCAGTGTATGTGACATAAATTTAAATCTTTATGTATTCTTCAATTTAAAATTGACTTGCACCCTGTCAGCTGTTGACTGTCGAATTATCGCATGTTAGTGACGTTTTATTGCACTGTATTGTTAAAGAAATAAGATTTATTATTAAATATCTATTCTTTGGTTAATGAACTGTATAGGCTCTAATTATAATTTCATCAGTGAGAATTGAAAGGTTTTACAAATACTTATATATGTTCCAGGCATTCCTAAAGGTGTAATTAATGTAGTAACTAGTGGGCGAAGCAATGCACCAGCCATAGGCCAAGAACTGTGTACAAGTCCTCACGTGGCTGGTCTTTCCTTTACTGGTATGTCTTATTGTTACTTTCTTGCTGTGCCTTCAGCATGAAATATGTTTCATTCATCTATCTTTTAGATATTTATTATATCAATTGTTTGGATTTGTTTTGATTGAGAGGAAGAACGGACCAATAACTAACTTCCTGAAATGTTTTAGCATCATTAAATGAAAGGTGACGTTGAAATGTTTCATATACGTAGCTTTCCAAGTAGTCAGATGAACGGAAACAGTCTGTTAAGGAACACGAGGGAAGGCCCTCTATCGGTGAAAAACAGTAATCCCTCAGAAAATAAGGTAGACTAGTAGTCAATCAGAAATCACCTTTACTTAATAGTTGTAATCAAGAGATACATTTTACAAACCCATATCATAAAATAACTGATAACCCATATCATGACACTTCTCAAGCACTTTTATTACTATATTTGATAGTTAAAGTAGTAATATAAGCTTTAACCCTATAACCGGTGAGTCTTTTTGTCTCAACCGCTAAGCTCTTAAAGGCGAATTCGCAAGGATTTTTCTAAAAATTTATAAAAAATACATAAATAACATTATATACTAAGTGTCATATATCATTATTTTCAGTAAAATACAAGGAACAATATTATGTAAAAATCAAACTTACCAAAAAATCCATGTTGTTCTTTTGCTCCAAAATATAATAAAAAAAATTTTTTTTAAAACATTTTTTATTTTCACACACTTGTTGGATCCTTATCCTTTAGTCTAATTAAAAAATCAAGATAGCAAAATTGTTCAAAATGTGTTTTAGATTAAAAATATATACACTTATTATCTAATAACACATATAATATTATAAAAAATGATCGCTATGTACAAGAATGTCACAATGTAATTATTGCGGGTCATCAGCATCTACTTCAACTTCTGGGGCTGAAGAGAAACGAAAATAACTTAACTATGAATGATTATTACTCTATAGTTTTCGTAGAAAAAAATAATATATCATAGTAAGTATAAATGTGCGCTGTGTCGGCGCAATAATAAAATAAACAATGCACTACATAATGCGTCTCGATCGAGACGTTAGCGGTTGAGCGTGGCGTAAATGGATCTCGATCGAGACGCATAGCGGTTCTAGGGTTAACAAACTTAAAAAAAATAATAAAATTGTCATTATATAATTAACTATCCACTAAAGAAAATAGAACTCAATCCCAATACTACAAGTATTATTTGATTAAATGTAATACATTCCAATCATATGAAGTCACAGCTAAGAGCCACCTCACACCTTTCTGTGATGTAAATATTCACTAGACCTCACCATTAACCCATTGGCTCATAACTCTGAATATACTCAGGATCGCCAAAATGAGCCTGGAATTGCAACTCCGAGATATCTTGTGTTTGTGTAAGCGTCAATATAAATTGTTATAAATATGTTATTATTGCCTTAAAGTACAAGTTAAAGTATTCCAAACCCTCCCAAAGGTTTGATTATTAATTACAAATGCACATATATATATATATATATATATATATATATATAATATTTTTAATATTAGTATTATTTATATTGTTGCACACAAACAGCTGATTATCTGACGTTGCCAAATGTTTCGCTTAGTTGTGTGGTTGATGTTTATGCGGTTTTGTCATAACCTTATGCCCGTGTAGTGTTTGCTGTGTTATTGTTGTTGTTTAGTGATTGACTTAATACAATGAGTTCTTAAGATAACATGAGTGATAATCACACAACGCTTTTATTATTTTGGAGTGAATCTGAAAATGATTCGTCAGACATCAAAGACGTAATTTTTGTTCATATACACCTTCGTGACAATTGAATCCAAAGATGAAGACAGTGAAAGTGATGTAATAACTTGTTATTCAAGGGCAGATGTAAGGTACGATGCCATCCTTCACAGCATAAATACTAATGAATGTGACTTTAAAAAACCCTACTGAACCATTGGCATCTGGCCTGAGTACAAGCTATCACATTGAAGCTGATGAAATTGGGTTAGTCCATAACCTCATACCCATGTCACAAAATATGACAAGCGTAATATTTCAGTCAACATGCTGTATAATTGTCATTTTTTATATTTCATGATGAAAATTTATTTCTACATGAATCAGGTATTCTACCAGGAAATATTAGTATTTTGGTTTAAATACATTTTTTTACTTGCGTCTTTGAAGTTACTTTCAAAGTTTATCAATATTTTTGTAAATTTAAGATATTTTGTAATAAATAAAAAAATTTAACCATAATTTAATCAATTGCAAATCACGTAGTGTGGTGCCTTCACGGGACTAACGATATGACCAAGTACTAAACTCCCCAAACTAATATCAAGTAGTTGAGACAACAGTGAACTGGAAAAGGTAACAAAGATAAGATAAGGAGACAGACAGATAAGCGCCTCAAAACATATATAGGTCATTGTAACAGCGATAACATTGACCCCGAGGGCCGGGTGACGCAACTGTAAACAACAAGTGCCGTAACGTCAACGTCACGTCGTTGAACTATCAGTCTATTTGGTGCAGAACGTGAAGGTCACGTCTTTGATCTGCAATGGGTTAACCTTAACAAGATTACATTAATTTGTAAAAAATGTTTTCCTCTCAAAACAAGTGAAAAAATTATGAAAATCTATCGTCAATTGTTGCTATGGTGGTCGTTTTAGTGAACCCTTTTAAATGTTATATTTTTGTTAGGGGTTCCAGTGTCAGGTTAGGTATAAAAATGCTGGTGAGCCAATGGGTTGGTAAAGTTCTGTGGGCAACAAAGACAAGAACTGTGTAATGAACAAGAATGGACAACTGTGTCACATATTTAAGAGCGCTGACCCACTGCATCTAAATTTGCAACCAGACCTGCAAACTGCCCAATAACTGAGCAGCTTCCTCTTACAATACAACTTTGATTATTTAGCTTGGAACTACATTTCTTGCTTCTGATTTTATCTACTGACTTGAATGACAGTAAATCAAGCAATTTCATTTTATATTTATATTAAGCCACCATTGTGACTACTGAGAGCTTGACAAACTTAGCATAAATAAACAGTATTTTCAAATATTCTGGCCTAACTGACTATACAGGGTGTTCAGTAAAACTGTTTCAATAATTTAGGATATTATTGTACACATAAAAATGAGCAAAAAACTTCATTTGTCTTAAAACCATTAGTTTTCTGTATATTTGTCTTTATAACTTTGGATCCAATGAAGGTACAATTGTGAAACTTCATGATTGTACTACCCTATAGTAGTTATATATTTTTTTAAATATAAAAAATAAATCTTCACTTGTTTCAAAATGGCAGACATTTAATTTTTTCTAATTGAAATATCTAAAACCTTACTAATTTTACAAACAAGAATAATGTTTTTTTATTAAATCTTATTATAATATTCACAGTATTTGTTTCAACAAAAACGGATAAAAAACAATGCTGCAAAATGCAAAACAATGTTTTACAGCATTAACCAAAGGCTAGTGTGGTTTTAAATATGTTTGTACTTTGAACAGCAGATTTCATGTCAATCTGCTATTTCATATGAACAGCTGTTTATTTATAGTATTAATATTAGGTTTGGTTTCCATTGTTGGCATTATTCATTAGTAACAAAAAGAACACTGTCATGTACACGTGTTTTGTGAATGTTTCTGTAAAGTTTTTTTATTGTATTGTTAGTTTCAATTAGTTAGTGTTTGCAGTTTATTTTTTATGACATAGTTCTTTTTTTATTATTTTCATAGTTTCCTTTTATTAACAACTAATGGCAGATAGTTTAATGTACAGCTTTACCAACTCAGATATGGCAGACATGCATTTGATGTATGGCATGGCTCATTGTAGTAGTACTCAAGTGAGAAGACTGTATCAGGAACGTTTTAAAAATCGTGTTATACCTTGTCATCAACTTTTACAAAGGTCCATCAACGACTTGCAGAGACAGGAAGATTTAATTACCAAAGAAAATGTAACTCAGGCTGACTGGTTTCAGTAAGAACTCCTGAATTGGAATGGAAACCAAACCTAATATCAATAGTATAAATAAACACCTGTTCATATGAAATAACAGATTGACATGAAATTAGCTGTTCGAAGTACACACATATTTAAAACTGCACTAGTCTTCAAATATTGGTTAATGCTGTAAAACATTGTTTTACGTTTTGCAGCATAACTCGGCTGTTTTTTATCCGTTTTTGTTAAAACAAACACAGTGATCTTCTGTCACAAAGTTAAATCCAACCCTTTAAGCCATTTGAGACCTGCCTCACTGATTCTATTTATGTTAGCTAATCCCTCCGTAAAAGAGTGCAGACGGCACTCTTAACTATGTGATCCATTGTTTGGACAAACTCCTGCAATCACATGACTGATCTAGTGTCAATCTCCATTTATATTTCCAGTAGTTACATACTTATTAAATGGTTTCTGTTATTTTAAAAATAATAAATTTAAAAAATCTATTAATTTAGTTTTACTAGTAAATGTGCTAAGTAAAGTTATTTTATTCGTTTTATTGTGTTTTGATATAATTTGTTGTTGTTGTTATTGTTGGTTAGGTGTAAGAGAGGACTTACTAGTCCTAACCTCGCCTTTTGTACACTTTGTTATCAATAAGGCCATTTTTCATTTCATTTCATATTCCCACACCAGATCATAACCAATTCACTAGTTTCCATTCCCTACAATGGAGGTTCAATACTACAAGTATTGACAGTTCATTAATAAGGAACTTGCTATAATGTATATACAATATGTTCCTTACTAACATTTTATATCTAAAGATGTATGATAACACATGAATAATGGTCCTCTTAATACCAACACAGTGTCCGCTCAGTGGTTACCATCTATGTGGACACTACTAGAGAAGTCTGGGGTATCAATATTGGATGGTAGTCAAGGTTCAGATGTTTTGTAGGAAAGAGAATTCAGTGTCAGACTTGTCAGTTAGCTGAAAATCAGACCAACACTTTGTGGTTTGGATTCCACGTAAAGCTGTAGGCCACATAGTTGCCCTGGCCCAATAGGGCTATTAATAAATAGTCCTATCTGAGCTAAGTCGATCTCAGATAGTAACAATAACTACACTCATTCATCTACACTCATCACACTCATTCGAAATCCATATTCACCCATATCTTGACGATCTACGTCTTAAGAATAAATAAATAAAATAAATAAACTAATATTTATAGTAAATAGGGTAATAGTCTGCAACTGGGTCCAAAAAGACCATTCATGCTGGACAGCGTTTAATTAGATATTACTAACTCTATAAACTGGTGTTATTAAATTTAGAATACATGAGATCGATTTGTAACCCCAGGCTAGTAAGATCTTTTTTTAAATGCAAATGTTATGAATAAAAATAGTTAAAAAATGTCAAAACTTGGGGTTAAAAAATAAAAGAAGGTGTAAAGAATACTAAATGTGTTGTAGGTACAGAACTGCTTTAAATCCAACAAAACACAATCATGTTGTAACAGAACTACTGAACATATTTGTGCAGTTCTCAATATGACTATATGAGAATTTCAGGGTGTCCAGCAACAGGGAAAATAGGGAAAACCTGGAAAAGTCAGGGAATTTTAAATGACATGGAAAAGTCAGGGAAAAATCAGGGAATTCGAAACAAGACCTGGAAAATCCTAACAAGAACACCAGTGTGTTGTGATTTGTAATAGTCACTATATACTTGAGTGTGGTAAAAAAATCCTTTACTTTGTTCAATACTAAATGTAAATTTTACATGCCATTTAATATTTTAAATTATGAAAAAGCTACTTAATTACTTTTGTTATGCTTGTTCGACCTCATACAACTAGTTTTATATTGCTAAAAGTTTAAAATTTACTGAAATAATTGTCTGATTAGTACTTTTTAAATAAGCCATAGACCTAACATTTATGCTGGTTTTGGGGAAATTATAATATACTGCCATTTTTCCAGGCATTGAAAATTGTCATAATTTAACAATAGAATGAAAGGTATGTTTGTTTTTTTACTCAAGGCTAATTATAAATATTTTTTAAATTCTACCTCTACTTTTCTAAAGTAGTTTAAAAAGAATAATTATTGTAGGTTATAGTTTTGAATTAAATTATTAAGGCTATCAATAAAAATATATTTGTGAAATATTGATATTTCTGTTATTAATAATTAATTGTAATTGACTCTAAAAACATAATGTATGTACATGGTGGTACATAATATTACTAAATTAAGTTAAATAGACGTAGATGTAACTATGTCAATTTGGGGTCAGGGAAATTTTGTATGAAATCAGGGATCGGTCAGGGAAAAGTCAGGGAATTTGTTTAAGGAGGTTTACTGGACACCCTGGAATTTTCTTGTGGTACACTATTATTACTCCAATCTGTATAAATACAATGAGTTTTGTCTGTTAAATTGCTTATAATAGCATGAATTTAGCTTATTAACACATTTATTGTATCAGAAAGTCCGAAACGGGCCTTATTGCAATTGATATCTGTCTATTAGTAAAGCTTCCTTTATTGTCTTTTCAATGAAGGAAGCGTTACTGAGAGACAGAAATTGAGATAAGGCCCCTTTCAGGCTCTCCGATGTAGGAAATGGAACTTAATTGTCTATAACTAGAATCTACAGTTTCCGGTGACAACCGCGTCAAGGTACTGTCTACAATATTTACAAGATGACCAGACGTTTCGCCCATACTGTGATGTGGCATCCTCAGTGGAGTCTCAGAGAAACCACTGAGGATGCTGACATTGGTTAAAAGCAGTGAAAGGTTGCCAATTTTGATATTTATTTAATATATACAATAATTTAAATATTTAAACTCTAAAATGCTTTTCCCACTTCTTATTATAATTTATAGTAAAGTACATTTCTATGTATATATTAAAAGTAAGGTGGATAGAGAGGGACTGTTGTTTTTATTGTATTTTTAAGGTTTGGTGATCCACTTATAAAACAATTTTCCTTATGAAATGAAATTATAAATGCTTTATTTATCGAGGCAATGTTAGGACCATTAGGTCCTCTCTTGCACTTAACCTCATAACGGAAATGCCTTAAAAAGTTACATTTAGTACATCTAAAGAGTTCATACTTCTGCTGAGCACATTATTTATAAATCAAACAATAATAATTATAAAATAAGGTATAAAGTAATTAATCAACTACAAATCATCTACTGTTGTAATAGTAAGGAGTGATCTGACTATTTTGTCAGTGAAAAATTTATCTAATTCTTGTCTGTGGCAGTCATGCTCATTTTTATTATTTTTTTGTAGTAAGCTATATCATATTGGGGTAGGTAACATGTGAAGGAATATGAATGATTGCTACCACATTCCTACTGCTTACTTCAAACCAAAGACCATCTTTATTAAACCTTCACTTGTTATTTTTACACAGTCTAAACATAGAAAAAAAGATTCAAACTGATCCTAAATGATTTAATCCGCCTCACTTCAATACAAAATTATTTTTGTTTATTATGGAATAATAATATGACAGTTAACATAATGACATTGGGGACATTTTTTTTTTTTTTTAAACTTCACTCGCCAGTTGACATGGGCCTATGGGCCTGTGCTTCAACTTTATTCAACGAATGAAGTACCGACCGTTGGCTCAGTGGTTATTCGAACTTTGGACCTTGCCCTTCGCAGTCCGAAGCCTTAGCCACTCAGCCACCACGCCATCGTCAACAAATCATATCATGACATCGGCAACAGTTCACATCATGAAATTGGCGACAATTCACATCATGACATTGGTGACAGTTCACATCATGAAATTGGTGACAGATGACATCATGACATTGCTGACAGTTCACATCATGACATCGCTGACAGTTCACATCATAAAATTGGAGACAGTTCACATCATGACGTTGGTGACAGTTCACATCATGACATTGGTGAAAGTTCACATAATGACATTTGGGACATATCACATAATGACATTGGTGAGAGTTCATATTATGACATCAGCGACAGATTACATCATAACATCGGTGACAGTTCATATCATGACGTTGGTGACAGTTCACATCATTGGGGACATATCACATCATGACACGGCGACAGATCACATCATGACATCGGCAACAGTTCACATAATGACATTGGGGACAAATCACATAATGACATTGGTGACAGTTCACATCATGACATTGGTGAAAGTTCACATAATGACATTTGGGACATATCACATAATGACATTGGTGAGAGTTCATATCATGACATCAGCGACAGATTACATCATAACATCAGCGACAGATCATATCATGACATCGGTGACAGTTCACATCATGACAATAGTGACAGTTCACATCAGGACATTGGTGATAATTCACCTTATGATATTAATCTTTGTCATGATATATAAAGATTTTTATCATTATTACAGTTTGGACAATCAGTAAGCTTACAACTTTTTTAGGAAAGTTATAATGAAACAGTGGATTTAGTAGTTATGTTTTGTTATGATAACTCTGCATCTTACTAATTCTTGTGTGTGAATTCATTTACAGATTCCCTCTAATTTGAGAATGGTAGGTGATCTTAGTCACAATAAATCCCAACACTGACAAATTAAATAACATTTTGTTTCTTGTCATGTGCATTATAAATTGGTGTGACATAACTTTTCTATATAACAAAATAATTAAATTAACTTGTTAAAATCATTGCAGGGTCCACTGAGGTCGGGAAGCTGCTATATAAGCAGTGTGCGGGTGGGGTCAAGAGAGTTGGTCTAGAATTGGGTGGCAACGCTCCCTTCATCGTCTTTGACAGCGCCGACATTGACAAAGCAGTGGAAGGAGCCATGGCATCTAAGTTCAGGAACTGTGGCCAGGTAAAACAAGTCCAAGTTAGTCCATTGGGCTAGTTGCTTGGTCCAGAGTGTAGCTTACCCCTTAGCAATTAAAAACAAATAAAATCCAAGTTTTCAGATAGTAGTAACTTCCCAAGAAAATATATTTATTTCATTTTCTCACTAGATTCTGAATGGGTAAATGGTCTTCAAAATAAAGTCACTTATAGAATTATTTCATCTATTATTTAATATAGTAATAACATGTTATATAAATAAATATCTCATAAATTTAAATTAGTAATAATTAATTATTTTCATTACTAAGTGACATATATGAAAAAAATTGTTTTCACTAACAAGTTATTTTCTACGTGAATATAAATGTTTAAAGAAAAACACTTTGAGCTGAATAAAATATGAAAGCAGTTCATTACTTTCAAAGACGTACCTTTATTATCAATGTATCAGGACTATAATCAAAGTACATTGATAACATTTCGGTTAAGTGAATGATATGTAGATAATGTTTGGAAATTTCCAATGCTTTGAGTGTTTAAGAAACAAACACAACATTTCGACAGGTATAACAAACTCGTGCCATCTTCAGGTGTACTTACTAACTTAGCCTACATCTAAAACATTTTTTTTCATAACCCATACTAAATCAGAAAAGACTTAATACTACATGCTAGATACTAAAGATTACTGCTGAAAGTCAAAAGTTCTTAAAAAACTATAATACATAACATAATTATACAAAATATAATACACAATATGAAATGCAAAATATGAAATCAGTCAAGAAAACACAGAGCAAGTTATTAAATAGACCAAACACTCAATGGCATACAAAAATAAATGCAAAATATGAAAAAAATCAACAGAGCATAGATCAGGTTATTATTCAGACAAAATATTCAATGAGACACGAAATAAATGCAAAAATATGAAAAAATTCAACAAAACATAGAGTAGGTTATTAAATAGACAAAATATTCAACTTATCCAACCAGTTTCCAATTCCACTGAGGCGGGGGGAAGGAGTCCTTGCACCACTACACTCACAAGATCAACTCACCACGACCATCAAAGTCGAATTGAATCCTTGCGTTAAGCCGATCTGTGACGAGTGGTGGGGGGTAGCCCCTCCAAACGATGCCTAGGTGGACTGTGCAAGATGATTGGGGGGAGGGGGTGTTGTAATCGTCTCAACAATTCTGTTGTGTTTGAAAGTATGTTTTTGTTTGATATTTCCTCGTGACGAACCTTCAAGCTAGTGTTCCGGGGGACAAGGTAAAAAACTCCCTCCAAGCGGATCTAGGAGCACAGACGTCAGGGCGGGGGCCTGATGGATACTGGTGTGTAAAATGTTCATGTTTTGTGTCCTACATTTATTGTTGTGGGTGTTCCGGGACGTGTGCCTCCAAGCTAGAATCCCGGGGACAAGGCAAATGATGCTCCCTCCTAGCGGACCTAGTGGCACCGGCGTCTCAGTTTCATTGATTGAGGCGTATGTGTGGGGACAGGGCTTGATTTATGTGGTGCATGTGGTTTTTTATTGTTGTTAAAATGAGAAGTTAACGCAGGCAACCAAAGTGGTCTTACCTCTATGTTACTTTGGCTAATTGGATCTTGATTCAACTTAATTAAAGTGCCTTCTATAAACTTTATTTTATAGTAGTGTGGTTCATGGAGTAATATTTTTGCCTCATGCCAATTTTTTTTACCTTGTCCCCTGGAACACTAGCTTGGAGGCTCGTCATGAGGAAATATTGAACAAAAACATACTTTCAAACACAACAGAACTGTTTAAAAACACAGGGACGATTACAACAACCCCTTCCTCCAATCACCTTGCACAGTCCACCTAGGCATCGCTTGGTGGGGGCAACCCACTACCATTCGTCACGGATCGGCTTACCGCAAGGATTCAGTTCATCTTTAACGGTTGTGGTGAGTTGATCTTGTGAGTGCAGTGGTGCGAGGACTCCTTCCCCCTGCCTCAGTGGAATTGGAAGCTGGTTGGATAAGTTGAATATTTTGTCTATTTAATGACCTGCTCTATGTTTTGTTGAATTTTTTCATATTTTACATTTATTTTTGTATTTCATTGAGTATTTGGTCTATTTAATAACTTGCTCTGTGTTTTCTTGACTGATTTCATATTTTGCATTTCTTTTGTATTTCATACTGTGTATTATATTTTGTATAATTATGTTATGTATGATAGTTTTTTAAGAACTTCTGACTTTCAACAGTAATCTTTAGTATCTAGCATGTAGTATTAAGTCTTTTCTGATTTAGTATGGGTTAAGAAAAAAAAGAAGAAAATGTTTTAGATGTAGGCTAAGTTAGTAGGTACACCTGAAGACGGCAGGAGTTTGTTATAACTGTCAAAACGTTGTGTTTGTTTCTTAAACACTCAAAGCATTGGAAATCTCCAAATATTATCTACATATGAACAATCCAATGGTAATAAATAACTTTCAAACAACGGTTTAGTGAAAATACAGTTTTTATTGCTTACTTGTAATTTAGATTATATGGACGCTAATATACACACAGTTGTTAACTTCTGTCAGAAATAAAGATGATTTTATTGATTTCATTAAAATTTATATGTTAATAAAAGAAAAAAGCAAGTCGATACATATATTTGATTGTAATACCTATGTTATTAAATCCTACAGTACAAGTAAACGTCATACAACACAAATTTATTACAATATAAGCACAAAATGCACAAATATACTACAATACAAGCACAAAATGCACAAATATTATGGTGATCGATTTCGGTGAACCACGCTCACCTTCCTCAGACCAGAGGGATTCACAAAAGAATCCCCCCATTCTTTTGTGAATCACCCCCAATTTGTGCTTATATTGTAATAAATTTGTGTTGTATGACGTTTACTTGTACTGTATATGTACCAACACGTATTATGCTAATTAAAAAACTATATATATTAAATGCTACAAACACATTACAATTAAAATATTAATGGTTCAGGACTATTATTTTAATAAAAAATGAAAGCAATGTACAAGAACTATCTATACAAAAATATATAATTTTCAAAAATTATTTTTTTTTTTTATACAAGCAATGAAATATTATTTTTTAATAAAAGTTGTAGCTTCAGTGTTGCTATTTTTAAACAAATGTAATTTAAAAAAAAAACAATATAGAAATTTTTCATTTCATTTGATTATCTTTACTTTTTTTTCTTTTTGTTGGTTTGGGTCAGAAACTTTCCCTCTCTAAGCAGTATGAAACTTTCTTCACTTCGGGTGGTGCTTGTTTGTGTTCACGCTACGAATATTACTAAACATTCCTGTTTGAGCTTTTACCACATTCTTTTGTCATACAAGTATTCCCATCGTGGTGTAATTTTATATTAACATTGAAAGTTAAAATTAAATTCATCAACTTTAAACTTTTATTTTGGTTTTGACAATGTTGTCTTCCTAATTAAAATGAAGTAAGATGCATATCAGCTTCAACATTTATACAGTGCCTGACAATGCATTTTAAGCTAAAAATATATTTAATATAATAGGGACGTAAAAATCCTAAGTTGATTGGACCAAACCCATTTCGGATGGTATATTTTTTTATAAAACTGTTCACAATTGAAAGCTTGCTTCTGGATTGGAGGCTTAAAAATGGAGAATTAGAGTCAGGCATAACTGAGCGTGCCCGTAGTGAGGGTCAGCATAGCTATTTATGGAATGACATTCTTATCAATCCCTTGTTATCAAAGCAAAACTTATTAACAAAATACTGTTGTATGTGCATAACTAAGGTTAATTGTATTAAATAAGAAAGTAACAGATTGTACTGAATTAGCTGTTTAAATGTACAGTTTTTGATTAAAATTTCAAGGTATTATAAAAACAAATCTATATCATTTTACAAGATTTTTTAGTTGTCAATCAAATCGGAAGTGAATTTTGTACATAATATAATGCAATGACACTTAGTTATTAAATGTTAAAGCTATGAAAACAAGGGAGGGGAGTGAGTTGTCAGTCAAAGCTAAGGTGCATGTGTGAGAGAATCTCTACGGACTACGGCTGACCGACGGCAACAATCCTGTCTGGTTACTGACAGCGTGGTACACACATTCAAGTTGTTGTGGAGTATCTGTTGTACACTCAAGATAAACATATTATAGTCAGCATGCTTTTCACACTGAAGTAATGAATGAAACAATTCATAAAAAGTTTTATTTGATTGACTCTCTGTTTTAAAATGGATCTATACAATCTATGGGCGATCAATATAAGGCGTTAGGACTTAAATTTGGGTCAGAGATAGTGCTGGATCGAATCCGGCATAGACTGAAAGATTTATCAGTAATTTCCATCTTGTATTGTACTGTACTTCGCTCCCTTACTCTGTCTGAATAAGTTCCTCGCACAGATCAATAGTCTATGAGGATTAGGCAGAATAAGGTTAAGAAGGAGATTGGCCTCTCCTTAAAAAAAATTAACAATTTGTTTTTTTTTTAATCCCGATACTGTACTTCAGATAATCGCATTCCTGATAAACGCATCCCTAGTGTACTAAATGAAGTATTCACAATGTTTTAGTGTTAAAGTACTTCGAAAATGTATGCATCCATAATTCTAATTAGTTGTCTACTGGCCAATAAGATTCAGGAGAACTGATACTGCTCAAAGTATTCCTAACAACCAAATGACCCTCTCAGTCTGGCAATGTATATCGATAACAGATTGTAGATTGCCTTTAATGTCAGTCAATATGCTAGTCTTTATTAACATTTTATTTAATGAAGTAGTGTCAGTGGTTTATAATTTTGTTCCAGACTTGCGTCAGTGCTAACCGTTTTATCATACAAGAAAAAGTGTTTGAGCCTTTTGTACAGAAATTGAAAGATAAAATGAGTACTCTTAAACTAGGAGACGGAACCAAGCCTGATGTTAATCAAGGTCCTCTCATCAATATGAAACAAGTTGAAAAGGTATGCCCTATTAATATTTAAAAACGAACAAGCAAAAAATTCAATAGTATTTTAGCTTTTTCTCCTTTTTGTTGTCTGATGTATTTCTGGTTTTATTTCTTTAGTTTAGTTTAGCCCTTTGACAGGTATTGAAGTCACTTACATGTTCAGTTAAAAACAAAAAATCTTAAAGTCAAGTACTTGAATAACAAGCCAAAAATGAGCAAAACTATTTACGAAACAGTCATGTAATGTCAATGCTCAATAGAAACAGTCAGTTAGAACTGTAACACCTATTTTGATCTAATTGAAACTTTACAGGTATAGTTTAATAGTTCATAAAAATTGGGTGAATGGTTTAGTAATGCGTAAACGACAAAAATACATACATATATATTCGTTTATTTATATTTCCCACCCGCCCACCCATACACGTAAAGTGGCACTAACTCACCCGCCCAACCATACACACACAGTGGTACTGACCCACCCACCCACCCATACAAGCACAGTGGTACTGACCCATCCACCCACTCATACACAAAGTGGTACTGACCCATCTGCCCACCCATACACGCACAGTGGTACTGACCCACCCACCCACCCATACAAGCACAGTGTTACTGACCCACCCGCCCACCCATACACACACAGTGGTATAGACCCACCCGCCCACCCATACACGTACAGTGGTATTGACCCACCCACCCGCCCATACACACACAGTGGTATAGACCCACCCGCCCACCCATACAAGCACAGTGTTACTGACCCACCCGCCCACCCATACACACACAGTGGTATAGATTATTCAGGATTATTAGGAACAATTATTAGGATGCTCTAATATAATTGTTTATATTAGAGCATCCTACCGCTATTCTATCACCACCACACCTTTCTCTTACTTACGAGCCTGAGGCTTGTCAGGCCATGTAGGCCCGCACCCACGGAAGGACAGTTCTAATGCAATTGCACCAACTTTTTGTGCCCCAACTGGGATTCAATCTACCTGGCCATAGGAGACAACGACTTTATACACTAGATCACGAAGGAGCAATGCAGCTTGTGCCAAAAACAGGGTTAAAAACAGGTAGAACTCTTAGCGGGAGAATTTCCTACTGTAATTTTGTTTGTTTTGTTGTAATTATGGCTGTGGTTTTTCTCTTTGCCACTAGTTCAGCTAGTATTCTCTTTTGAAAATGTTATCTTTCAACATCGTTCCCTGTTTCACACAAGATGGTGGACATGAATGAAACGTCCATACCTGGCAAAGTGCAATCTGGATTCGGAAACCCACATGTCAAAGGGTTAGTGGCTCAAGCTTCATTCCTTAATTTGCACATTTTATAGCAATCTTGCTTAAATAATCCCTCCCAAGCTCTCTATGATCGATCATGTGTATTAAAAATAAATATTAAATTATTTAAATAATACTTTTAATAATATACGTATATTTAATGTAATAAGTCATTTAATGTAATCAATTATTTAATGTAATAATACTTTTTTATGAATATTTTTGTACTCTGTACTTTTAGGTGGAAAGTATAGTAAAAGATGCAATTGATAAAGGAGCCAACGTTGTTTATGGAGGTAAACGTGCTGCCAGTATTGGAAAACAGTTTTTCGAACCTACACTTCTGACTGGAATCAAACCAGACATGGCTTGTTACACGGAAGAAATATTTGGTCCAGTTGCTGTATGTATAAAGTAAGTAGACAACTTAGATGGTGAAAACCACTGTTTAATATACAATATCATTATTATATTATACATACTAAATGTATATGTAATGTGCACGTATATTATGATATACAAATTCTTCAAAGTCACCTCTTGATTATTTGTATGCAATAACTCAATTTTGACCTAGAAAATTACCTACATCTGTTGTAAAATGTTATAAATGTAACCCTTCTATTATTGATTAATCTTTTAAACATTAGAAGAAAACAATTAGCAAATTCAGATAGTTTGGTGATTGTTTTGAAGAGCCTCGACGAGCTTAACATTCTGTTCTCTTATAAGTGATTTGTTAACAACATATTCCAGTTATCTTTCATCACAGAAAGATTCCTTCAACATCATCATCATTGGTATTTTTACCTTCTGGTAGGTTTCATGAAATATTTTTTCAAGTTGCTCTGTCCTGCGCCGTCTCCTTTGTGTCATAGTATACTTTATCCATTTTTTACATCATCCATCAGTTGACATTTTCTGTGTCCTCTCTTTATTCTTCTGTCCACCATTCCTTCAATTACTGCCACCAGTAACCCCCCTTCTTTCATTGTATTTCCTAGCTAATTTTTTTTCTCCTTATTTCTTTACTATTTGCCTCTCTTAATCTTCTCAATACTGCCTCATTAATCACCTTACCTTCCCATATTACATATTCTATCCATCTCCAAAGCCATATTTCCATTGTCTCTAGTCTTTAGGGGTGTGAGAGTACTCAAAGCTTTGAGTATTTGATCAAGTATTTTACTACTCAAACTCGACTCGAAACTTCCGAAACTACTCGAAGTTCGATCGAGTAGTTGTATTTCACAAAATATCAGATTTACATCTTAATTTAGTTTTAAGAGTAAACAGTTTTATAAGTTATGAATAAAAAGTGTGTGCTACCTTGTGTTTTATTTTATCCTTAATCATACGTTATCAGTTTGGTCAAAATCAAAATCATTTTTATTGTGTATCTAAAAGACAGTACAATCGTCAGTATTATATTAACATAAAACAAGATTATGTTAATAAAAAGAAAAGTTATTACAAATCAAGGAGTAGTTACATTTAATAAAAACTGCTTTGGAAGAATTCTTCAATAGAATAACGTTTTTTTCCTATAAGAGTTTTCTTCAGTTGATATCCAAATTGTTTAGCCGGTAACTGCTTTAACCAAGGTGGTAGGTGGTTGAAGAGTCGAATACCAATCTGATCAGGATCAAAGGATTGTGTCTTCCTCAAGCGGCATTGAAAAATGTCTAATTCGAGCCTCCTGCGTGTGTCATGGTTGTGTATGTGGCTTCTGGTGGGCAGGGTATCCAAACGGCTCTTCACATTGATCAGTAACGTAAATATATGCAATGAATGGATGGTCAAGGTTCCAATGTTCTTGAAGTAACCTCTACAAGAGTCCCTGTGTCCCAGCCCACAGACAATGCGGATTGCAGACTTCTGAATCTTGAATATAATCTCTGTGTGAGGAGAAGAACCCCATGCCATTATACAATAGGCCATCCTGCTGAAGAAACATGCGAAGTAAACCATTCTCAAGATGTCATAGTCGGCCGAAGCAGACAATCTGCGAAGCAGGAAGTTGGTTTTTGAAAGTTGTTTTGTCAGTTCTGAGATATGGCTCCTCCAAGTGATTTTATTGTTGATACAGATGCCAAGGAAATTAACTTTATTTTCTTCAGGTGCTTTTAGATCGATTAAGAGGGATTGTGCTTGTCACTGTTTAGTCTGAGGCCATTATTTGTACACCAGTTCTCAATTATGTTGACTACCAATTTCATATTGTTTTGTGTAGCAGTGTAGGTGTCCTTGTCAATTCGTACTGTTATGTCATCTGCGAATAGGTAAGACGCTATGTCATTTTGCTCCAGATAATGCGGAAGGTCATTAATAAACATAACAAACAAGACAGGTCCTAGGATTGAGCCTTGTTTTACTCCTCTTGTTATGCAAGCTGGTCTTGATATTTTACCTTCATATTCAACAACCTGTCTCCAGTTCTGGAGGTAGCCTTTGATGAACAACCGTGTTTTCTCTGAGAAGCCATAGTGTTCTAGTTTCTTGAGAAGCAGGTCATGAGGAACAAGGTCAAAAGCTTTAGATAAGTCAAATAAGCTTAATGATACTTTATTATGTTTTTCAATTCCCCTCAAAATGTCTTTTAATAGATCCACAGCTGCTACTGAAGTGCTTTTACCCTTGCGAAAACCATATTGTTGATTGTGGAGTAGACTATTGGTTTCTAAAAATTGGATTACTTGCTGGAGTAGGATTTTCTCTATAATTTTAGCTAGTATTGGAAGTATGCATACGGGGGCGAAAGTCGTTGTAGCATGTCATCTTTCCTTTTTTTGGTATAGGAATTATCTTGACTGTTTTCAATGCTGATGGGAATACTCCATTTCTAAACCCCAAGTTAATTAAATATGTTAGGGGCACATCAATAAGGTCAGCTATTGATTTTACAACTGCAGCGTTCAGTCCAAAAATATCACCTGCTGTAGAGTTAGTCTTACTACTTATGGCTAAAAACACCTCCTCTACTTTTGTTTCTCTTAAATTTAATTCAGTTACTGGTGTAGGAGCCGAGGTCAGAAAATTTTGAAAGGTGTCATTTTGAAATTCAATGTCAAATGAGTAAAAAATTTCAGAAAATGTATCATTAAAACCCTCAGAATCAGGTGTGAAATTCTTTTGTAAGCCTTGCTTGGGTTTGGAACGTGTGCCCAGTTCATCATGAACTACTTGCCAAGAAGCTTTGGAGATGTTGTTTGATGAAGCAATTTTATTTCTGTTGAAGGTCTTTTTAGCTTCATCAATAGCATTTCTGTAAGTTTGTCTTGCTGTATTGCACTGTGCCTTGATGAGGGTGTCACCAGTCTCTCGAGCCCAGTCACGAAGCTGGTAGTACCGATCTCTTAGTTGGTATAGGTCTGCATGAAACCAATGCTGTTTTTTGGTTGTTGATTTCCTCTTCTTATGCCTGATGGGACAGCACTGATCGAGAGCTTTAGTAATAACGCTAACAAATTCAGATGCTGCAACATCGGTTTCTTTTATGGAGTAGATGTTTAACCAAGATTGCATTTTCAAATTATTCCTGAGAGCACAGATGTTCATTGGTCTGAAGTCCCGATGCATGGATATTGAAATTTCAGGCTCCACACTACTATTTCTAATGCCAAATTCTTGGCTGGTGTGGTCAGAAAACTGAAATGAACTTATTTCACTCCAAAACCAATCAGTATGGAAATCAGTTAAGAAATTGTCAATGCAGGAAGATTTTCCATTTGTTGGTATTCGTGTGTGTTTATGAATAGTGTACTTAAAGCCATAAGACTCTAGAAGAGAGCAGAAAACTTCTTTTTGTTGTTTTTGTTTATTACTTAAGTCTTCTTCAAGATGAACATTAAAGTCAACAAATATCACAGTCATACCTTTAAAAGATACCAACTCCTGCAGGAGGTTGGTCAGGCTGTCAATAAATATGTCAAAGTTATCATCGTTCGGAGTTCGATATATACAACACAAATAAACGTTTAGTTCAGGGAGGACTGCAGTACAGATTTCAAAGGAAGATTCAGCTGATGGAGTTTTAAGAGTTAGTTGCTCTGCATGTATATGGTTTCGAGCAAATATAGCTGAACCTCCGCATAATTTGGCATTTCTGAAGTAGAATGTGATCAGCTAAAAGCCATGTGGAGTATATAGGGGTATTTCGTCACCGTTGCACCAGTGTTCAGTCAATCCCAGTATCATAATATCGTCTCTTTCTTTTGATAACCCATTTAGTTCATTTATTTTTTGTTTCGTGCCTTGTATGTTTGAATGGAATATTACAAAGTCAGGTTTGTTTTGACTGTCCTCAGATGGCAGAAGAGCCACGCTAAGGGTCTTGTGGTGAATAGGAGTCATTTCATTTTGCAATTTACGAAGGTGCTTTGGTTTAAAAAAGGTGTGTCACTCTCATGAACAATTGCTTGAACTAGGTTATTTGGAATGGTTTCCATCTGTTGGTGTTGTGGAGAAGTAGATGGCAACAGACCATGCTGGTCACACTGCTTGGCCATGAGATTCCTGTAGAAGGATATATGTTTAGAGAAAAACTCTTCACAGGTCTCATCCTTGGCCCTCGGCTTTGAGTTCAGAGGTGGGTTTTTGTCCAGTTTCAAAATATTATTTGAAAGTGGTATTGGAGTAGTCTGTTTTGGCTGTGTGTTCTGGAGGCTTTCTATTGATGTAATATGAGGTAAATTTTTATTTTTATTGTGCTCTCTGTTTGTTGCCACCTGCAGGGATATGCTGAGGTGGTTCCTTGCATTTTTGGCTTT
This sequence comes from Stictocephala bisonia, assembly GCA_035578905.1. Taxonomy (NCBI): domain Eukaryota; kingdom Metazoa; phylum Arthropoda; class Insecta; order Hemiptera; family Membracidae; genus Stictocephala; species Stictocephala bisonia. The sequence goes on from JAQJVL010000020.1 coordinate 1,785,767, forward strand.
ATTTTTGTTAGAGTGTATGTGCTTCACTGGTTGGAAAGAGTCATCAGCATAGGTTTTCATCTGGGACTGTAGTACTTTTACAGAGTTCTCCATTTGATCTTGCCGGGCTTTCAGGTTTATTATTTCCTGTATGAGAATGTTATTATAATAGCTTGTGTTGGCATTATGATTAGCCACTTCGCAGTTTATTGCCAATGGCAAGGGTGCCTCTCTAGTTAATGGGCATGTTTGAGTACTGACATCTGACATAATTTGGGGGATTTTAGATTCTGGTTTGGTTTTAAATGTGTTTATTGTTTTTTCTAAGTTAGAAATCTTGATCTCATAACTTTCTATGAGTTTACGTTGGTTGTTGTCATACTCATCATACAGTTGTTGTAGTTCTAATTGATTTTGTTTTTCATTGTCCAGTTGGTTTTGCAAGTTTACCAGTTCTTGGTGCAGATTCTCAGCCCTACTTTGATATTTTTCTTCAGTTTGCTTCATTTTCTCCAACTCTTCTGAGGCCAGGTCTAGCTCTGCCTCAAGTCTTGTGTACTTTTCAAGAAGTTGGGCTTTTTCACCTTTAAGCATCAAGTTCTCCTGTAAAAGGGCATTTCCGGCCTCTGCTGCAAGAGTTAGGGACAAATTAAGGTCAGCTTCGCCAGTATTTTCTAAATTTTGAATTTTGTCCAAAATGGTTTGGGACGTGTCCTGTTTGTGATCAATGAGGCTGGATTCTTCATTTGGACGGTGTTAACGTTGCTCGGTGACTGGGAGCTTGGTGCACTGTTTGCTTTTCCAGGTAGTGTAGCCAGCTTTCATGAGTTTTTTGAGGTCTTTACTTTTTATTCCAGCACATTTTGCATGGAACCAGTTTTTGCAGGGCCCTGTGCAAACAATGGAGGAGTACTTTACTCCTATACCACAAGAGCCACAGAGGTAGTTTGACATCTTGGTGATTGCTAACTATGTTTAATGCTTTAAAATGTACAGTTTTTTATTTAGTGTTTGGCTGGTTCACTATGTCTATTGGTTTAAAATAAGGTACAGTTTTTTATTCAGTGTTTGGCTGGTTCACTATGTCTATTGTTTTGAAAAGGATACAGTTTTTTATTCAGTGTTTGGCTGGTTCACTATGTCTATTGTTTTGAAAAAAGGTACAGTTTTTTATTCAGTGTTTGTCTGATTTACTATGTCTATTACTTTTGAAAGGTAATGTTGCCAGTGTTAGTAACGACAAATTTTATTGATTTAAGGGTAATCAATTTCCTTGTCAAGTTGCTAAGATAAACTAAAAGAGTATAAATAGCTTGATTTAAGGGTAATCAATTCCCTTGTCCAATTACGTGTAATGTCAAAATACTTAATGAGTTGAGTGAATAAAATGCTCCGCCTGGACGAAGTAGACTTAATCAATGTGTCAAACAATAAGAAATGTAATTGATTTTTGGCTATCAATTGCCTTATCCAATCAGGTTGTAATACCAAGGTAACTTTGTCCAAGATAATTCAATTCACTAGTTGTACTATAAGGTATGTTGATGTACAGTAGTGAGTGTGGCCTTTCCGAGGTCAGGGTGCTGTGTCACCAGATGTTAGGTCGCTGACACTGTCTAGGTGACACCAATGTCTGACTGCCACCTTGCTACTGTAGCTCAGTGTTGGCACTGACGTCACTTTTGTCTTGAGAAATTATTTTGGCTAATGTCAATATTTGTTATTAAAGTCTTTTAAATGATTCTAGTTTCTCAGACAATCTTAGAAAGCACATCTTGTATAGATCAAGTGTTAATGAGAAACCTTTAATAATATTTCAATAGAAAGATGTCTTCAGTATGGTGTTGTCAGTTGATTTGGTGTTGTTTTAAAATGTTTCCAGTTAACATAAATGGATTACTGTGTGTGATTTATATAGGTGAGTTGACTTGCGGCCCCTTATATGTGTTGTTGATAAAAGTCCTTTGAGTCTTCTTTGCCTAAAACACACTTTAAACTATATATTTATGGAGACTAATTACACTGGTTTGTCACTAGTCCGCCATCTTGGTTGGTACACATAATTATGAACTAAACAATATGCCTAAGAATAGGTAGTACACGACGACAGTCAAATGAACTAATCGACGAGTTCGTCAATTATAATTTGAACTCGTTCAATTCAAAGTGAACAACAGAGCTGGGAAGGTAGCGATCACTGTAAATAGTTACCATAGTAGCGATCACACATGTTGGTTGTCCGAGTCTACTAGTCACTTGTAACCTAACCTAAAATAGCGTGAATAAAACAGAAGTGCTGGTTAGTGTCTTTATGACCCAAGAAAGGGGACAAGAGATTCGGTTCAAGATGCTCAAGAAGACCTATTATCAATACAAATCTAATAGTACGTGCACCATGGAAATTACGCATATTTTCGATCATATCAATAATACCGTTCAATCAAGAGAGTCCCGAGAACGTCTCACATTAGATCCCAAGAATCGAACTTCCATCTTTTCTAGGTGAAAGTTCATCTTGGTTGTAGTATACGTATGTGCAAGGAACCGTTCAGCTCCTTTTCGGAACTGAAATTATCGTATATTTCTTGCGAATCGATTGAGGTTTATTTTGTTTTTTAATCTGAGCAGGGAATTGTCCAATAATTTTACGTAAGAAAATACCGTATCGTATCATATAAAATATGCTTATGGCGTTCTAGCAGCGTGTGACACAACATTATTGATTTATTTTCCGTCAAATAAAAAATAGATATATATATATATATATATATATCCGTGGCGAACGTCTATTAATTATTATTCCGAAAACGCCTTAGATCGCAAAAACCGTGTGTAATACTTGCGCATACGATATTTTTTCTTGTCAAATTGTTGAATGGTTTCCTGACTAGGTTAGACAATAACACAGTTGGAGTGTAAAAGGTGGTAAAGTACGATAATTTTGATTCGTAAATTCACTCAACGGTTCTCTGTTCACATTAACGTATATGTCGATGTACACTTTAAAACAATCACGAATCAACCCAAGTGAGGAAAAAATATATTGGAAGACATGTTCTAAACAAAATACGACGAATGTAGAGATTCGGAAAATAATTTTTACTGAACCGAAACCTTATCAAACGTCTCGTTTTTTATTCATAGTTTATCGTTTAGCTGCCCAAAATCTGGCACTTACTTGATATTTCAGACTGCATATCATCGTCAATATTGGCTAGACCTATTATATTAGCCGACTACGTCTATGGTTTTCATTTGATTACACCAGGTTTTCATGAATTTCTCGTTATGAACTAATTATTTATCTGTTATTCAGTGTAGCCTCATTTATCGAAGTAGTTTCTAGCTGCATACATTTCATTACCGATCATAATTTTAAAACTAATTCATCCTAAGCGACTTTAAAATTTATTTTTAGTACACCTGCTTATCAATCTATTATTATCAATTTTTACTATCATCAATCGATTGAACTACAATCTTTGTCATCCAGATTTTCAAATTTGATTATATTATTCACAGCCTATTTCAGGTTAGTTGTAACCTTGTTATTACTGAATTAAATACCCACAGAATACAGATCCACTCTTCTTGGTGTGTACACAATCAATTTTTTATTGAGAGGAGGCTATTCTGAAAGCAATGACTGCATTTGGCGATGATACCTGAATTTTAGCATCAGTTCGGTTGTATGCAGCTTTTGCCAACAAGCTTCACTGCATTTTTGCTGTACACTTTGAACTGAACCACCAGATAAACATATTAGCTGGCTGTGAAACAGTATATTGGCTTCCATATAAAATCTGATCTGTGATATGAGTGAACAGATCAAATCTTTATAATCCACGTTGTTTCAATTAATAATATAATTTCTTAGTCTCTTACATCATATTAGTTATGAAAAAAGGAAAAAGATTAAACAAAACAATTTCACATAAAAATGTAGGAAGGCAGAAGTAACAAGTTTTATTTATCACATGTTACAGTTACAAACAACAAATCAAAATTATTGTGTTCAGTTTAGATTTATATATTTACGAATCTGACAAAACTTAACATAGGCTTAGGCTGGTGTCTGCCTTTACAGTTGTCTTGGGTGAACAGGAAATCATTCTGTAAATACTCGCTTGAAAATACTTGATACCCGAAAAAAATGCCAACTACTCGACTCAGCTCAAACTAAAAAATCACTACTCGCACACACCTACTAGTCTTATTTTATTTTATTAGTGCACATATTTTTGCTCCGTAAAAAAAAAAATAAAACAGAACTAATCAAATGTTAATGTATCAAAAGTATCATAGTACCAACAATACCATCACGATACATCAGCAATATCGATTTTTACGAATTATTCTGTTTAACCAAAATGACAAATTAGCATGAAAAAAATTCTTCTTCAATCTATAATATTTATTGGTGTATAATAAAATGAGTACTTGGTGGTTTAAATTAAATATTTGTAAAATGATTATTACTCAAGTTTGTTTTCATTCTGTATGGTCGTTCCAAATGGACAACAACAAATATGATCAGACGTGCAAACCTGATTAGATCATAATAATGAATACAGAGTTCTACAGTATATACCTCGTACTGATATTAGTCCATTAAGCAAGTATTTTTACGGTAAATAACATAAGTGTGGCATAAAATGAATTAATAGAATATTCCCATAACTCAGCAATTACTTTGGGATCCATATTTATAGTAAAAAATAAAAAGAATTACTACGTATTTACTTGGAATAGTGAAATAAATTAGGTTTTCTATTTTGTTTTTCTTACGAATACAGCTGACAAGTCCTAACTTTATCACAACCCTTCTTATCACTTTCTTTCTTATAATGAGCACCTAGTGTTAATAGTCCATCCTTTTTACAAAACATTTCCCTTTAAAAATTATAATCTTTTTGTTCATAAATTGATATGTTTTACATTTTTAACAATTCACATAACGATTTGATTCTTGTTTCCCTTTGACTGTTGGCACTCTGTTCTAAAAACACTAATCAAAATCATTTTATTTGAAAAAGAAAAATTGAATCAAACAATTATTAAAATTAAGTTGGGAGAGCCATTGGCCAAGTGGTCTAAGGCACCTAGACTATGAACCTAAGTTAGAGATAGCGCTGGTTCGAGTCCTGGCCTTGACCAATAGTTTTTATCAGTAATATTCAACCTGTACTGAACTGGTTCTCCCCTTACTATATCTGATAAGTTCCCCACATTGATCAAAAGTCTATGTGGAATAGGTAACATATAACCAAAAAAAGAATTTCCTGCATCGCACACCCATAATTTCGTTAATCTTTTTCTTAGCTTTTTTTCCAGTGGCCCACATAATAATCTCCTCTTTTTATTAAAACCTTCCCTAGCCATTGCAATTCTTATTCTTACTTCTTTTGTGTATCACATATTTCTTGTGATCCAACTGCCCTGGTATCTGAATTGCTCTACCTATTCTATTACTTCTCCCTTCAAAGTTACCTTTTCCTCCCGCTAAAACCTTGCATTTTGTGTTTATTACAATAAAAAATATTGTTTCATGTATTGTCGAGGTCTTTTACAATTTTCTTTAATTCTTCTAAAGGAATTATGGATAGCAAATGAAACTCAGCTTACAGTAAGTATTTTTAAGTGATTTAAACATTTTTAACATTCATAACCTACTTTGTTTTTAATTTTATTAATTTTTTTAAATGAATAATTTATGTGGATTGTGTCTCATAATGCAGTCTCATTAAGTTATTTTGTACTGATGAATTTGATCAATATAACAAATGGTTTTCTAAAAATACTCAACTTAAGAAATGTTTTGCTTTGAAAAATCTCTTGGACTATGCACTTGAAATTTGTTTTTCAAATACCAATTGGCTAGTTTTTAGTTGTATTGAATCACTATATCACAAAAGCTACAAACTTTAGTTACACATCATAGCCTTTGATAATACATCTCATGGAACAATTGCTCATAGGTCCAAGAGCGTGGAGTTCAATTATCACTATGAAAGTGGATGGATTCTATGCTCAGGTCCAGGCAGATTAGTGCTTCCCTTCTCGATGTGACCAGGCAGGTTCTGACGGTGAGGGAATGCCCACAAGGTGGAGTACTTTCCCCACTTATGTGGAATTTGGTGGTTGATGACCTTTTGAGATCATTAACCGATACTGGTGTCTTCATAAAGGGATATGCAGACGACATAGCTCTGATGGTCACTGGTAAATTTTGTAGCACTGTTTCGGGCATCATGAATGCTACAGTACTACAAGGTTGATTAGGGGACTTTGGGTAAAAGTCAATCCCAAAAAACCATCATATTGCCTTTTACGAGAAAAAGAGATTTTTTAAAACACTGAGGGGTTTAAAACGTAACGGAGTTACATTAGGACTTTCCGAGAAAGCTAAATATATAGGGGCAAACTTAGATTGCAAGCTGACTAGAACTACTATAATGAACAGGACGAAATTGGCGCTTTTAGCACCCAGGTGCACTGTTGGAGTGACGTGGGGGATGAGGCCGCATATGGCTCGCTGATTCTATGAGGCAGTTGTTCCCCCACAAAACCCCTATGGGGCTCTTGTGTGGTGGAACAAGACTTGTCAGAGCTCAGCGAGTAAAAAGCTTGCTAGTATCCAAAGGCTAGTATGCGTATTATAACGGGTGTTATAATTCATATTTTCAAGCACACGAGACTTCATTCGAAGTGCTGCTCAATTTACTGCATCATTAAATCACAAAAGTGGCCTGCTCCTTATGGTGAAGGCTAAGAAGGCAGCCTACAAACTGAATAGTGTAGGCAAGCTCAATTCATCTCAAGATTCACTTGGGAGTGTTTTCAAACTTTTGTGTGCCTAGGCCCGCCTCAACAATGTCCAGTTGAGGTGGGTTCCAGGGCACAGCGGCCTCACAGGTAACAAAGAGGCTGACCTCCTAGCTAAGATGGGAGTGAGGACTATTCATTGGGCCCGAACCAGTATGGGGCATTGGACTTACCACTGCCAGTACTGAAATACTGAACTTGGTAAGAAATTTCAAACAAAGTGGATGTCAGCGGTTTCACGGCCAGGTCTTTGCAAAACTCTAGTGAGGGGACCAAACCCTACACTGACCAAATCACTCACCCCCATGAATCGGAATGACATCATGATAGTGATTACTTATATTACTGGACACAGCCACTTCAGGAAACATGGCAAAGATTGGTATCTACAGAGAGGACACCAGTTGCCAGCTTGTGGTGAGGCTCTTGAGTCTGCCTAACATCTATTAACTGAGTGCGAAGCTCTGGAGCTCAGGAGAAGTAGAATATTCGGGGATGAGCTCTCAAAAAAATAATGGTAGCTAATCTGGGGAAAAAGATTTTAGAGCTGGCTAAGCCACTTGGAATAGGTACCCCATTCTAGTAGGCAACAGGGGAGCACAATAAACCTAAGGTTGAAGTGCAATTTAGGAATGACCTTAGAGCTTTCTTCCTCTCAGTAAACTAAACTAATCTAAACGCATCATAAACATTGGTAACTGTACAACACAACATCATTAACTACTCTGTAGATAGACAGTGTCACCTTGTTTATCACTAGGTATCGGGACAGGCAGTAGAGTTCACTGCAGCAGTATACCTACTCTACAATATTTATTGTGCGGTGACTGTCACCTAATTTTTGCAATATGACAATGGTATTTTAAAAATTATTTTTGGAATCTGTTTAGTGTCTATGTTTACATAGTAAAATTAGAAGTCTTATCATATATCATTATTTTCTGAACAGAATATGGACATAGAAATGAAATAAAATGAAAAACGTCTTTATTCATATTCAAGAGGCGAAGTTAGGGCTGCAAAGCCCTCTCTACCACTTAACCTCATCATACATAATAAGATATTATTTCAAATATAAATAACAATTTACAAGGAAATACAAAATAGAAATTACAATGTACAAAGTAAAACATATAAAGTCAAAAAATGTGAAAAATTATATATAAACTTAAAAATATTTTGACTATCTCAAACAAAACTACAGTTATTCATTACATTAATTGAAAACTACATTCATTCAGCACAATCACTCATTACCGCCACCACCAAGCCACAGCGCCACCAGCCACTACTCCCGCGAGGCCCGCAGCAGATAGCACCTCACCTACGCCCCAAACCGAGTGCGCTTATAGATGGATCTGATATTATCAGGCAGAGCATTCCAGAGCCTTCACGCGGAGACAATGAATGATTTGTTGAAAGTGGTGGTGCGGTGAACTGGAATAGCTAACATTGACTCACCACGTCTGGTTCTACGCACACCAACTTCTGACAGGTAAACAAACTGCTCTGACTGAAAATTAGAAATGTGGTTTTGAAGAATACTGTACAACAAAATCAGGATGTGGAATAGTCGAAGATTGTTTAACTTTAAGATGGATAATTGGTAGAAAAATGGAGTAACATCATCCCTTCGCCTCAGGTTGAAAATAAATCTGATACAGTAGTTTTAGGCACGCTGTAATCTTTCCGCGAGCTCAATAGACATGTCATTAATTACAGTATCACAGTAATTAAAGTGAGTAAAAACTAGAGTCTTTACTAACAACACCTTGACATTGAGAGGAAAAACATGGCAAATCTTTTCAAAGTGTGTATAGCAGCAAAAAATCTATTACACATTACAGCAACTTGATCAGTCCAGTTCAAGTTTTTGTTCATAATAAGTCCTAGGTTTTTAACTTTGTCACAAAACGGTAATTCTGTATTGTTAAGTTTGAGTTTTGGTATATTTGTCAGGTCAATGTTAGAAGTGAGTCTAGTAGAGCCCAACAATATTGTTTGGGTTTTGGCTTCATTGAGCTTTAAGTTATGGGTGAAGGGGAGTGGGAATATATCGGGACAACGTTTTATTAATTATGGTTTTTCCATAATTAATAAAAATATATATTTTTAAAGTAAATTTACTCTTGATTTTTAGCACATTATATTGTAAAAAAATAAGAAAGACAGAGGAACCTTTATAAAACGAATCTGGAAGTGTTTTAAAAAATTCGTTATATCGAGGAATTAGTTATGTTGAGGTTCGTTATTATCGAGATTTTGCCCTGCCGCTATCATGGTTCGGAAGTCACGTAAAGCCGTTGGTCCTCAGGTTAAGTGTTAGAGGAAGCTTCTTAGTCCTAACTTTGCCTGGTTAAATAATACAATCTTTAACTTTATTTTTAAATTCTCTCCACAATATGCGATCGCCTTACAGATTTCAGAATTTTGAAAATCTCTAGATGGACTGTTTGATGGTGGCATTGACCATCAAACACACACATAGTGGTATAGTCTGTAGGAGCCTTTACAACACACATTAGAGTACTAAAACGGTATACGGTAAGTACAGGAAATGACGCTAAAAATACTGGAATGGAATGAAGCGCTGGGATAAGAGGAGCTAGACGGTTCTCACTGCCGAAATTCACTTAAAAGTTCACATACAAATATTTGTTCGCTATACAGAGTGTGACGCTGAATGCGAGTGGCACCTAGAACTTTTTTATACCCACCTGCTCATCCACGAACGGTAAATTGGCCCAAATACCCGCCCATACACGTACAATAGTGTTGACCCACTCACCCATTCATACACGTATTGTGGTGTTGACCCACCAACCCTCACATACACATAAAGTGGTGTTGACCCACCCTCCCACCCATACACGTAAAGTATGTTGACCCACCCGCCCACCCATACACGTACAATAGTGTTGACCCACTCACCCATTCATAAACGTATTGTGGTGTTGACCCACCAACCCTCACATACACATAAAGTGGTGTTGACCCACCCTCCCACCCATACACGTAAAGTATGTTGTGTATGGGTGGGACGTATTACCACTCTACGTGTATGGGGTGGGCGGGTGGGTCATTACCACTCTACGTGTATGGGCGGGCGGGTGAGTCATTGCCACTGTACGTGTATGGGCGTATATAGCAAGATTACAACAGTGAAGCCCATACCACATATAACACCACACCACCTTTCCTTGTATAAATGTTAAATTCGCTATGTAGAGGTTGGTGGTTAACAAATTCGTTATACAGAGGTAAACTAACCTACCTTTAGGAAGATAGAAAATTCATTATATTGAGTTATTGGGCATGATTTATTTGTTTTATAGAGGTATATTTACTGTTAAGTATTATAGCTAGTTTAGAAGATTTTCAAATATTCGTTTCATCAAGGGATTCGTTAAATAGAGGTAAGTTACAACGAGGTTCTACTGTAAATAATAAGAAGTAATTTTATAGTAGTAATAAGAAGTAATATTTACACTACTGTCTTCAAATAATATGAAGTGCGTTTTAAGCCATTTTAAGCGGCAAATATTTAGAACTTTTAGGGGCGGTAGAATATAATTTAAGCACTTTTTATCAAGATAAGTTATAATTTCCTTAATACCTTAATTAATTTAAATTGTTCCATATTCTTTGCTATGTATAGGACTAAAAATTACGTAAGTTTTATTTTATCTAAGTGCATTTTAATATTTACTAAAAATGTATTCATTATATTTATTTACGAGATATTTAAATCTAGATTAAATGAACCAAATTATTTTATATATCACATTTTTAATTTTAGGATCTAAGGGAATGAATTTAATTTATGTTTGTATAATTTTAAGACTTGTCTCAAAATCAACATTAAAGGCAGTTTAATTTGTTAACAAAGGCAACAAACATCATTACAGGAAAGGATCACATTAATTTCTTAATACGCACGCTGAAGGACGTGTGGCCTGCACTGTTGTCTGCTTATCATGGCTGGGTTTTGGCTGGCGACATTTGAACCTGGATGAGTCCATGTTCAACAGTGCTGATATTTAGATTCAGAGTTATAATCTAACAAACATATTTAGTTTAACTAAACAAATAACACAGTAGTTGTAAATTACTGATATAAGTTAAATAGAAATATATCAATAACGTCATTAATTACGTTACACTTTTTTATGGGTGGGAAGGGGATACCTCTTGACATTAAGGGGGTTCTGACTCTAAGTAACTCAAATGTGGCTACACCATTGGTGCTACTAGTACTGTGAGTCAGCTGGGCTCTGCAATCTGCCAGTCAGTTCGTGCATTCTACCCCTCTTGCTCCTCACCTTACTGTTCCCCCACATGCATTCGTATGGTGACTGGTTTTCTCGTGTTTGTCTGTTATTGTTTGATTGTCGTCTTTATCGTGGATGGTGATTATCTGTTGAATCGTTATAATATTGTTTGTCATTGTCATAATTTTTCAGTCCAATTGTCAGTGCCCCATTGAAATGATAATCTAAACTTTAGTATAATTTATATAGCTATTTCAAGACATGTTAAGCATTCCCAAACTAGGAAATTTATATACTTTTTTGAGCTTTTTATATTATAGTAAAAATAAACATATGAATTACACTGTATATGAATGAAAATAGAACAAAAATTTCTTCACCTCAAAGTTGTGAAGCGTAGCAAAATTTGTAGTATTCTCAATTTGAAATTAAAGTTATCCTTTTGAAATATTTTTACACCACTTTTCATGAAGTAGACTAGCTAGATATTTTTTTCAAGTAATAGCCAGTCTCAACATTTAATTTTTTTACAAATAAAAGAATAATTTAGAAGAATGTTTGTTACATGGACTTAGTACTAATCATTAAAATATTCGGGCACACAATTTAAATATGATTTTATTCTTGTAAATGTTTGTCTAGTTTCTTCTAAGTTAATGCATTTCAAGTTTTAGCTGTGATCATATAATTTGTGTTGTTTTAATAAATATGATAATATATTTGGGTAAAAACCTTACTATTAGACTGGGAAGATGTCCAAATCGGCTTGAAATGTGCCATAAAGAGCCTAATGCTTTGGATCTGGTCAGGTAAAATATGAGTTCAATTACAATGTTTCTAGTAAAAAATTAAAAATTTAACAATCTACATTTTGAAATTTGTAACTTTTTGTGAAAGATTTTAAATGTAAACACTTCATTAGTACTTACATCAGGTTTACTCTTTATACAGATGCACTTTTTCAATTGTAAAAATTGGATTTTTCATTTTATAATATAATCTTTCAAAATATTTGTTATTCTTAATTCTTATGATGTATATTGATGTTAATATATGCGAGACATCTTGTGCATATGACAGCCTGATATCCGATAGTGTACAGTGATGGAATCTGTTCTATTTTTAGTAATTTTTGTTAGATTCCAAACGGAGGAGGAGGCAGTGGCAATTGGGAATAGCACAAACCGTGGGCTGGCCGGTTATTTCTACTCCAACAATGTGGGCCAGGTGTGGCGAGTGGCCAGGCGGATGGAAGTGGGTATGGTGGGGATCAACGAGGGACTTATCTCGTCCACCGAAGCTGCCTTCGGAGGTATCAAGGAGTCAGGCATAGGTCGGGAGGGCTCTCACTACGGCCTTGATGAATACCTCTACATTAAGTACATTTGCTTTGGCAACTTGTAACCAGTTCTTTCCCATATTGATATTCCTTTGAACAAAAAACAATGTTTTCTTGGCTATAACTAAAAAACATTATACCACCAGAAATCACTTCTGTTATTGCAGTTGTTTAATCAGAAAATATTTATATAATATATAAAAAAAAAAATTATAAATAGTACATTGAATTTTATGTATGGTAGCTAATTGTTTATATAATATTTTAAAATATAGTTTAAATATAAAATAAACAGGGTTCTGTTCTTTGAATGTATTCTCATTTATTTTCAAGATATATCACAATTTGTTATCATCAAATAAAACACTAACTTACAAAATGTAATAAATACTAATTCTTTATTATACCATTTAAATAATCTTTTCATGAAATGCTCTTTATAAATAAGAATATGTTTCAAATGAATAATTTATTTTTATAAAAAAATTGTTATTTATAGTTAATATGTACTGATAATATTTAGTGACTTATTAACATGACATATTGTAATTTGCTAAAGAAGAGATTACAATTTCATGAGTAAGGGATTTTTCAAAGTTTATTCCTTTGCATGCTATGTTTTAAATTTAATTTTAGTTATAATTTTCCTTGCCAGAGGTTTTACACTTGTATGTTAGATACTTTGTGATATTATTAATATGTTGGAAATAATTTACTGTTTTAACCTTTATAAAATAAAAGTTATTAAGAATGAAAGTAAAACTAACTGAAAATTTAAATTCACTTTGATATCAATTTATAATTTGTGTTTTATATTAAATTTATTACCTTTGTATCTATCATATCTAAAATTATATGTTCAAGTTGTTTCTTTTTGTTTATTTTTTCTTAATACCCTAGATTTGAGTTACAAACATAAATAACGTGCGTTCTTTAGACACAGATGTAAGGTTTGTTAAACCTTAAGTGATTTCCAAGGATATTATTGTGTTTGACTGATAATCACTAAAACCGGGGTATAAGTCTTAGTAATAGATAGGCTGTTGTTGTTGTTGCAACTCTAGCTGGCTAGTGACTCCTACATTATAAGATGTTTGTATGCTACAGAAGGGTCGATGTATGGTTACCATCTAGTACTTTAAGAATAGTATTCATTCCACTGTCTATTGTTCCTAGAAATGTTGTCAGATAAGTTAATCAGCTGTCACTGAATCAGGCTTACCACTCTTATTAGAATAGGAACATAAATACAGGTTATAGTTTTATTTTCAAATATACGGGGATTTATTTTTAATTATTCGTAGAATGGGCTGTTTAGGTCACTTCAAATGACTTATGGTCAATGATTTCCTTAGTCAGTGTAAATGAAAGATAGATAGTTCCATTTTTAAACTTTGAATCAAATTCATTTGTTTTTTAAATAAATGGCAACCTTATAAACAACAAACAACTAAACACTAGAAAGAAATAATAATGATAACAATAAGTTAACTATCATATAAAAATCATCCAGGAAATTTATATTACGTGTAGTACAGGCTATGCATACACCAATCCCAAACAATTCCTTTCTCTTGATTTTTGCACATCTGTGATGCCTATGAGTGAAGTTTGATTGAGGATGTATATATTTTATAGAACAGTAAATAAAATTAAGAAAATTATATGACTAGACATAAAATTTATAATTTTAAATAGTTCAACCAATTTTTACAAACCTAAAAAGCAACAACATTTTTTAAAACTAAATTTTAAAATAAGCTGTCATTTCAGCCGTGATATTTTATAATTTAAGAATTAATTCTACACTGCGGATTTTGAACAAAACAGCTTAAGGGTATCATATAATCTTTTCTCTTGATTTTTTTTTCTCAAAATCACAATTAAATATTCCATGTATTACACTACAAATTTTCTGTATAACTTGGCATTGTATTATAGATAGAGTGAAACATTTTATAAATATATTTAAACAAAGTAAAAGAAAAAAATGGAATTACTGTTTTTAAATATTTTGGTAGAGGATTGAGTCATTTATTTCTAGTCTTTTTTTGTGTAAACATATGTTCAATCATTATGTCACACTCCACACTTTAATGCTATAACTTGATAGAGTTTGACTAAAAACGTTTATTATATAGAACTTGTTAAACGTTTTAGCTATCACATTACTTTGGTTACGATTACACACACATATATGTGTAGCAAAAGTATTTTAATGATATGTGCCATTTAGAAAGATATTTTTAATTGTGTTTGTTTATCCTTTAGCCTTAAGCCTTAAGTATAATAATCACATAATTTGTAGTTATTTTACCTCTAATTAAGTGTGAAGCTAAATGTACAAAACCATATTTAGCAAAATTTTAGTGTTAATAAAATTTATTTCAACGCATAAATAAAACATATTAGCAAGGTCTTCCAGCGTTCGATTGTAAGAATATGTCTTCCAGCAAAACCAATTGTGATAGAAAGTCTTCCTCACCAGTTGTTGTAGGTAGCAATAATTTAGAATATAACATATTCAGTAATGTGCTTGTGCTTTGTTATTGTTTCTTAAATAAATACTTATGTATTTAAATACATCTAATTTCATTTTTATTCCCTCTACACGTTCTCTGCTAATAAGTGATATCCCTCACCAGGAGCGGTGAAATATAACAAATATATGGTTTATTTACTTTTTTTATATATATTTTATATTTCAATATAACGGACGGTAATATTTGGTTCAACAGAACTTTTGTAGAGTGCGCGCAATGAATCACAGCTTTTTTACAAATGCTGGGAACACTGAGGCAATATAACACAAAACTAACAATATGACGTGAACTCGTGCTATGCGCGAGCACGGGGACATGGTGCGAACCGCGTCATCAGCAGCGAATGTGTTAACTAAATCTTAGTATGCTTTGTATTTATTGAATAAAGTCAGTTCCATAACATAAGTCCAAAGTTACCCAATTTATTTATAGACTACTATTAAAATTAATTGTAATTGTTTAACCCTACCTCTGGCAGTTGAAAGCCCCTTTACTAGCAGGCATTTTCAGGCATAATTATTTTTTACAATCTAGTGTTAAAAGTTAAAGGATTTATTTTTCAAAACAAAGTTAGGTTTAAGAAGCCCTCTCTATCACTGAACCTTGGGAGCACCATCTAAAAGGTGACTTGTGAACCACTACCGGGCAGGCAGGCTGCGTGCAAGGACGGGATTGCTAACGGGTCAGCCACCCTTGATGTTACTTCAGTCACGACCACTGGAAAGTGGCAAGTTTAATTACTCTGTTATAAATATACTTAATTACCTTCGTGTTGAAAATCATTTTCTCTACATAATTAAAAACTTTAGATAAAAATGTTTAATGAATTAATTTTCAATTTTTATAGATATATATTCAAAACAGTTTTTTTTTTTAAGAAAACATTGGGGGGGGGGACTGCATCACTTTAGTGTTTTTTTTATATGTTATCACTTGATATAAATAACAAATTTAAGATAGCCAAACATTTATAAATTTGTCTTGTTTTTGAAAATGTTCATTGCTATCCACGATACACATATTATTAGTCATATATGGTCATATAACTGAAATAGTAAATGCCAAACCTATTCATTTATAAAATCACTTAACTCGATGTTTTTTACAAAATTACAACTAGTACAAAATAACACAAATATGTACTACTTTATTAACAAACACGGTTTACACATTATAACACTTCATTTAACAATTATAAATCCATCCTGACTAACTAGAAAAGAGGAACTCCTTTTTATTTTAAAGGCACTTTTGGGAGCAGTATCTTTAAGGAGAAAAAAGTACTCTGACCTCCATTCAAAACTACCATTGTACATCATAAATATACACTAAATTTTTGTTTTAACTTGGGGATCCAACATTCTGACATATCAAAGCTAAAGCAACTAACCTTTAACACAGACTTTCAACACTGAGCCAAGATAAACAAAAATATTTTGAATCTGAATGTACCTGCCGGTTTTTGAAAAGCCTTGTTTTCTGGATCCCACTAAACCATATTACAATATAATCTTAGAAATAAATAATTGATAACCAATTAGTTTAAAATTAGATGGCTGCTTTAGTTAGCTGAAGATAATTTAAAAAACCCTTTTTAAAATATTCAAGAGGTGTTCATCCTCTTAAACAAATATTTATAGCAGACATAGGTTTTTTATTTCTCCTCAATATACATGGTGTATCAGAGCCACCTGTTCGATATGTACACCTGTTGACTTATAAACCCGAAATAAGCTGTAATTCCATGTTTTCGCCCATAGAAAATTCAACTAAATTATTTTCAAGATTATTAGTCGCCTGAAAATGGCACTTTTTGAGGTGGGGAGAGTTGGTTTTACAACATTTTCAAATAGCAACGTATGTTGCAAAACACTTCATTTTAAGGTTAGGTGGTAGAGAGGACTGTCCAGTCCTAACATTGCCTAAAAATAAGGCGTTTTCATTTCATTTTGAAGGTCTTAAATGCCTCATCGTTTTGACATCAAAAGTTTTAATTATTCTTACCCCTAAGAACAGGGAGGCCCCAATTGTAAAGAATTTTTATTTTAAAGTTCACGTCATTGCAACTCTTTTATTCATTGGAGAAATATAAAATTTTACCCAATGCTAATAACGATATAATTTTTCATAAAATAAAATGGATAGTCATTTAACTTTCCATTTTTCAAATTAGGAAAATCGTAAAACATATGGAATATGAAAACTGCTATAAATAAATTTTTTTCATATAGCAACCAGTGAATACCAAATTAAATTGTTGTTTAAAAATAAACATTTTTTGTTTTTAATGTTTTAGCATATCTGTTGATTTTACTGATGAAAACCCGTTATTTATCACAAAAATGGGGTTAGGTAACAATTTTTAAACACCAATTTATGTCATATCTCCTATTAAATTAAAGTTCTAAAAAAATAAAACAATTTTTCTGCTTAAAGTTTTGCAATTATTTATTACAGTTTTCAAGTGACAGAAGACAATCTAGTATTTTACATTTCCTTAAACTCTTTCATAATTTATGATGATTTGCTAAATGAAACTATCTGTATTAGCAGTTAACGTATAAGTTTACTTTGAAGCCTATTTCTGAAGTGACAGAGCTCGCATGGTGGTATAGAAGGTCTTGAGCAAAAGTATTATCGTGCTGTGTCAGCTGTTATGCTTCACAGCACAGGTCATGACTCATTTCACAAAAATAGATTGACTGGCCCCTTCATCTATGACAACCCTACTGGATTCTTCTGTCTCTATTACATATACATGTTTTTTTCTCAAGAACGTTCCAGTTTATAATTGATACTTATAGTATTAGACTTATTAAAATCAATTAATGAAGATAAACAAATGATTTTATGGATTTTTTTGACTAAATAATAAATTAATATTGCACATATATTTTAACATATACAAACATAAGTGTTTCTCATGTAGTTAGAACAATTTACATAAAGTGTATATTTTTTGGTAGATTTTAGTTGGAAGTAATAGTAAGATTTTAGCCCATCATAAAACCCTATAATTTTATTTTATAAATTATGCCTTATTACAGCTATAAAAAACCAATAACAATAAAGCATTTATTTCATAAAATAATTGTAACATGTAAAATAATAGTCTTTAGATCTCAGGCACTGATAAACGTTTACAAGTCAATTCAACAATAAACCAAGAGTTTACTTTTTAACTGCTCTTACTGCATTACTAACTGGAGTTTACTATTAATAATCTGTAATACAAGCCATTAATTATCAACTAACTATCATGACTCCAGCAATTCATGCTGGAAGTAAAAGTTTTGTCTGATATGCAAAGGACCATCTTCAAGCAGCTGCGGCAACTCTTCTTGAAGCAAATGCAAGCCTTTGTGCATAAAATTATTTGCAATTAAAAAGGATTGTTTACCAATGAAATTATCCTAATAGTATCTTTACTAGGGAGATAACCTATTAGTAGTATCAATTAATAGAGAAATAAAATTCTGCCTGAATATTTTACTTTATTTAGTGCCTTTGTCCTGTGACCTATAACACTGGAAAGTTTATGATTTATTTATATCACTGTGTTATTAAACAGCATAGAGCAATAGCGTAAAAGTCACTAAATTTCATCCTCATGGTATGAATTGAGGAGAAAAATAACTCATTTTGAAGATATGATGAACATTCTGTGGCCAAAATTGCTTCCCTGAGGCATACCAGTAGTTCTTGACAGTCTTCGGGACAAAATAAATTAAGTTTTGTCATGTGATACATGTCTTTGATTTGAAATCTTCAAAACAGTTTTGTCAGTTGACCATTCAACAATAATATAAAATAAAAATACAGTAACAAGTAAATAATAATTAAATATAGATATTTATCATGAAAACTAAAATTTAAATGGTAAAAATAGACACGAAACGACATGACAATACGGATCGTTCACTCTGGAGTTAAATTAAAATAGCAAAAGACAAATTCCAAATTTCCATAATAAAGTTTGATTTTCCTCATGTAATAGCAGCAAATAGGTTAAGACATTGTAATTAAAATTTGAAAATTAATTCTTCTAAATTCAATATAAAGGATTGCATTGGCTCAGTAGGGGCTTGATGGAATACACTACTTGAGTCAGATGGTGTGTTAACTTGTGTGCCACATGAACTGGAACTGTCGTGCACCCCAATATAATGGATTGCATTGGCTACAGTAGGGGCTTGATGGCATATACTAATTGAGTCAGATGGTGTGTTAACTTGTGTGCCACGTGAACTGGAACTGTCGTGCACCCCAATATAAAGGACTGCAATGGCTACAGTAGGGGCTTGATGGAATATACTAGTTGAGTCAGATGGTGTGTTAACTTGTGTGCCACGTGAACTGGAACTGTCGTGCACCCCAATATAAAGGACTGTAATGGCTACAGTAGGGGCTTGATGGAATATACTAGTTGAGTCAGATGGTGTGTTAACTTGTGTGCCACGTGAACTGGAACTGTCGTGCACCCCAATATAAAGGACTGCAATGGCTACAGTAGGGGCTTGATGGAATATACTAGTTGAGTCAGATGGTGTGTTAACTTGTGTGCCACGTGAACTGGAACTGTCGTGCACCCCAATATAAAGGACTGCAATGGCTACAGTAGGGGCTTGATGGAATATACTAGTTGAGTCAGATGGTGTGTTAACTTGTGTGCCACGTGAACTGGAACTGTCGTGCACCCCAATATATAGGACTGCAATGGCTACAGTAGGGGCTTGATGGAATATACTAGTTGAGTCAGATGGTGTGTTAACTTGTGTGCCACGTGAACTGGAACTGTCGTGCACCCCAATATAAAGGACTGCAATGGCTACAGTAGGGGCTTGATGGAATATACTAGTTGAGTCAGATGGTGTGTTAACTTGTATGCCACGTGAACTGGTACTGTCGTGCACCCCAATATAAAGGACTGCAATGGCTACAGTAGGGGCTTGATGGAATATACTAGTTGAGTCAGATGGTGTGTTAACTTGTATGCCACGTGAACTGGTACTGTCGTGCACCCCAATATATAGGACTGCAATGGCTACAGTAGGGGCTTGATGGAATATACTAGTTGAGTCAGATGGTGTGTTAACTTGTGTGCCACATGAACTGGAACTGTCGTGCACCCCAATATAAAGGACTGCAATGGCTACAGTAGGGGCTTGATGGAATATACTAGTTGAGTCAGATGGTGTGTTAACTTGTGTGCCACGTGAACTGGAACTGTCGTGCACCCCAATATAAAGGACTGCAATGGCTACAGTAGGGGCTTGATGGAATATACTA
Organism: Stictocephala bisonia; assembly: GCA_035578905.1. NCBI lineage: Eukaryota > Metazoa > Arthropoda > Insecta > Hemiptera > Membracidae > Stictocephala > Stictocephala bisonia. The sequence continues at coordinate 1,806,013 of JAQJVL010000020.1, forward strand.
GTTGAGTCAGATGGTGTGTTAACTTGTGTGCCACGTGAACTGGAACTGTCGTGCACCCCAATATAAAGGACTGCAATGGCTACAGTAGGGGCTTGATGGAATATACTAGTTGAGTCAGATGGTGTGTTAACTTGTATGCCACGTGAACTGGTACTGTCGTGCACCCCAATATATAGGACTGCAATGGCTACAGTAGGGGCTTGATGGAATATACTAGTTGAGTCAGATGGTGTGTTAACTTGTGTGCCACATGAACTGGAACTGTCGTGCACCCCAATATAAAGGACTGCAATGGCTACAGTAGGGGCTTGATGGAATATACTAGTTGAGTCAGATGGTGTGTTAACTTGTGTGCCACGTGAACTGAAACTGTCGTGCACCCCAATATAAAGGATTGCATTGGCTACAGTAGGGGTTTGATGGAATATACTAGTTGAGTCAGATGGTGTGTTAACTTGTGTGCCACATGAACTGGAACTGTCATGCACCCCAATATAAAGGACTGCAATGGCTACAGTAGGGGCTTGATGGAATACACTAGTTGAGTCAGATGGTGTGTTAACTTGTGTGCCACGTGAACTGGAACTGTCGTGCACCCCAATATAAAGGATTGCATTGGCTACAGTAGGGGCTTGATGGAATATACTAGTTGAGTAAGATGGTGTGTTAACTTGTGTGCCACGTGAACTGGAACTGTCATGCACCCCAATATAAAGGACTGCAATGGCTACAGTAGGGGCTTGATGGAATACACTAGTTGAGTCAGATGGTGTGTTAACTTGTGTGCCACGTGAACTGGAACTGTCGTGCACCCCAATATAAAGGATTGCATTGGCTACAGTAGGGCCTTGATGGAATATACTAGTTGAGTAAGATGGTGTGTTAACTTGTGTGCCACGTGAACTGGAACAGTCGTGCACCCCAATATAAAGGATTGCATTGGCTACAGTAGGGGCTTGATGGAATATACTAGTTGAGTCAGATGGTGTGTTAACTTGTGTGCCACGTGAACTGGAACTGTCATGCACCCCAATATAAAGGATTGCATTGGCTACAGTAGGGGCTTGATGGAATATACTAGTTGAGTAAGATGGTGTGTTAACTTGTGTGCCACGTGAACTGGAACAGTCATGCACCCCAATATAAAGGACTGCAATGGCTACAGTAGGGGCTTGATGGAATATACTAGTTGAGTCAGATGGTATGTTAACTTGTGTGCCACGTGAACTGGAACTGTCATGCACCCCAATATAAAGGATTGCATTGGCTACAGTAGGGGCTTGATGGAATATACTAGTTGAGTCAGATGGTGTGTTAACTTGTGTGCCACGTGAACTGGAACTGTCGTGCACCCCAATATAAAGGACTGCAATGGCTACAGTAGGGGCTTGATGGAATATACTAGTTGAGTCAGATGGTGTGTTAACTTGTGTGCCACGTGAACTGGAACTGTCGTGCACCCCAATATAAAGGACTGCAATGGCTACAGTAGGGGCTTGATGGAATATACTAGTTGAGTCAGATGGTGTGTTAACTTGTATGCCACGTGAACTGGTACTGTCGTGTACCCCAATATATAGGACTGCAATGGCTACAGTAGGGGCTTGATGGAATATACTAGTTGAGTCAGATGGTGTGTTAACTTGTGTGCCACATGAACTGGAACTGTCGTGCACCCCAATATAAAGGACTGCAATGGCTACAGTAGGGGCTTGATGGAATATACTAGTTGAGTCAGATGGTGTGTTAACTTGTGTGCCACATGAACTGGAACTGTCATGCACCCCAATATAAAGGACTGCAATGGCTACAGTAGGGGCTTGATGGAATACACTAGTTGAGTCAGATGGTGTGTTAACTTGTGTGCCACGTGAACTGGAACTGTCGTGCACCCCAATATAAAGGACTGCAATGGCTACAGTAGGGGCTTGATGGAATATACTAGTTGAGTCAGATGGTGTGTTAACTTGTGTGCCACATGAACTGGAACTGTCGTGCACCCCAATATAAAGGACTGCAATGGCTACAGTAGGGGCTTGATGGAATATACTAGTTGAGTCAGATGGTGTGTTAACTTGTGTGCCACGTGAACTGAAACTGTCGTGCACCCCAATATAAAGGATTGCATTGGCTACAGTAGGGGTTTGATGGAATATACTAGTTGAGTCAGATGGTGTGTTAACTTGTGTGCCACATGAACTGGAACTGTCATGCACCCCAATATAAAGGACTGCAATGGCTACAGTAGGGGCTTGATGGAATACACTAGTTGAGTCAGATGGTGTGTTAACTTGTGTGCCACGTGAACTGGAACTGTCGTGCACCCCAATATAAAGGACTGCAATGGCTACAGTAGGGGCTTGATGGAATATACTAGTTGAGTCAGATGGTGTGTTAACTTGTGTGCCACGTGAACTGGAACTGTCGTGCACCCCAATATAAAGGACTGCAATGGCTACAGTAGGGGCTTGATGGAATATACTAGTTGAGTCAGATGGTGTGTTAACTTGTATGCCACGTGAACTGGTACTGTCGTGCACCCCAATATATAGGACTGCAATGGCTACAGTAGGGGCTTGATGGAATATACTAGTTGAGTCAGATGGTGTGTTAACTTGTGTGCCACATGAACTGGAACTGTCGTGCACCCCAATATAAAGGACTGCAATGGCTACAGTAGGGGCTTGATGGAATATACTAGTTGAGTCAGATGGTGTTTTAACTTGTGTGCCACGTGAACTGAAACTGTCGTGCACCCCAATATAAAGGATTGCATTGGCTACAGTAGGGGTTTGATGGAATATACTAGTTGAGTCAGATGGTGTGTTAACTTGTGTGCCACATGAACTGGAACTGTCATGCACCCCAATATAAAGGACTGCAATGGCTACAGTAGGGGCTTGATGGAATACACTAGTTGAGTCAGATGGTGTGTTAACTTGTGTGCCACGTGAACTGGAACTGTCGTGCACCCCAATATAAAGGATTGCATTGGCTACAGTAGGGGCTTGATGGAATATACTAGTTGAGTAAGATGGTGTGTTAACTTGTGTGCCACGTGAACTGGAACAGTCGTGCACCCCAATATAAAGGACTGCATTGGCTACAGTAGGGGCTTGATGGAATATACTAGTTGAGTCAGATGGTGTGTTAACTTGTGTGCCACGTGAACTGGAACTGTCATGCACCCCAATATAAAGGATTGCATTGGCTACAGTAGGGGCTTGATGGAATATACTAGTTGAGTCAGATGGTGTGTTAACTTGTGTGCCACGTGAACTGGAACTGTCGTGCACCCCAATATAAAGGACTGCAATGGCTACAGTAGGGGCTTGATGGAATATACTAGTTGAGTCAGATGGTGTGTTAACTTGTATGCCACGTGAACTGGTACTGTCGTGCACCCCAATATATAGGACTGCAATGGCTACAGTAGGGGCTTGATGGAATATACTAGTTGAGTCAGATGGTGTGTTAACTTGTGTGCCACGTGAACTGGAACTGTCGTGCACCCCAATATAAAGGACTGCAATGGCTACAGTAGGGGCTTGATGGAATATACTAGTTGAGTCAGATGGTGTGTTAACTTGTGTGCCACGTGAACTGAAACTGTCGTGCACCCCAATATAAAGGATTGCATTGGCTACAGTAGGGGCTTGATGGAATATACTAGTTGAGTCAGATGGTGTGTTAACTTGTGTGCCACATGAACTGGAACTGTCATGCACCCCAATATAAAGGACTGCAATGGCTACAGTAGGGGCTTGATGGAATACACTAGTTGAGTCAGATGGTGTGTTAACTTGTGTGCCACGTGAACTGGAACTGTCGTGCACCCCAATATAAAGGATTGCATTGGCTACAGTAGGGGCTTGATGGAATATACTAGTTGAGTAAGATGGTGTGTTAACTTGTGTGCCACGTGAACTGGAACAGTCGTGCACCCCAATATAAAGGATTGCATTGGCTACAGTAGGGGCTTGATGGAATATACTAGTTGAGTCAGATGGTGTGTTAACTTGTGTGCCACGTGAACTGGAACTGTCATGCACCCCAATATAAAGGATTGCATTGGCTACAGTAGGGGCTTGATGGAATATACTAGTTGAGTAAGATGGTGTGTTAACTTGTGTGCCACGTGAACTGGAACAGTCATGCACCCCAATATAAAGGACTGCAATGGCTACAGTAGGGGCTTGATGGAATATACTAGTTGAGTCAGATGGTATGTTAACTTGTGTGCCACGTGAACTGGAACTGTCATGCACCCCAATATAAAGGATTGCATTGGCTACAGTAGGGGCTTGATGGAATATACTAGTTGAGTCAGATGGTATGTTAACTTGTGTGCCACGTGAACTGGAACTGTCATGCACCCCAATATAAAGGATTGCATTGGCTACAGTAGGGGCTTGATGGAATACACTAGTTGAGTCAGATGGTGTGTTAACTTGTGTGCCACGTGAACTGGAACTGTCATGCACCCCAATATATATAGTAGTGCGTTTTACTGATCTTGACCAAGGATATATTTTTAAATAAATAACTAAAAATAGGAGAGGCGAATCTCCTTCTTAACCTTACTCTACCCATTCCCCATAGACTATTGATCTGTGTGAGGAACTTATTCAGACAGAATAAGGGGGCGAACCAGTAGAGTAAACTGTGAATATTACTAATAAATGCTTCAGTCCAGGCCAGATTCAAACCAGCGCTGTCTCTAACCCAAGCTCAAAGTCCTGACCTCATAACCCACTGGCTCCCCCAAACACTTTATTTCGAGTGTTTTTCAAATAGATATTTGTTTCATATAAGAACTCTTGTCTGAAACTTAAATTAACAGTAAAACTAAATATATTAATATATTCACTCTTGTTCCTATTATTTCCAATATCATATTTCAAAGCTAAAAAAATTACTTCATCAGCAATTTAATATTTGTATTTTCTCATATTACACCTTAAAGAAATAAACAAAAATATGTTTTAGAATTAATCTTGACAGCAATTAACTGTTTTAGAATTAATCTTGGCACCAATTAACTGTAGGAGATAATATGAATCAGTTCCATAATTTCTATAGTAAACTGATATTAATTTTGGTTTCATAATTGGTTAGTAATAATATCACCTTTGAGATTAATTTTAATGTTGGTATTTCAAGTCAATCATATTAATGCCTATTTTAGTACATATATCAAATCAAATCATATTTATTGCCATAAAACTTAACAAGTATTGACAACGTCAGATTGCTGCCAGAAGGCCAAGTCAAAAGTACAAGAGTTTGAGTGTACTTATCTAAAACTAACACATAAAATAAATATAACAATCAGTAAAACATTAAAAATAAAAGAAGAAGAAAAAGAACAGATTAAAATAAGTCTAAGGAGGTTTGTGGCCCTGAAATTAGTTTAGTTGATCATTTAACTAAAACCTGAAACCCACAAAACAGTATGGTGTAGGCCTATTTTATTTAAGAAGTTAATAACAATAGTTAACAAAAAATTTAACAATCAATAAGCCAACAAAACATAACAAACTTAAACACCAAATTAAAAACAATATTTTAACAACTAAGAAAATACAAACTTAACAATTTTAGTAAAATTCTAACTAAAAAATATATATTTATAATAATAATAATAATAGTAATTTAAACATAATAAAATTGAACTTAAGACAAAACAACTAAATGTAACAATTTAAAATTCTACATTTGAATGAAAAAAATTCCTTTAGTGAATAGAATGGAGATACGAGGAGCCAACTGTAAAATTTTAGTTTGAATAGTTTCTCTGAATATCTGTGAATAATATATTCAAGCTTATTGTAAATCTTAATGAAATAACTATGTGGCTGTTCATTGATTTACTAAGCCTATGAAAGTTAATAGTTGTTTTGTCTTTATTACGGATATTATAACTGTGAACATTGCTAGTAAAATTTAATAAATCTGGGTTTTTTATTATATATAAAGTGAGATCATAAATATAAAGATTAATTACAGTTTGAATTTTCTTATTAACAAACAGAGGTTTACAATGATCTCGTATACCAGCTTTTGAGATCCGGTGATATAATTGTTATCACTCATAATATTAAATCAAAAACATACCCTTGAATGTAACGTTAGATAATAAAATACAGTATCTGCATTTAACTTTGATGAAAAGGATTAAAATAAATAAAGGAGGAGCTGTTTGTTACTAAACAACAAACAATCGGCAGGGTGGGATGCAGAGATTCCAAAGGTGATTAGATGTATTGTTAACACCAACTTGTTGCAATCTTACCTTGGAGAGCCAAGATTAGATTAATTGACGTGACAACTGAGTTCCAATTGTGCCAACAGTTGTCAGAGTGTCTTAGCATACCAACAGCCCTGGCGGCCAACCACTGCGACAGCCACAAATTGTAACTAATTAGTATAATTGATTGTGAATAGATCACATTTTACGGTGTAAACTAAAGTGCCTTGTAATGTAGCATTTTATTGCTGTAATGAATCCTTAATTATTACGAATAAATCAAATTTTACTGTGCAAACTAGAATAAACCGCCATTCTTGTGAAGAAATTGCAAAAACTATCCCGAAGAGATCACATTTTATGGTGTAATTTCCAGTGATTTTTAATGTAACAGTATAATGTTTTATTTATTCATAAATGATTATGAATATATTACTTAAGTATGAAATAAGTTTCTCTCACAAATATATCAGGTAGACAGAAGTCAATGATTACAAGTTACTATTATATATAGCTCATGCAAATTTTAAAATTTTAATGAAGGAAAATACATTTGCACTCCAGGAGGTTATCATCTCTTTATTAAACCTATGTGAAATTTATTTCTATAGGTCATAAATATTTATTCATAATCTATCATTAAAATTTCAACAAATAATACTGTTTGAACTGCAGATTTTTTCAGTTTTTCAAAATAGAGACTAAAAAATTTAAGAATGTCAAAGCTAGAAACATTCCTTTCCCATTTACTGTGATAGTATCCATTGATTTTATCTTATCTACACATTTTTTTTAATCAGTGTATTAAATGTTGGTAGTTAAAAAAATGTGTTGCATAATAAATTTAATTCAATAGGTATAAATCTATTTTATTGATCGATTGAAAGTGGTTTTATATTTATTTAAATCGATCTCAAAACACTGCATTTACTTACATATATAAAAGTAATTAACGTAACTTTACATTTCATAAGGATGACAACGTGACCAAGTAATTCATTTTACGATCTTTGGTCTTGCAAAGGTTGTACAAGAAAAGGTTGTATCAGGAAATTGAAAAGAACTTTTGTGAGATACTGAAATTTAAAAAAACTTTAAGAAAATATTTCTGTCAACCAGGTACAAAAATATAAATGGGATACATTAACAAGTTTTTGAGTAATTAATGGGTAAAGTTGATGCGCAGTGAAAGCTATTTAAAATTATGACACTTTTTGTTTCAACTGGGATGAAAATTATTGAAACTCATAGTAAAATTTAAAATTGTATATGTTTTAATTTAAAATTAAACGAGGAAAATAATAGTGTGATTGATAGGCCTCTTGGTTTCTTCTTAAATAGGCTTCAAACTAGGTCGGGACCTATAATTTGTGCACTTACAGCAGTTTAATTTTAACAGCTACATTTTTATAAAACAACATTTTCAAGAGCGAAAAAAGAGATAATGTTAATTATTTTTATTCTAGGCTTCAAATAAACTAGGTAGTGTTTATTATAGTTGAAAATCCTATTTTATATTGTTTGGGGTGTCTATGTTTCTGATGAGCATTAAATAGCTATTTACCTCTTTTTTTATCAACTCAAAATCGTGAATTTTGCTTTAACCTTAGCTTCAATTAGCAATAGCCTGATATTTGAACCCAGGTTTTCTCTAAAGTAAATGTCACTCAGCTTAGTAAACGCTTGTAGGTTAAAGGACCCTCAAGGTCTTGGAAAAAATTTGAATTAGAATGCCTGGCCTGCAGTCTACGTTTGGAGAGCGAAATTCAACATTAATTTTGGAGATCTTTAGCAATCTTTTACTGCCTTGAATCTCCGTCAACTTTCAACCCTAGATTACGAGGTAATCTTCCATACTGATCTAATTCGGTGAAATCAGCACCAAGCTTTTTAGTTGACTCCTTGTTGCCCTTTCCCTAGCCTTCAGGACTTAAATTTGGACTTTCGTATCTTTATTCTCAATCCTTAGTTGAACAGTTTCTAGCATCAAGGTGTCATATTACTCAGAAATAAATGTATCTGAAGATTTGATTTTTTTTGGTGTTATGTTTATGATCTTTCATTTCATAAACTCCAGTTACCTAAGCCAAAATTGATTTCATGACAACTGTGTTACTAACTTCATCATTATCTTCTAGGTTATGTTCAGTGGAGTTTTCCTCTTTTTAAGCTTTTGATTGAGATCCTTTCCTAGCTTTTTGGCAAAAAATACATGATCATTGGGACCACTTATTACAGCCTATAGAAAAGCAAGATTACTTTTTGGTGTTGCTTTGTTCATTGCAGCAAATGCAACATGTAGCATAGTCCCCATTCTTAGACAATTTCTCCCCACAGATGCCAACATTTATTGTGCCTTAGACCTCACTGTTATAAAATAACTAGTCAGTCACTGTAAAATTAATAATTTGAACTGAAAACTGTTATAATATTTGAAAATATAAGTGTAATATGGAATTGTACAGCAAGACTTACACAGAGTATATAAACATTCGTGCAACATGTGATTCTATTATATATTTGTTCACTACTACTCTGGTGTTAGTGAATTTGTCTTCTAAGGTGTTTGCTGATATCCTATCTCTCCTAATGAATACACTAATATAAAATAACAGTAATAAACATCCAAATATTTTTAGGTTTGTAATTTTTTTTTCAACTAGTAATATGTAGGAGAATTTTTATGTTATATTTTTACAATTTATACCTCATAAGTTAACAAAAATGAATAAAAATTACAAAGTATATTTATTATGTCAAGTGGAAAATAATAACACAAGTTCGTGTGAGCGGGATGGGGCTGAACAATGCAATGATGAGGGAGTTTGGGCAGGTCCATCATAGATCCACTTACCAGTGTGCGCTGATAAAGTAACAAACATGCTTACTATTTGCTTCTTCGACAAGCTGTTGACATTAAAAATGTTTAGCCGTTCAAGTTTGGAATCATATCAGTGTAGTTACCAATCATTTTATAAGTTAATAATCTCAACATTATTATCATTAATTTTTGTTTTAAAGTGTTTTGGCTCAGGCATGAGATGCTGATAAAACCATTCGTATTTCTTAATTATTTCCATCTTCATGTTTTGTATTTTTTATAGTTACTTGCAAAAAAAAAGAAACTCAAATATTTTTTCTTGGAGAAATTCAGAGTAAAAAAAAAAAAACTAAATAAAGATAATAATAGAAGACAATTATTATAAACTTCTTAGGAACGATATAGCAGTTTTTAAATTATATTAATTAGCATAGGTGATGTTCCATAGATAATCCTTTTCAGAGAAAACCCTTACTTCACCAAGTGTATAGGCCAAATGTACTTAAGTCTAGTCTAAACCAAGCATCTTTCATGTTTGTTCTATATATAGCGTCAGTCCAGCAGAGCCAAATTGTAAATTAGTACTTGCTGTCTAGTATGTGTTTATTTTAGTCGCTTAATGGCTGATTGCATTTAAAGATAACTTGTAGATTATCTCCGTTTAACTACTTGCCAGGACTGAAATATTTTTTATTTTTATTTATAACGAAGCTAAATGACCAAGTGTTAAAACTTATAAGATTAGTATCATATTTTGACACAAAATTACAAATGAAAATCAAAAGCTGATTTAATAAGGTAAAAATCTCAACTCAAGTTTGCTTTTAAGTATCAGGGTTTTCATCAAACAAGAAAAGGCAGAGAAATGTTAGAATCTACATTTTCCGGTGACAACCCCGTTAAGGTACTAACTTAGCGGTTGTCACCGAAAAATGTAGATTCTAGTTATGTCACCGGCCGCTTAAGCCTAAGTTCTAAGACAGAGAAATGTTGTTTAAATGTACTTGTGTGTAGAATAATGTACACATTTAAAGTTGTACTATTTGCAAAGTGATTCAATACCAGCGTACAATTATGGGTGGGTTAATACCACTGTACGTGTAAGGGTGGGTGGGTAGGTCAATATCATTGTATGTGTAATGGTGGGTGTGGGCGGGTGGCACCATACCACCAAAATAATATTTTCTTTCCATTGACAAGGTTATAAGATATTGAAGACAGTTGTAAATAATTCTATATTCACAATAAGAAATCGAGTTTTATGTTTTTCATATTAAGACTGATTTGAGTCAGATCGTGAATAAAAAGGATAAATGTATCCTGAAGGCATTTGAGAAGACATTAGAACAGCCTTTCAAAAAACTTGATAGTCCCACCCGCCCGCCCATACAGTACAGTGGCATTGATCCACCCGTCCGTCCATACATTACAGTACCATTGACCCATCCGCCCGCCCATACACGTACAGTGGCATTGACCCACCCGCCCGCTCATACACGTACAGAGGAATTGAACCACCCGCCCGCCCATACAAATACAGTGGCATTTACCCACCCGCCCGCTCATACATGTACAGTGGCATTGACCCATCCGCCCGCTCATATACGTACAGAGGAATTGAACCACCCGCCCGCCCATACACATACAGTGGCATTTACCCACCCGCCCGCTCATACACGTACAGTGGCATTGACCCCCCCGGCCGCCTATGCACGTACATGGTATTGACCCACCCACCCGTCCATAGTACAGTGGCATTGATCCACCCGCCCGCTCATACACGTACAGAGGCATTGAACCACCCGGCCGCCTATGCACGTACATGGTATTGACCCACCCACCCGTCCATATACGTACAGTGGCATTGACCCACCTGCCCGCTCATACACGTACAGTGGCATTGTTGATTTATTCTCCAAACTCTTCAGCCGATTTTCTTTGACGTCAGACATTCAAGCACTATGAAAAGCGAGTTTGGGTCTGACCGTTTTCTAGGCTTAGTTAACATACACTCAAGAATTGGAGAACAGAAGAAATCAACTGAAATAGTACAAATTGATTGTGACTCATTAATAGAAAAGGAATTTCAGATATAATTGACCAACCTTTTTCAAAGAAACAGAGAAAATGTACAAAAGGACAGTAATTAAATGTACAAAAGATTTATGTGGAATAAAGAAGAAAATCAATAGGAAAACTTAGTTTGATGAAGAGTGTAGCGATGCGGTAACAAAAAGGAGATAGGCGAAAAAAATTGGTGGGCCAGCAAGAATACTTTAAAGAAAACTACAAGGCACAAGCTAAAGAACGATAAGAATGTTAATGACGAACAAGAGAGAATGGATCAACTCAAAATTAGAAAAACAGAGAAAGACGGGAAAACAAACAATACATGGGGCTTTATTGCACCATCTGTTTCTTTGAAAATGGCTAACCCCAAACCATAATGGAATCAAGGACAAAGCTGGGCAAATAATAACCCAGACAGAACAAGTTAATAGAAGTGTAGAGAGTATTTCCAAGATCTTCTAAATGGAGAATTACAGAAGAAGAGGCTTGTGAGATATACCAGAACAATAGCAATAACATAAGAGAAAATAACCAGAGCAATACAAAAGCCCGGGGAGAAGATCGAAAATCAGCACAAATTAATGTTAAAAGCAGGAAGCTGTGTATAGCGAAACAAATTCACAAGTTAATCATGAAAGTATGGGAATCAGAATATACTCCAGTTGAATGGAAAGAAGCCATTGTAGTTCCCATTTACAAGAAAGGCCATATATAGGAATATAATGATTATATACATTACTTTTAATTGTAACATACAGTTAACACAAAGAAGATTAACTGTAACATCAAAAATAACACAAAGAAGGTTAGGTGAATACACACCTAGTATCATTGGATAACATCAAGTTGGCTTTATCAAAGACAAATCTAGAACAGAACAAATTTACATATTAAAGTAGGCAATAGTAAGATACTACGGATGCAATAAATATTTTTTATGTATCTTCATAGACTTCACAAAAGTTCATGACATTTTAAACAGAAAAAAATTATGGAACATTTTGGAAAAACAGGGATTTCCAAAAAAAACTTATTAAAAACTGCCCTCTTTATGTGTTCATAATTTAAAATGCAGAATAAAAGTAGATGGAATGTTGGAAACTTTCTCAGTGAGTTCTGGGGTAGGACAAGGAGATAGGTTATCTGCAATTTTGTTTAACCTCCTCGGACCCATCCGCACCCTGATAATAATTTTTGGAAACTAATATGATTTTTTGGTTGAAAATAAATCAAGAAACTCACATTATTTTTTGGAAAATTTTTATTTAGGCCTCAGTATGAAAAAAAGCATGTCCCCTATAAGGGACATTGGGTCTCGGCCAACCTCAAAAATATGAATGGTACACATACTAAAACAAGAAACATTATTACAAAATTAAATATGTTAATAATAATAGATATTACATTAGTTTTCTACATTTCATGAAAAACTATATAACAGTTCCTTGCACTATTCAGGAAGACCTTGAACATGTTCTGCACTTCATCCTAGCTTTTTTGAATCACAACCAGGAAATCTGCAGCGGTGATCCTTGTTGTCCGGTATCATGGGCATGTGCTTTGCTGCGGTTTTCCTTTGGATATCAAGAAGGATATTGACGTGTTTTTTTGACGGTCCTGGCAGTGGTAAAATATCCACTTATCGTTGTCCTCCTCTGGTGTTTGGTTGTGAATCAGATGGTACGCGAGATCCGTACTGTATTCGTGGTGTCCACTCTGTCCTTCTTTGGTGTTTGTCCAACATTGTCATACCCCTTTGCATTATCTAATCAGAAGCAACAACTAAGTCTATCATATGGAAAGTCAGACGTACTGTCCACTTTTTTGTTCTTGCTGATAAGACGGTAATAAGAAATTATACAATCAAATAGATCGACGCCACCCATTTTGGCATATTATTGTACGCAGCCCCTTCTTCGTCGTTGTCGTTTTCATCGTCCTGTAGAGCATCATCGATCCTGGGTGAAATCACGAAAGTAGGATCGTCTTCATCCGAAAGGTCATTAATGTCTGAATCATCGCTGAATCCCTAACGATTGCAGAAGTCATCCAAAACACCTGCGAAACAAATTTTCGTTACCGAATTATCTAAACAATATTATTTCAACAACCCCCTTTAAACCATTGAAAATATAATCACTGAAAATATTAAACAATAATTAACAATCTAGTAATGACAGTATATTACTCCTAAGTCAAGTATTTTTATCATTAGTTTCAGTTTTCATTTTTCAAATGTTAAAAACAGAGGTATGGCCAAGACCCAATGTCCCACATAGGGGACATCCAATTTTGCATGCCCGGCTAGGCTAAAATAACAAAGTAACCTCAAAACTAATGATCACATGTTGAAACACGTACATTATTTAGTTTGTCTAATTTTTATTAGGCCTAAATATTAACAATTACATATTATTAGATAATACTTACGTTGAGAGGAACATGGTAACCTATAATCTCGTTCGTCTGCCATCTTGCAATGCTCCAACAAAGCAATGACTAAGCAGAAATGGATTTCTGGCTACTTCAGCATGCAGGCGGACTCTAGCAGAAACAGGTGGAACTATCTGGAAATGTCTACTACATGCAGACTGTTTACTGTAGCATTTTTAAAAATGTCCCCTATTGGGGACGCTGGGTCCGAGGAGGTTAACATTGCTAGGGAGGAAGCATTACATATTGTAAAAACCTCAATACGAGAAATCAAGATAAGAAAGGAGTAAACATTCTAGCTTTTGCAGATGATGTTGCAATATTAGGTTATACATAAGAATATTTAAAAGATATTGCTTGAATATTATTTGAAGAAACTAGAAAAGTTAGCCTAAAAAATAATGGTGTACAAATCAAAATACATGAAATGTGGTAGATGAGAGGAGACCAAAAAGCAAGATAAAATGTGGGCTTACAGATACAGATGTTCTCCAAAGGGTGAACAACTTAGCTCTCACCTGGGTGTCTAATTATCTCATAGTAGCAATGAAGAGCTTGAAATAATCAATAGACTGAATGCAGCAATAGATTTTTCCATGCGTGTAACCAAGTTTTAAGCTCCAAATTGTTATCCTACAACATGAAATTAAGTTTATATAATATTATTATAAGACTAGCATTATTTTCTGGATCAGAGACTTCGATACTTATTAAAAAATTTGAATAAAGACTGATGACCTTTGAGAGAGATTCCATGTAGAGAAATCATGGAGGCAGAAGTTGACAGTCAAGAAATAATAATGTTGGTTGCCACTTGACGGAAAAGTGTAACTTAAGGAGTAAAACATTGAAATGTGAAATTGTCATTAAAAACGGTATTTTAGGTACAACAAAAGACGTTAAGTAAACAAAGGGGTCTGAAATATTGAAAAAACACAAGTATGTTTCTTCATTATTTTGTTAATAAATAACAACAGCAATAATTATATTGCAGCCTACATTATTTGTTATATTCAATACAACACTTTTTTTTATACTGACAGTCTACCTCATAAGATTAGAATTTTTCAAGTTATAGACATACACCCATAAACGTACAGTGGTATTGACCCACCCATACACGTACAGTGGTATTGACCCACGCGACCACCCATATACGTACAGTGGTAATGACTAACCCACACACGTACAGTGGTATTGACCCACCCGACCACCCATACACGTACAGAGGTATTGACTCACCCACCCAACCATACACGTACAGTGGTATTGACCCACTCACCCACCCATATACGTACAGTGATAATGACTAACCCACCCACCCACACACGTACAGTGGTATTGACCCATCCGACCACCCATACACGCACAGTGGTATTGACCCACCCGACCACCCATACACGTACAGTGGTATTCTTTCTTAGAAATGTATGTACTTTTCTAGAAAGTTTTGTAAGAACTTTCTTAGAAAGTTCTTAGAAAAATGTATGGCCCAACATTCGAAGATGGAAACTGGAGAAATAAGCATAACGAAGAAATCAGAAACCCATATAAAGACTCAGATGTAACAGATGAAGTAAGGAGCAGACGTCTCAGGTGGGCTGGTCATATTCTAAGGAGAGAGAATGAAACTGATACAACAAGTACTAAAGAACGGCCCAGAAAGCAGAAGACCACGAGGTAGACCAAAACTGAAGTGGAAAGACCAGATGCAACAAGAATTGAGGAGGCAAGGCAGACACAAAGATGAGGCTTAAGTCAAAGAAGGCTGGAGGCTTTCAGTGGGTAGGCTAAGTCCCATCTGGGGTACCAATAGCCACTGCAGTAAGTAAGTAAATATAGGGTAATACAGTACTCATTAAGGCAATAGGCTGGTACTGGCGCTGAAACCAAATTTTATACCAGAAATAGTCTTTAAAAATGAAGTTTTGTTGTGGTTCCCCGAAGCATTGCTCCAAGGACTTATCGCTCCACAGTATATAAACACTCAATCGGTAAGTGACCTTCGCCTCCAAGGCCCTTTTTTAATAAATGATTAATACTGGAAAAGGTTTGGCATATGTGTTAATTGAAGGAAAGAGATAAACTTACCTAAAACATAAGTATACTTAATATAACCTAAAAAACCGTAAGAGCCAAAAATATGCAAATTCTCAGTGATACCGTACCTTATTGAAGTAAGGTTTGGTGTGTTACAGACTTGGACCTCCTCGATAGGTTTGAATATTTGTCATCCCTCTTAAAATGTTGATAAACTATAAACAGAAAATGACTTAAAATTCAATTCATAGTTATATTTATTGGGGTTAGTAATACATTTGTTCTGTTTTTTATTCGCCACTGTATGTTATAAAAAATGAAGGTTAGTTCCTTGACCTTAAATGTAGATACAGTTTATTTGGACAATGAAATACCAGTATACCAGTGAGTATGTGCTTCAAGGCAGGTACGGATTTGCACTTTTTAAGTGAATTTAATGTGGATATCCAATGTAATATAATAAATCCAGCGTGCACTGCCACGTTGTTAGCCCATAGCAAAGAAATTCGTTATATAAGGCGCATGCCCTGTATCACACATCATGATTAATATGACTCAGCTGGTGCTTGTATTTTTAGTTAAAACCTAGTTGGTAAAGATATGTGGAATTAGTTGCTAATATGAATTTATAGTAATTATAATACTAATAAATGTTGATGAAAATTTATTTATTTCAGGCTTTTTAAAGCATCCAAATCTAGAACATGTTTGTTCGTGTGTTATCTCAAGAAACGGCCGTAAAGTACGATGAAATGGGCTTTAGAAAACTGATCTCCACATTTCGTGGTGACCACAGGAGTCAAAAATACACCTCTTGGCTGAGCAATAAATATCAGAGCTAAGTAGCCAGAGCAAGAGGGATAAGGTCGACAGATGTCTTACTTTCAGAGTGAGCAGAGAATTGAACACGGTTGCTACTTAATGGACGGTTAAAGAATCTATAAACTGGTGGAGAGAGAGAAATGTCCTAATCAAGTTTGCTAAGAAAACTAAGCAAAATTTCCATCAGCACCTCAAGAAATTGTAGGCCTAATAATCAGCTTGTTATTTGTTTATTACATAATAATGTTGCTATTACTTTTTCATGTTCTGAAAAGATTTGAATTCCACCAAGTCTAGAATAGTCATCTCCTCTGGGTGGACTATTTAGAGTTTGTGCCTAAAACCCGAAAACAAATCATAAGCTTTACTAATGGAAAAATTGCAGCATGATGAAATAGGTAGGTAAAAACATACAGTACAATCAGACTTACATCAAAATAAAGAATTGTGTATTAAATAATTACGAACCAATTGAATTGTAAATCCTTTGCTATGTTAATTATTTCGGTAACTCTATGATCTTTGTTAGTGACATAAACGTGTCCGTTTGTCTTAAAATGTCATACCTGTAGAGAATAAAACATGAACTGATTTCCAGTGGACTTTATAAATTGTACCAGAATCGAAAGGGGAATTGCAAGATGCATAGGGAGAGTATAGCAGAGTGTGTGTTGGGCGGAGTAGTCGTAGTTGTAGTGAGGTGAACGGTCCCTGAATCCCCTCCCTCTCCTCGGCCCAATATGGCGCGCTCTCCTCATTGGCGCCTTGCCAACTTGGATTACGTTACTAAATTATCTCCTGGTGGAGGAGTCGGCTAGCCAACTAACACGCGTTAGCCCCAGCATAAAGGATTTTCTTGTGTTAATATCGTGCTGTGGTCGAATTGTTCTAGCCCAATTAATAACTTTGGCCGTAGTCATGTTGCGACTTGGTGCGCTTTAGATCTGGACATTCGGCCACCAATAAACTTCTCTTGTTATCGCTGTTTATTTTTTATAACCTCCTTCCTCTCCCTAGCCGTATTATCTTTTTTTGGTCCAGATATCACTTCTCCTCTTGAGTGTTCTGGTGGGGGGGGGGGGGGGTTAAAAGTTCTCCCGTCAGATCATTTCACTTACGGAGAAAGAAGAGTAAGCTAATAGAGTAGATTTTTAATATCCGTGTTTAAATTTCAGTAATCTGTTTGATGTGGTTAAAATGTCCATGTATTATCTCAACCCTTCGCTACCAGCCAATACTTTTGCCCAACTAGCACAAGCCCAACGGGACTTGTCATTAGAATGGAAGAATGTTACTTGTGGAATACAGTGACGGCTCCAGCGGGTAGGCCGGGGCCTACCCAACCTTTTTGCCTTGGTGCCTAGCAGAATTAGCAAGGGGCTATTCATTCTACGAAGACTACCTTGCTTTACAGATAGGCGGGTCCTGCTATCAGCGTACTATGGATGTGTATACCCCCACTTGTCTTATGCGGTGGCAATCTGGGGAGCTCAAATTTTAAGTAATCTACACATTTTTAATTGTTAAAAGTAAGACAATTTAAACCAATAAAGACTTTATTAGTGAGGCCTTTCGATAGCAAGGCTATCATCGTCAGACACATCACAAATAAATATACAAAAAGTAAATAAATGTAATATAAGCTTATATAAACATATGTTTTAAAAAAATTTTAACTTTCGTGGCTAAATATATTATTATTATTATTCTAAATGGTAGTTTAATTATGAATTTAAAAGAATTATAAATTGAATTTAAATTAATTGTTTATAGTTTTGAAAGTAAAATAGAATTTTGAATCGGCCCATCTTCTTGGTTTAGTAAATTTTCAGAATTTGCTTTGTTAATGTAAAATGATTCCCATGCATTTAAATATCGTGGTGTTGTTATATGTTTTAATAATTTTAAATTGTTTTTTGTAATACTATGGCCAGTGTTAATGCAGTGATTGGCAATTACAGATTTTTCTTCTCTATTAAATTTTATGTGTGAAAAATGTTCTTGAAATCTTTTTTTAATTTTCCTTTTTGTTTGGCCTATGTATTTGCTGTTACAGTCATTGCAGTTTATTTAATAAATTCTTGATTTATTTTCGTCATTCTCAGTATCTTTTGGATTTTTTAATTTATTTTTCAAATGATTTTGAGATTTATATGAAATATTAATATTTGTGTTTTTTTTAATGTTTTGTTGATAGAATTTGAATATTTTGTCCATGTTATACTATTCCAATTATTAGTTTTTTTCTTTTGTAGGTATAAGTTTTGTTTTTGATTTTTTCTCTTGCTTCTTTTTCGCTTTTTTAACATAGGCCTACAATCTATTAAGTTGGTATCATATCCATTGAAAATTGCCACGCGTTTGATATAATTTAGTTCTTTTTTGAATCGTTTTTCCGATAGAGGTGTATTTAGTAATCTAAAAATAAGAGAATGGAATACAGCTCTCTTTTGTGCTGGTGGATGATTGGAGTCATTTGTTATGTATCGATCGATCCTTGGTAAACAAGGACAAGAAAACAAAGAAACTAATGCAGTTCAATACAATAGAGCCATTTGATACTATTTTCTTCAACAGGAAGTGCATAAAATGCTCAATTCAAAGGCCAAAATGGCAGAGTGATCCATCGATTAAATATAAAGGGGCTGGCGACGGATTAGGCCAACTGGCAAACCTTGGATGTCTTACTTCAAGGGCGGATCTACATTCTGCATGCCATTCACGTCACAGGACTTTGTTGATCAGTGCTATTGTTGGTCATTCGATAATTGGCACAATAAGCAGATAGAGCTCAGAAATGAAACGCTCGTTTGGTATTAGAAGTTATAGTTTTACTATTAATAAAAACTTGATTCTTTTTTCTTGTTTAATGTATTTTGTTGATATTACATAGGAATACATAGGTGCAATATAAATCTAATAAAAGTTACATTAACAAACTATTATGTAACTTAAGTAGGCTTACCATACGTCCGGGATTAGCCCGGACAGTCCGGGATTGAACCATTTGTCCGGGGAAGATTCCGGGATTGAGAAAAGTCCGGGATTGTCCGGGATTTTGGGAAATTTGACTTGCGTTGTCTAGCCGTTGGCAATAGTGACGCTGCTATTTTTACACTTTAAAGTCATGTGAAAACAATAGTTCTCGAGTACGATGTCTGACATGTGTTTCTGAATTTAGTCTTGAATACCGAGGACGACTCGACATCGAAGATCATGTCAAAAGTGAAAAACACAAGAAAGCTGTAAGTGCAGCTTCTTCCTCAAACATTACTTCTTTTTTTAGTAATAAAGATTCAGGAGACAAGGAGCTGCAACTCACTGCAAAAGAGGCGGCATTTGCCTACCATACTGCACAACATGAAGTAAGTTTTAAAACTAATGACTGCACCAGTAAACTAGTAAAAAAGTTGTTCGAACCCAAGTTTTCATCAGCTCGAACAAAAACTGAAGCCATTTTAATCAATGTTATATCTCCGTACATTTTTGAAAAATTGTTAAATGATCTGAAAAATGCTACATACATTACAGTTTTCATTGATAGTTCCAACAAAAAAGATGTTAAACTGACCCCAGTTGTTGTCAGGTACTTTACTCTAAATGAGGGTGTTAATGTTAAACTGCTTTATTTCGAAGAAGTACCTGGTGAAACAAGTGATTCTTCTGGACCACATTTGATAGGAATCAATAAATTGCCACTAAATCTTGAGGCTTAAATAGTAGTTCTATGTGCTGACAACACCAACACAAATTTTGGTGATGCCCACAGACGTGGTCAAGGAAATGTTTTCAGGAAACTCCAAGCCAAATTAGAAAGGCCAATTCTTGGAATTGGGTGCTCAGCTCACATCACTCACAATGCGGTACAAACAGCATGTGACGTTCTTCCTGTTAACATTGAAACAATGGTGGTCAAACTGTACAAATATTTTTACCAGTACACTGTCAGGGTGACTGAAATGAAAGACTTCTGTGAATATGCAAGTGTAGAGTTTAAAAGACTTTTATCTCACGGCAGCACGAGATTTTTGAGTTTGTTGCCAGCTATCGAAAGAATTATCCATCAGTACAAGCCACTGAAGATGTATTTTTTAGCCAACGAACACAAACACAGTCCAAAACTGATGGTGGACTTTTTCAACAACCCAGTAAATGAGCTCTTCTTTATGTTTGTCCATGGATCGCTGCAGATGTTTCAAAAAACTATTTTAAAATTAGAACGAGATGATATCAGTGCAGCAGATGCAGCACAAGTCTACCATCAATTGGTAAGGCAGCTGGAAGAGAGGAAAGCACAGAAATTTGTTTCTTTTGCTGCTAAACAGTTATTAAACCAACTTAAGACAGAGGGTGAAGTTGAAGAAGAAATGTTTTTTGAGAGCATAACAGGGTTTTATGACGCTGGTATAAACTACTTGAATCTGTGGGGATCGAGTTTTGATGGAGCGGACAAATTTTCATGGTTGTCCTTGGAAACAGTAGACGTTACCTGGGCAGAGCTAGAAGAGAGCGGACTGACTGTCAACAAAATAGTATCCAATTCAGTTGACATGGATCAGTTGTTTGGTGACAAAACAGGTTGCTGTGACGTAATTCGTACATTGGTACCAAAGTGGAAAGCCCTGCCTGAAGAAAAAAGACCCACGACACAAGAGAAATGGAAAGAAGTATTTCAGACTATGTCGAAATGCAACATCGACTTCAAGAATATTTTCAAATTGGTGGAATTTGGGATGTGCTTGCCAGGCACATCAGCACCAGTGGAGAGGGTATTTTCCATAATGGGCAATGTATGGAGTGCGGAAAAAGGACGCATGTCAATTTCAGTGGTAGGGGAACTCCTTAATATTAAAATAAATTCAAAGTTGTCATGTGTGGATTTTTATGAAAACAAGAATGATAAAAAGTTTCTACGTAAGGTCCTGTCATCTGAAAAATATCAACATCGTCCAAGTGAAGTTGAAGGCGAACAATCAGACGATCAGCAGAATCCAGTACAGATGATATAAATGGACTTTTTTTTACTTTAGTTTATGTTATATATCTTTAAATAAATTATACAGAAACTTTGAATAGTGTGTTAATAAATAATTAAAGAAGGTTGAAATTGTAACTAAAATGTTGTTTTATTGAATTATTAAACCATGATGATTTTTCCCACCTACCAATACGCACTTAAAAATGTCCGGGATTGTCCGGGATTGACTTCCAGCAGTTTATAAAAATGTCCTGGATTGGTGGTCAGAAATTATGGTAAGCCTAAACTTAAGTAATGCAGTTTCTGATATGTGCTTTAAAGCTATTAAACTTATTTAACAAGTTGTATGTTTAAATTTGGCAATTATGTCATTTCTGTTACAAAACTATTGTGTTCGTTACTTTTATGATTAATTTGTCATAGAAAATAAGAAAACTGCCATCTTAAAGTTAATCTTAAAGTTAAACTTCTTTTAAAGGTTCTATTCTATTCTAGTTTGAGGTTAAGCAGAACTATTATTTTATTATTGGTACGGCACAAAGTGATAGGGGAGATGTTTAGGTCTTAATCTTATATCTTTATTAGCACTGATTCTTGTTGATTCAGTAATTATTGCGAAACTTGTTTACCCGATTAAAACTTACTTAACCCAACATTTGATGATTTAAAATAAACTTTTCGCATAATGCTCATCAATATTAAAGACTGCAAACTATGTAATAACATGTCATCATTACAATTTTTACTTCTTGTAAAAACCAATATGCTATATGTATAGGGGGCCTACATACCTGGTCGCCCTAAGCAGACCATGTCTCCTAAAGAATCAAGAGAAGGCGCAGAAAGAAAGTTTACCAACTGAGTTAACGAAGAAATTTGGTTATTAAAAAAACCCCTATACACAATCAATAAATCAAGAGATTCTGTATAGCCTTGCTAAAGATTAAACTATGACGGCTGCCAGAAAGGAAGATTACGGTCTGAAAATTAGACAACAAAAGGAAGGATGCCACAACAAACCAAATTCCTCAAGACTATCTAGGGACGCGTTCTCTTCTACATCCTCCTACCAACGACCTACCGAAATGTCTTCAACAATACAGCCAATTGTTTGTATCGTCCTTTACGGTCCTGAATATGACCTCACAACACTGTGAAGAAAACGACTTTATATTAAATGAATACGAAAACGAGCAACTTAATTTTGGAAATCAAAAGTACGCTTGGCAGCATCACGCCAAATAAAATTTAAGACCAGGAAACACAGTAAGTTGGAGTCACCATTTACTGCAAACATATCTGGGCTGACCAAATAGATTAACTCTGCAAGAAACTCGACAATAGTTTATACTTGTACCCAAAAGATTCAGAGATATAGGCATTACAGGCATATTTGAATCTCATCTGAAATATAGGATAATTCTAGAGGAACTCCCTATGAGAAATTTTCGACGCCAGACGATACTTTAGAATGAAGCAGTGAACATTCTGGCAATCTTAGACCTTTTAGCTTCCAGCTGACCTGCTTTCAAAGGACTAAAAATATCAACAAAAGCATCCTTTTATATATCAGGTACAATATGTAACGCCTTATATAAGGATCTACCCGAACAGGACAAGGACAAGCCACACAAAACTATAAATAGTAACAACTTTAGATTTCAATCCATCACCTCTGACCCTCACTGAAATATAGCCAAGTAATGAGAGCTCAAAAATGTAGAACATTTTTCCAGCAACAACCTTAAACTGTTAAAATCACCGTATATTCCAATAAATTAAGATATTTGTACCCTAAAATTATTATTTTGACTATAATTTTTTTCATTGGAACGAAGCTATGTTACGTTTACCATGCTATTCTTTTTTATAATCCCTAAAAACTGGTCTTATTTTTTGTCTAAAATTTGAATTTCCTAGGGTCAGACCATCAGTCAAAATTATGAACATTTACGACATTCGGAAGGACGATAATCAAAAAAGTTCAAAAACGAGTAGATATGTATTCAGACATTTGAAACTGCTATCCTTATTCTGATAATAAAAAAAGTTGTCAGATATATTTGGTAATTTTGGAGCCCTTTTTTTAATCAAAATAGTTGTATGAATAAATTTGTATACAATAATTGTGTTCTGGTTCTTGTAAACCAGGAAGTTGTCAGGCTACATGTGTATTTAGTTATGATCTTCTGGTTCTTGTAAACCACGGAGTTGTCAGGCTGGATGTGTGTATAGCTATGGTCTTCTGGACAGTTCTGGTGTCCTGGTTCTTGTAAACCAGGGAGTTGTCAGGCTTCGTGCGTGTTTAGTTATGATCTTCTGGTTCTTGTAAACCACGGAGTTGTCAGGCTATATGTGTGTTTAGTTATGGTCTTCTGGTTCTTGTAAACCAGGGAGTTGTCAGGCTAGTTGTGTGTTTAGCTATTGTCTACTTTACAGCTGTGGTGTCCTGGTTCTTGTAAACCAGGGAGTTGTCAGGCTAGATGTGTGTGTAGCTATGGTCTTCTGCACAGCTATAGTGTTTTGGTTCTTGTAAACCAGGGAGTTGTCAGGCTAGATGTGTGTATAGCTATGGTCTTCTGGACAGCTATGGTGTATTGGTTCTTGTAAACCAGGGAGTTGTCAGGCTTCGTGCGTGTTTAGTTATGGTCTTCTGGTTCTTGTAAACCAGGGAGTTGTCAGGCTAGTTGTGTGTTTAGCTATTGTCTACTTTACAGCTGTGGTGTCCTGGTTCTTGTAAACCAGGGAGTTGTCAGGCTAGATGTGTGTGTAGCTATGGTCTTCTGCACAGCTATAGTGTTTTGGTTCTTGTAAACCAGGGAGTTGTCAGGCTAGATGTGTGTGTAGTTATGGTCTTCTGGACAGGTATGGTGTCCTGGTTCTTGTAAACCAGGGAGTTTTCAGGCTAGATGTGTGTTTAGTTATGGTCTTCTGGACAGTTATGGTGTCCTGGGTCTTGTAAACCAGGGAGTTGTCATGCTAGATGTGTGTGTAGTTATGGTCTTCTGGACAGTTATGGTGTCCTGGGTCTTGTAAACTAGGGAGTTGTCAGTCTAGATGTGTGTGTAGCTATGGTGTCCTGGTTCTTATAAACAAAAGAGTTGCCAGGCTAAATGTGTTTAGTTATGGTCTTCTGGACAGTTATGGTGTCCTGGGTCTTGTAAACCAGGGAGTTGTCAGTCTAGATTTGTGTATATCTATGGTCTTCTGGACAGCTATGGTGTCCTGGGTCTTGTAAACCAGGGAGTTGTCAGTCTAAATTTGTTTATATCTATGGTCTTCTGGACAGCTATGGTGTCCTGGGTCTTGTAAACCAGGGAGTTGTCAGTCTAGATGTGTGTGTAGCTATGGTGTTCTGGTTCTTATAAACAAAAGAGTTGCCAGGCTAAATGTGTGTGCAGTTGTGCTTTCTTGGCTGTTGTTGCGTAACTGGGAGAGATCATGTATCGTGCTCGTGCACTGAACAACAGTTAATGTCAAACGCTCATTCACGAAATATTCATTGTTGTCGTTGTTGCCAATGCTGCGCTGCCGTTTCTCATATCTGTCTTATGTGAACACTGATATTTTTACTTTTTACATATATCATTTTACAGTTTGTCTAAGAAATGAATGTGTATATGTGATAGTCCACTCCTTAATCCAATTGTTTTCAAAGTTTAGAATGTAATTTCGAAACCACATTATAAATAGTAATATGTTATTTTTAGAACGTCTTGGATGACTCGAGAAGTAGTATAATATCCCAACATTATGTTTTTAATGAAAAGTAAAGGAATTTATGAAAATCATTTTACTTTCACTCTTACCATTATTGATTTCGTCATGTATATGAAACAGTACAAGTAAACGTCACACAACACAAATATATTACAATATAAGCACAAATGCACAAATATATTACAATACAAGTACAAAACGCACAAATATTATGGTGATCGATTTCGGTGAACCACGCTCACCTTCCTCAAGTACAAACAATACAGTGAGAAAGAATAATAGCTCGAGGAACATTCAATACTTACTTCCAACAAGGTGGTGCTTCATATCACTTTCATAAACATGACAGCATTCATAGACCGGCCTTTTCCTGAGAGATGGACATGTTAACGTGGTGCTGTGTGTCGATAAGCCCCGGATAAGGCCAACTCGCTTACCCAATATTACTCCACTAGATCTTTTCTTCTGGGGTTTAGAAAAGTAAAGTGAGCGAAACCAGATCACAAAACCTTTATGACTCAAGAATGCGGGTTGAAAACATTTGCCAATTAATCAAGCCAGAAACGTTGGGAAACGTAAGGCATGCCTTTTATCCAGGTCTTATTTCTGTTGTGTGCTAACTCGTCCAGGTGCGATTTCGTCCATCCTGGAAAAAAGTGTCAACTCGTCCAGACGGATTTTACGCATCAGTGAACAGGATAATTGAGTCCACCCCTCCGGGTCCGCTACCTGCCCAGGTACTGGCTTCTGACCATGTGACGAAAGTGTCACAGCGGTCAACAAGTTTTCCGCCAACTGTTTAAGTGAGAGTGCAACACTCATACTAGTGACCTCAAAGTAAATACAACTTATTAAAGTAATGGAATTCATAAGAACCCAACATGGCCAACAAAGCTTGTCGTATGTGGGCTACCGGTATACGAAGAAAAGAGAGTACAAGTCTGGTGAAGTAGTGTTGTGTTTCGCGACATATACCGGAAAAGTGATGGTATATGTTCTTAAATATTTTACTAAAACTTCTTCCTGTTTGGCCTATTTAATATTTAGGAAAAGTTAAACGTAATTTGATATGCTTCAGAATTATTTTATTTGTTTTCATTATTTGTAGGATAATTAGGTTGTAGTATATTTTCGATGCTGTTTTCTGTGTTATATGTAAGTTTATATCCTTGTTTGGAAAATATATTAAGTAAAGACTTTTTAACATCACCATGATAGTTCATAGGAATGTAGTTATTTTTGTTAATATTTAATATAAAATATTATTATTATTTTGTCTTCCATGTTTTTTTATATTTATGTTTGGTTTTTATATTTTAAGAGAGCTTATGTTAAAACATTTTTACTGAGCATATAGCAATTTGCAGACTGTTTTGTAAAAAAACTTAACAGTAAGTGCTTTAGATGTGCAGTTATAAAAGTAAAAATTAAGTTAAGTTCTTTTTTTTATTATATATAGTTCAAATACTGATAGCGTAGGATGCCAGAGGTACAAGATCTACGTAATTTTAACAAAGCTAAAACTTTGTGAGAAAATAATTCATTGAGTTGAAATTGAGGTCTACTCTAATTTATTGGTCATGTTACAAATTTAAACCAGTGCTTTTTGTACTAAGTTACTTGGCTACTACGTTATGACGTTTAAAAAAATGTTTACAACATTTAAAAAATGATTGTTGAAAAGTAATTTCCAATGACGTTCTTCAACATATTTTTGAAATCTTTAGTATAAATATTATATGGATGGCTATGCATGTGTGCAAAAATGTTTTTATCTGCACCTGTAATAGTTCCTGAGAAAAATGTACATAACTACAAAATAGCCAAACTTTGGATGATTCCAATTAAAAAAGATACTTTATTTGAAATATACACTTTTGATAGTTTCCTATGACATATGAAGGGTTGTCCACGTCTCCTTCTTCAAATACTTATTCTAACTTAAGAAAAATATAAGTTTATACAAAATAGGATGAAACATAATTTACAATAGATAAACGTATAATTAATTACATAAAATAATATGTAACTATTATTGCCAACAATTACGATTTTCTGTCGTGTGTGTTGAGTGCGAGCTTTCACGGCTGTCCTGGCTGGCGCTAACTATTGATCTTATCGCACTAATTTTTTTTATATAAAAATGGTATTGGTTATTTTGGCCATGACTTTTAATAAATATTTATTTTTGTAGTGTAATATTTAGGTATAGAGTACAAAGGATATTTTTATTTTTGTTTAAATAGCACTATAGAATATAGAATTACATGTTAAAATCTGTTGGGTATTTTAACACTCTAATAGAAAGCATGTAGATCGAGTTTGAACTTTTATTTCTTATAATTTCAAGTAGAATTTAAAGAAATTGTTAAATGTATTATTGAATTTAAATAAAAACGTTGATAAGTGCAGAACAGTAGCTAGTAGGCAAGTCTTGTATCCGGCCAGCCCGGTGAGAATGTTTGGAGGGTTAGTTCAGTTCCGAGAAACGTCCTAATCCACTGGCCATCTCCCGACAGTGGCTCACTCAGGTATAACGGCCGAACCTTAACCGAAATTTCCCGGGACATTTGGATGAGTTAGCACTTGGACAATTATTAATTGTGCACGACAACCTTATTTCTGTCAAGAAGTAGATGGGGGACATTTCGGGCATTTGCTTTGAAAGCACTATTTGTTCTGGTAAGATTTTAATTTGATTGAGTTCATTTACGTCGTTTAATTTGGCCCTAACATTACTAAACAACAGACCTGACAGTTTTTAACAAAATTATTATTTTTTAGCACATTTTTAATTATAACTTTGACATGCCGCCATTACGTACTGGGTTTAAATATAGACTTCTGGTTTAGTTCATTGGTTTGCTTTTATAAGTGCCTTTAAAATGAGACGTCACTCGATGGGGGTTTACTTTACTTTACCCTCAATCCCCAATTTATGGTGAGGAGGGAGGGTGAAATTCTCATAAATTACAAAAAAAAAACTTTTAGTCATAGCCCCCCTCCAAGGATATTCGTCTATTTGTATTCGTAATAAAGTTAAAGGGGGGAAGCATTGGGGCTTTTGGTACACTTCTTAAAATAATTGTTTGATTAATATGTCATGTAATATGTTTCTATAATTTTTTTTACAATGGTTATTTAATTTATTTTATTAATCAGCAAAATATTTATATATTGTACGTTAGTGATATCTAATTTATTTTTATATACATACAACATTTCAAATAACGTTTTATTTATTTATAGCATTATGCATAAATATTACCGTTGTGTTCTGACAATATAATAGTAAATTTAGTTTGAGTTATTTTAATTAAAAAATACTGATTTTTATTTCATTGGCAATACATTTTTTGTCGTTTCAATACAAACGACTCATAGCACACGTAAACAAAGTAATAAAAACTCCCTATTAATGATACATTATATAACATTGAGGCTTACGTAAGATGTACCTATAAAGAAGAGCTGTTACATAACCGGTGGCAAGGTATCTATGAAGATCGGCGGCAGAAGTGGCTGCGTGGTCGTGGTATGCGCTATACGCTTGCAACACTGGCTGCCGACTGGATCAGTCAACACCTCCGAACGGCCGATCGATCCAGCCAACTGCTATTTTATTCACACATTTATTTTATTTATTAGGTGTTATTTAATTTTAAATACAACAAAAACCTCTTGTATTTTTCTTGTATTTACGGAATATAAAACAAGTAAATAGCTAAGTATTTGAAATTTCAAAACGTAAAAAATGCAGCTATAGAAAAACTTTTTTATTACACAATAATTTTAAATAGTATGTACGTAATTAAGGCTGTACAAAAATTGAAACGTAGCTGGTTGAAACCCATAGGTGTACATTCCTCGACTTACAGCTCTAGTGTCAAACCAAGATGTCA
Organism: Stictocephala bisonia; assembly: GCA_035578905.1. NCBI lineage: Eukaryota > Metazoa > Arthropoda > Insecta > Hemiptera > Membracidae > Stictocephala > Stictocephala bisonia. The sequence goes on from JAQJVL010000020.1 coordinate 1,835,049, forward strand.
TACAGTGACAATCACTACACTGTTGGAAATATTCAAACTGTTAAACACCTGTAGCAAGTTGTAATCCATAAACGAAAAAAATATTGTAGAAGAAACCGATTAACGTAACTGATTCCAAAGGAAATTCCAATCTTAAACTAAAAATTAATTGTGCTAGAAAGGTTTTTCTTTACTAAGCTATCGTTGCAATATTAGACATATAAAAGTGTACAAAACATCCTGGCTTAACAACCTTAGGACCTTCTAAAGTCTTAACGTAATCAAAGGAGTGCTATGAAAGAATAAGTTTGTTTTACCCGTTATCATTATCTTATAGTTATCATTTTGCTGATGGATGGATTTGCCTTGTGGTAGGCTGATGATTTGCATTTAATTTGAGTTTATACTGTTTGGGTATTTATATTATAGCAATCGTTTGATTTGCTAGTTAATTAAATATTTATTCGCTTTCTGTATGTACAATTTCACCTTTCAGTATTTAACATCAAGGCCTACTATTATTTACATCAAACATTTACATACTAGAATGTTCGTTAGGTAAAAGTTCCTAACATTCCAAAATTCCTAAACGTAGACTCGCCAAGAACTGTCAAACAGACATTTTTAAGGTTAAATTAAAGCAAACAAATACGCACAAACCTGTGAATCTTTTTAACGATAGAAACCTTAAGAGTCTGCAGAGGCTGTCAGCCATGTTGGTTTTATAATCCTATAATCCCATAAGAACAATGTTATTTGCGAATCCATATTTTTTCGTTATTTATTGACCAAAAGTTGTATATGAGGTATCATTTTAAACGTTATCATATTGTGCATTGGGTTCGTTTTTGATATTTTGAATATATACGCCTAGTTTTGAACAATAGGTGAAAATAAAACTGCAGACTAAATTTTTTTTAAATTTTTTCTATAAAGCTAATTAGCAATGTGCAAAGCAATTCCAACGCGCAATTTCATTCTTGATTAAATGCAATTTGTTTGGAAAAATTCAGTTTAAAAATAACTGTTCAGTATTCCGTGTCCGTTTCGAAAATAAAATTGTTCTTATGGGATTAAAACCAACTTAGCCTTTGTAGACTCTTAAAATGCATTTTGGAGATATTTTTAGATGATTTAATGTTTTAAATATTTGTCATGGTGTGTATTTGTAAAGATGAATTATTATTATTATTATTATTAGTATTTAAATAGGGTAAATATTATACAGGTTTGGGCAAAAGTCTGGAATATATTTATTAATTTCAAAACCATTGAGGGAAATGTAATGAAACTTTGTAGTTATGTACACGTCCCTATACCAAACATATGGACATATTTTACTTGTTTGTTTGCATATCCAGAGAATGGCCCAATAAGGAAGTCTTAAAAAGTGTTATGTAAGCCAAGCTCGAGTTATACCTCATTTTAAAGGTCTTTGTTTGTACAATACATAAGTGCAAACTTGAGGTCAAAAGGATGACCTATTCGCAAAATACAGCGATTCAAAGAATTTAATATCATATTACTAATTCTTTTCAGTTACACGGCTATTTATTTATCAGTTTCAGGTCCCTGTTGCTGACTGTTGCTTTTGTTGATTGTTAACAATCGTAAAAAACGACTGAGTCATAAAAATAGCTATGCTATTTAACTAAGATAAAAATAAGAAAAATTTATCAAAACACTTTTGACAGTATGTTTACCTAAAATAGTTTAAGAATACTATTATAATAATTTGTTACTTATTTTATGTGAAACTTAATTTCTCATATTCAGTTAGGTAACTTATAGCTCTACGCAGCAATAGATAATAACTGTCTTACTTTAGTCTTAAGCAGTGTTAGTTATATAACATTAAATTGTTTGAGAGGCTATATTTTCTGACTGGGTCATCCTTTTGACCTCCTTTGACCTTTTGATGAGGTATAACTTGAGGTAGGCTTACATTTAAAATTTGTAAGACTTCCTTCACGGGCCATCCCCTGGATATGTAAAAAAACAAGTAAAATATGTCCATATGTTTGGTATAGGGACATGTACATAACTACAAAGTTTCATTACTTTTCTTTAAATAATTTTTAAAATAATAAATACATTCCAAACTGTTGCCCAACCCTGTATAAGGTAAATTACAATGAAGCCGGAAATGTAAGAAGGGCGGTATGACGGTGACAAAGTAAGGCCACGGACCGTCGCAAGGTGTTAAATATAGCCTACAGGTATCAAGGTCGCCGGACTTGGCAGCCCCTACCTGTGCTCTCGGTCCCTCCTAGGTAGGTTACACTTTAATGTGAAGCTTCAATAACATTATTTTTTAACAATTCTCTAAACATATTGAATTTAACATTTTTATTTGTTGATGCGTACATAAATGAAGTGCTTTTATATTGATTAAATTAATTTCAGTTGGCTACTTTAAAGTGATTTTAAATTACTTTAAATTAATTTCAAATATCTGCATTTATTTACGTGAATAAAATTAATGTATCGTAACTATACATTTCATAAGGATTACAAAGATCCCAATTAATTAATTTTACGACCTTTAGAGCCAGCAAATTTGTAAGAGCTTATTTTCTTGAAAATTTAAAATTCTGAAATTTATAAAAATATATAAAACACTCCTTTCGACCACAAATTAAAAAATAAATGCAATAAATTGAGGGTTTTTAGTAATAAAAGTTTAAAGTTAATGCATAGTGAAAACTAGTTAAAATTCCTGTAATTTGTTTGTTCAAGCTAGAAATCAAATTATTTAATCTTATGGAAATTTGGAAACGCGTACAATCAAAAGAGGAAAACATTGGTGTGATTGGACCGTTCATAAGCCTCTTAGCTTCTTGGTAAACAACCACCAAACTCGCGTACTCATAATTTCTGCACCGACATTAGGCATGTGTTTCTAGGGTGAAGAAGTGGTACGGCCACATCAGCCGACTAGGTCGCAAGGGGGTGGCCACACTAGACGGTTTGGTCGCAAGGGGGTGGACACACTAGACGGTTTGGTCGCCAGGGGGTGGCTACACTAGACGGTTTGGTCGCCAGGGGGTGACCACACTAGACGGTTTGGTCGCAAGGAGGTGGCCACACTAGACGGTTTGGTCGCAAGGGGGTGGCCACACTAGATGGTTTGGTCGCAAGGGGGTGGACACACTAGACGGTTTGGTCGCAAGGGGGTGGCCACACTAGATGGTTTGGTCGCAAGGGGATGGACACACTAGACGGTTTGGTCGCAAGGGGGTGGCCACTCTAGACGGTTTGGTCGCAAGGGGGTGGCCACACAAGACGGTTTTGTCGCAAGGGGGAGGACACACTAGACGGTTTGGTCGCAAGGGGGAGGACACACTAGACGGTTTGGTCGCCAGGGGGTGGCCACACTGGACGGTTTGGTCGCAGTTGTCATGTTAACTTCTTTGAGTGAGGAAGATTTATTCTTAGCAATAGTTGTGAGATCTTACATTAAGAACAATAAGAAGAAGTGTATATTTGCAGTGCACCCCATAAACCCAGTTTGTTTAACTTAAGGACACTTCCATACTCTTATGGCATTTCTTAGGAGTGATAACGAAATGTTTTTCGCTTATTTTAGAATGAGAGTTACTTTGTTTTACGACTTTTTGTTATATGTTTAAGAACAAAATAATTAATAAAAAAATAACACTAAGTTTAAATGATGTGTTAGTTTAGAAGAATGTTTGACAGTTACATTAAGGTAAGCCCAATGTTAATGTTAATAAATTAAATTAAAAATACTGTCAACCACTTAAGCATAAACATTTGTAAATTTGGCTCTTACAAAACTAAAATTCATGGATTAAAAATTAAAGACTGTTTAAATAATAAAACATCATATTAATTCAAACATGCAATATTTCAAATAGTACAAAAAAATTGTTTTTATTGTTTATTGATTATCAGAGAAGTGTAAAAATAAACAACGGAGGTATACATTTTTAAAGTAAAATACTTAATAATTTGGTTACATACTGTAGTTCATCGTTAAAAACATTGTAAATTTCATAATTTTCCGATTCTGATTGTGTTGGGGAGAGAACACGTAGGTTTTGTTGAACTGGATTTTTTTATGCATGGTTTTTGTTTTTAATGGAAATATTGGGGTTCTAACGTTATAGTTGGACATATTTTGAGGTTGATATAGTGAAGTGTGGATGTTTGAGTTGTAGAGGAACAGAGGTTACTTTGAAGGACTATTTGTTGTGCTTCATTACTTATATATGGCTGTGAATAGTTCGATACATTTGGGGTTGTGGCCTGAAAAAATGGTATCATTGGTGAAGGAGTATTGGAAACAGGAGAAATAGCTTGATGCATGACTTGCGTAATGGCCAGACGGGCCCACATTTTTTTATCAACTGGGAGATTTTTCATTATTTGCAAAAAAGATAATACAAAATTCTTGCAATTCTTCTTCTTCGCATGATTTAATTTTGATGTTTCTGTCACTGCACTCGTTCAAAAGTGTTATCCCACAGAGCTGGCCGAACACATCCTTCATTAATAAATAAATCAACGTCCAACATTTCAAACAGTAACGTCACAAAAAACAACTTAACAAGCATAAATTGGGAACTAAACTGAATCAGTCACTGTACATGGATGTTCACTCAGGGGCTTTGGTACATGGATGGGAGGCGGAGTTTTATTTTGCGACTGGTCGCTTAATGTGGCCGGTGCCATAAGTCAACATGGGTTGCATTTTTGGTCGCTTGGTTGCAACGATCAGGAAACGCAGTTTGATGTGTCCAAAATCTAGTCGCTGGTCGCATAATGTGCCCACCTCCTTTTATTTCGTGTTATTAAATATATAAAAACAAAATATTATTTCATCGTGAAACTACATAACTGTTTGGAAAATATAAATAAATATACAAATTTATTTTGTATTTATTGTCGAGTCAGTCTGCTCATGGTGTAATGAGTCTGCTCTAGTCAGTGTGTCAGTGTTGAGCGTAGTGAGTTCACAGCTATACGATGGATTTAGAACTGTTGATCGCCTGTGTTCATGAAAGATGTGCTAAATGGCAAAGTATGTGCTATATATGAAGAAGCTTCGAGTAAGAAAAAAGATTACTGAAATTATGATAAATGATACAATTGATTTAGAATGATTTTAAAAACATTTTTTTTTCCAGTTGAACAGCGTAATGAAATTTAAAACGGTTGTAGTAGATGACCTCACTAACTAACCAAATTACTGGCACGAATATTCTCATTACATGAGATATCTATTTGTAAGTAATAACATTATCAAGAGTTTTACAATCTAGTACATGTTCATTCTGATACATTGTTCATTCCTTGTCGTACTATAGGAGGCAATATATGGTGAGTTATTATAGTGTGAAAGGAACGACTTAGTAATATGGGAGGCATTATAGGATGTGTCATTATATTGTGGAAGGAACGACTTAGTAATATGGGAGTCATTATATGGTGAGTCATTATAGTGTGCAAGGAACGACTTAGTAATATGGGAGGCATTATATGATGAGTCATTATAGTGTGGAAGGAACGACTTAGTAATATGGGAGGCATTATATGGTGAGTCATTATAGTGTGAAAGGAACGACTTAGTAATATGGAAGGCACTATATGGTGAGGCATTATAGTGTGGAAGGAAGGACTTAGTAATATGGAAGGCATTATATGATGAGTCATTATAGTGTGGAAGGAACGACTTAGTAATATGGAAGGCATTATATGGTGAGTCATTATAGTGTGGAAGGAACGACTTAGGACTATGGGAGGCATTATATGGTGAGTCATTATTGTATGGAAGGAACGACTTAGTAATATGGGAGTCATTATATGGTGAGTCATTATAGTGTGGAAGGAACGACTTAGTAATATGGGAGGCATTATATGGTGAGTCATTATTGTATGGAAGGAACGACTTAGTAATATGGGAGTCATTATATGGTGAGTCATTATAGTGTGGAAGGAACGACTTAGTAATATGAGAGGCATTATATGGTGAGTCATTATTGTATGGAAGGAACTACTTAGTAATATGGGAGGCATTATATGGTGAGTCATTATTGTATGGAAGGAACGACTTAGTAATATGGGAGGCATTATATGGTGAGTCATTATAGTGTGGAAGGAATGACTTAGTAATATGGGAGGCATTATATGGTGAGTCATTATAGTGTGGAAGGAACGACTTAGGACTATGGGAGGCATTATATGGTGAGTCATTATTGTATGGAAGGAACGACTTAGTAATATGGGAGTCATTATATGGTGAGTCATTATAGTGTGGAAGGAACGACTTAGTAATATGGGAGGCATTATATGGTGAGTCATTATAGTGTAGAAGGAACTACTTAGTAATATGGGAGGCATTATATGATGAGTCATTATTGTATGGAAGGAACGACTTAGTAATATGGGAGGCATTATATGGTGAGTCATTATAGTGTAGAAGGAACGACTTAGTAATATGGGAGGCATTATATGGTGAGTCATTATTGTATGGAAGGAACGACTTAGTAATATGGGAGGCATTATATGGTGAGTCATTATAGTGTGGAGGGAACGACTTAGTAATATGGGAGGCATTATATGGTGAGTCATTATAGTGTGGAAGGAAGGACTTAGTAATATGGGAGGCATTATATGATGAGTCATTATAGTGTGGAAGGAACGACTTAGTAATATGAGAGGCATTATATGGTGAGTCATTATTGTATGGAAGGAACGACTTAGTAATATGGGAGGCATTATATGGTGAGTCATTATAGTGTGGAAGGAACGACTTAGTAATATGGGAGGCATTATAAGGTGAGTCATTATAGTGTGGATGGAACGACTTAGTACTATGGGAGACATTCCTTATCTTCGTAATTTACTTAATGAATAATCATTGTAATGTGGATAATAGCTTCACTAATAAGTCTACACGAGGTTAGCTATGATTTCGCTTTAGCCATAATCATTAACTACAGTTTCATAGAGAACATGGTGTATAATAATAATGGCTTTATTGTACAAAAGTGTTTCAAACTAAAGGGGAACTTAAGGGGTTGAAAATGGAATTACGATTTTCATATTACTTTGCGTAACGTTGGTTATTATGCCTTATCAGTATGTAAGTATTCTATGAGATACATTTTCCTCAACAGGTCTGTAATATGGATCACTGTAAGTATACGAAGAAATTGAATGTAGAACTATGACTTACTTTGTCAATTATATAAATTTAGCTATACTGTTCATGGTCAGTGACTTTAGTATCGGCTTTACAAATTACCTGACAAATTACTGTAAAATTACTTAAGAGTGCCCTATAATATCAGTTAAAAGTGCTCCTACTACGCAATTAAAGAGAGAACAATTTCCATTGAACGGTTCTACTTAAATTTTGTCTACGATTTGCTGTTACTATAACATAATATAGGCTTACCTTCTTCATTTACCATGAACTGGTGTTAGTTGGCTGAAAATGTCCACTTGGCATATAATTAGTTTTAGGATGGCGTCTATGCTTGAGCAATAGAATACTTTCACCGCACATGATACATTTCTGTCAGAAATGTGACAATATTCCTGGTGAATAGCTATGAGATATGCTAAGATGTCCCCGGTGAAGGGGGAGGTTCACGGGTTATTTTGGGATCGCTAGTTCTCGGCAGTACGGACGCTTCCCACATTCTTTCTTTATAATTGTGCCGTTGTAGAAGTAGATAATACGAAGTCTGCAGTACTTGTTACTATATCTACACCAATGTGTGACATGTAGCACTAGTCATTGTAGTACTGAAAGTATATAGTCAGAAGACCATCATAGTTGGTGCGGGAGTAGGGTCAAAGGGCCATCACAGATAGTATTAGCAAGGTCAAAGGGTCATCGTAGTTGGGGCCTAGCAAGGTAAAAGGGACATCACAGATAATATTAGCAAGGTCAAAGGGTTATCGTAGTTGGGGCCTAGCAAGGTAAAAGGGACATCACACATAGTATTAGCAAGAACAAAGGGTTATCGTAGTTGGTGCCCAGCAAGGTAAAAGGAACATCACAGATAGTAATTAGCCAGGTCAAAGGGTCATTGTAATTGATGCCTAGCAAGGTAAAAGGGACATCACAGATAGTATAAGCAAGGACAAAGGCTTATCGTAGTTGGTGCCTAGCAAGGTAAAAGGGCCACCACAGATAGTATTAGCAAGGTCAAAGGGTCATCGTAGTTGGTGCTAAGCAAGGTAAAGGGCCATCACAGATAGTATTAGCAAGGTCAAAGGGATATCGTAGTTGGTGCCAAGCAAGGTAAAGGGCCATCCCAGATAGTATTAGCAAGGTCAAAGGGTCATCGTATTTGGTGCCTAGCAAGGAAAAAGGGACATCACAGATAGTATTAGCAAGGTCAAAGTGTCATCGTAGTTGGGGTCTAGCAAGGTAAAAGGGACATCACACATAGTATTAGCAAGGACAAAGTGTTATCGTAGTTGGTGCCCAGCAAGGTAAAAGGAACATCACAGATAGTATTAGCCAGGTCAAAGGGTCATTATAGTTGGTGCCTAGCAAGGTAAAAGGGACATCACAGATAGTATTAGCAAGGACAAAGGGTTATCGTAGTTGGTGCCTAGCAAGGTAAAAGGGACATCACATATAGTATTAGCAAGGTCAAAGTGTAATCGTAGTTGGGGCCTAGCAAGGTAAAAGGGACATCACACATAGTATTAGCAAGAACAAAGGGTTATCGTAGTTGGTGCCCAGCAAGGTAAAAGGAACATCACAGATAGTAATTAGCCAGGTCAAAGGGTCATTGTAGTTGATGCCTAGCAAGGTAAAAGGGACATCACAGATAGTATAAGCAAGGACAAAGGGTTATCGTAGTTGGTGCCTAGCAAGGTAAAAGGGCCACCACAGATAGTATTAGCAAGGTCAAAGGGTCATCGTAGTTGGTGCTAAGCAAGGTAAAGGGCCATCACAGATAGTATTAGCAAGGTCAAAGGGTTATCGTAGTTGGTGCCAAGCAAGGTAAAGGGCCATCCCAGATAGTATTAGAAGGTCAAAGGGTCATCGTATTTGGTGCCTAGCAAGGAAAAAGGGACATCACAGATAGTATTAGCAAGGTCAAAGTGTCATCGTAGTTGGGGTCTAGCAAGGTAAAAGGGACATCACACATAGTATTAGCAAGGACAAAGTGTTATCGTAGTTGGTGCCCAGCAAGGTAAAAGGAACATCACAGATAGTATTAGCCAGGTCAAAGGGTCATTATAGTTGGTGCCTAGCAAGGTAAAAGGGACATCACAGATAGTATTAGCAAGGACAAAGGGTTATCGTAGTTGGTGCATAGCAAGGTAAAAGGGACATCACATATAGTATTAGCAAGGACAAAGGGTTATCGTAGTTGGTGACTAACAAGGTAAAAGAACCATCACAGATAGTATTAGCAAGGTCAAAGGGTCATCGTAGTTGGTGCTAAGCAAGGTAAAGGGCCATTACAGATAGTATTAGCAAGGTCAAAGGGTTATCGTAGTTGGTGCCAAGCCAGGGGTGGCACTCGAGGTGCGACATGGACTACCTGTGTTAATCCCAGCGACCCAAAGGGCCATAAAACTGGCACTCGAGGTGCGAAATGCCACCTCAGGTAGCCCGGCGAAGGGTTGCGGGGTTGTAGACGCGCTCTCTCTCTGTGTCCATATATATATATATATATATATATATATATATATATATATATATATATATATATATACAAAATAGGACATACGTTACTAGGATAATCACACCATTTCAATAACTAGTGTAATTAAATACAGACTTTCACACTTAAAAGGAATCAATAACCTAATCTAACCTAACCTAACCTGTTAAACATTTTTATTGTAATAAATTTCTTTGTTTAAGTTAAACTATAAATTGTCATTGAGCGATGATTAATTATTGAATCATCGTTAATCATGTGTTTCATTGTATGGCTGTAGTTTTCAGATAATTTTATCACTGTAAATATATCAACTATTAGCCGCCAGACCAACACGGCCACACTGCTAGCCGAAGCGCCATGTCGCACCTCGAGTGTTAGTTTTGGGTTCTCTTTCGCTACATGTCGCACCTCGAGTGTCCAATTATGACCCTCAGGTAGTCCATGTCGCACCTCGGGTGCCCCCAAGCCAGGTAAAGGGCCATCACAGATAGTATTAGCAAGGTCAAAGAGTCATCGTAGTTGGTGCCAAGCAAGGTAAAGGGCCATCACAGATAGTATTAGCAAGGTCAATGGGTTATCGTAGTTGGTGCGTAAGAAGGTCTATGTGCCATCGTAGTTGGTTCATAGCAGGGTCAGTGGACCATCAAACATAGTATTAGCAAAGTCTAAATCCGGTGTCGGTGGCCTTATCATATCGCTTTCAAGAACTTACACACGGAGAAAGCATTCTGCGGTAAGTCAATCGTTGGATTTATGCCTACCAGTTTGTGATTAACTTTAGTAGCCACCTAACCTAACCGTAATTGTTATAAAAAAGTAGTGGTAGTGAATTAACGGAAAAAAGTTCAGAAATGTATCTGCTTTATACGACAGGTTAAAAAAAATCGAAGTCATAGTAGACCAAGGTTGTAAATATTGGACTAAAATAAAAATATTTAGAGAGAATGAGAAATTAATAACAATCTACAACGAAGTCATTTAAATGGAAACTGGAAGTCCTGAGCATTAGGTAGGTTTTTTCTTTTTCGAATCAAATTGGCGACGGTAATAATTTAAAATAAAAATTGTAGTGTTCTTAAACTTTTTTAAATTTTAATATACACTAAAAATATTTATAAGAGTATGTTTTTTAAAGATAATTAATTAAATATTTATTTACAGAGTACCGTAATACTAAAAACGTTCAATTAACAAGCAATCAAAAACAGACTAATCGTTAATTGATATGGTACTTTGCGTAGTAGTAAAATGGTTCGTTTATGAGTTACTCTCATACAGATAGGAGAACAAAGTACATTCCATAGTGACACGGATTCATAAATATAGATGAGAGCATCGTAGAAATTAGGAAAACCAAAGTACATTGCTTTTGAGCTGTTTGTTAAAAGAGAAAACTTCATTACCAACTTTTCAGTTGGACAACTCAACTCAGTAACTGGTAATTAGGACATATTGGATTTAAAGTTTTTGTAAACAAAACTGCAATCTTGTGAACGTTCTGTGAGGAAAAACATAATCGTGTTAACACTTGGAGTACACCTCAACGAATGCTTCCGGTGTCCGAGGTAAGACAGTGTCGTGGTCTGTGCAGTAGTCCACTCGCACTCCCTGCCTTCGTGCCTTGCGTCACATCCTGGGCTATTCTAACAACCCCCCGCCACTGCCACCAACAGTTCGGACAACGGCCAACTTTTCATTACCCAATCATTCATTTTATGTACTAACATTCTAAAAATAAATCAACAATCATGCTCGGGATCACGGGGCACTGAGTTGGCTGCTGGGATGCGTCAAACGGTAAGGTCGCGCGCCACCTTCCCGCTGCCCACGAGGGTCATGGCGATTGCCCCTACGTCTTCGTCGGGGACGGTCAGTTTTGCAACTTCTGTTTCTGACTAAAGGCTGTTTTCGTTACAATTGCAAAACAAAGCAACTCGTAAATTAAGTGGGCACGGCTCGTGGACTTGACTCATTTGTATATTTTCAGAGTGATTACATATAGTAGAGAATGGATTCAATTTAATATATCATGACCGAATACCGGCAAATGTTCAAGTGCTGTTAGGTAAGAAATGAACAAATTTACTTGTTTAACTCAAGTTCCTTTAAAACAGCTACAGAAAGGGACTGACGTCATATTATTAACCATGCAGCGGATTTGGGTTAAAGTCCTCCATACACCATAAAGTACATCCCATGCCACTCCCTTGGATCGGAAATAACGTTGTTCCTAACTTGACGACTCGATGGCTCTCCTGCCTACCATAGAATTTGCCGGTCCTCCCACCCATTGGTACTCGTATGACACTAATAGCTCTCCTGTCTACCAACACACATACAATATGTTGGTTCTCCCACCCACCGGTACTCGTATGACACTAATGGCTCTCCTGTCTACCAACACACATACAATATGTTGGTTCTCCCACCCACCGGTACTCGTATGACACTAATGGCTCTCCTGTCTACCAACACACATACAATATGTTGGTTCTCCCACCCACCGGTACTCGTATGACACTAATGGCTCTCCTGTCTACCAACACACATACAATATGTTGGTTCTCCCACCCACCGGTACTCGTATGACACTAATGGCTCTGCTGTCTACCAACACACATACAATATGTTGGTTCTCCCACCCACCGGTACTCGTATGACACTAATAGCTCTCCTGTCTACCAACACACATACAATATGTTGGTTCTCCCACCCACCGGTACTCGTATGACACTAATAGCTCTCCTGTCTACCAACACACATACAATATGTTGGTTCTCCCACCCACCGGTACTCGTATGACACTAATGGCTCTCCCGCCTACCAATAGACATACGATATGATGGTCCACTAACTCACGGACACTCGAGTGATATTGATGGTCCTCCTGCCTTCTGATACACGAACAATGTGATTGTTTCATCACCCACTGGGAATCGTATGACACTGATGACCTTCCTGCCTACTGATACATGAACGCTGTGAATGTATCCTCACCCCAATGGATTCGGATGACATTGATGGTCCTCCTGCCTACTATTGATACACGAATAATATGATTGTTTCCTCACCTAATGGAATTCTTATGACACGGATATTCCTCCTGCCTACTAATAGGTACACGAACAATGTGATTGTTTCCTCACCTAATGGAATGCTTATGACACGGATATTCCTCCTGCCTACTAATACACGAACAATGTGATTGTTTCCTCACCTAATAGAATTCTTATGACACGGATATTCCTCCTGCCTACTAATAGGTACACGAACAATGTGATTGTTTCCTCACCTAATAGAATTCTTATGACACGGATATTCCTCCTGCCTACTAATAGGTACACGAACAATATGATTGTTTCCTCACCTAATAGAATTCTTATGACACGGATATTCCTCCTGCCTACTAATAGGTACACGAACAATGTGATTGTTTCCTCACCTAATAGAATTCTTATGACACGGATATTCCTCCTGCCTACTAATAGGTACACGAACAATATGATTGTTTCCTCACCTAATAGAATTCTTATGACACGGATATTCCTCCTGCCTACTAATAGGTACACGAACAATGTGATTGTTTCCTCACCTAATAGAATTCTTATGACACGGATATTCCTCCTGTCTACTAATAGGTACACGAACAATATGATTGTTTCCTCACCTAATAGAATTCTTATGACACGGATATTCCTCCTGCCTACTAATAGGTACACGAACAATGTGATTGTTTCCTCACCTAATAGAATTCTTATGACACGGATATTCCTCCTGTCTACTAATAGGTACACGAACAATATGATTGTTTCCTCGCCTAATGGAATTCTTATGACACGGATATTCCTCCTGCCTACTAATACACGAACAATGTAATTGTTTCCTCACCTAATAGAATTCTTATGACACGGATATTCCTCCTGCCTACTAATAGGTACACGAACAATGTGATTGTTTCCTCACCTAATAGAATTCTTATGACACGGATATTCCTCCTGCCTACTAATAGGTACACGAACAATATGATTGTTTCCTCACCTAATAGAATTCTTATGACACGGATATTCCTCCTGCCTACTAATAGGTACACGAACAATGTGATTGTTTCCTCACCTAATAGAATTCTTATGACACGGATATTCCTCCTGCCTACTAATACACGAACAATGTGATTGTTTCCTCACCTAATAGAATTCTTATGACACGGATATTCCTCCTGCCTACTAATAGGTACACGAACAATGTGATTGTTTCCTCACCTAATAGAATTCTTATGACACGGATATTCCTCCTGCCTACTAATAGGTACACGAACAATGTGATTGTTTCCTCACCTAATAGAATTCTTATGACACGGATATTCCTCCTGCCTACTAATAGGTACACGAACAATATGATTGTTTCCTCACCTAATAGAATTCTTATGACACGGATATTCCTCCTGCCTACTAATAGGTACACGAACAATATGATTGTTTCCTCACCAAATAGAATTCTTATGACACGGATATTCCTCCTGCCTACTAATAGGTACACGAACAATGTGATTGTTTCCTCACCTAATAGAATTCTTATGACACGGATATTCCTCCTGCCTACTAATACACGAACAATGTGATTGTTTCCTCACCTAATAGAATTCTTATGACACGGATATTCCTCCTGCCTACTAATAGGCACACGAACAATGTGATTGTTTCCTCACCTAATAGAATTCTTATGACACGGATATTCCTCCTGCCTACTAATAGGTACACGAACAATGTGATTGTTTCCTCACCTAATAGAATTCTTATGACACGGATATTCCTCCTGCCTACTAATAGGTACACGAACAATGTGATTGTTTCCTCACCTAATAGAATTCTTATGACACGGATATTCCTCCTGCCTACTAATAGGTACACGAACAATGTGATTGTTTCCTCACCTAATGGAATGCTTATGACACGGATAATCCTCCTGCCTACTAATAGGTACACGAACAATGTGATTGTTTCCTCACCTAATAGAATTCTTATGACACGGATATTCCTCCTGCCTACTAATAGGTACACGAACAATGCGATTGTTTCCTCACCTAATGGAATGCTTATGACACGGATATTCCTCCTGCCTACTAATAGGTACACGAACAATGTGATTGTTTCCTCACCTAATAGAATTCTTATGACACGGATATTCCTCCTGCCTACTAATACACGAACAATGTGATTTTTTCCTCGCTTAATGGAATTCTTATGACACGGATATTCCTTCTGCCTACTAATACACGAACAATGTGATTGTTTCCTCACCTAATGGAATTCTTATGACACGGATATTCCTCCTGCCTACTAATACACGAACAATGTGATTGTTTCCTCACCTAATGGAATTCTTATGACACGGATGTTCCTCCTGCCTACTAATACACGAACAATGTGATTGTTTCCTCACCTAATGGAATTCTTATGACACGGATATTCCTTCTGCCTACTAATACACGAACAATGTGATTGTTTCCTCACCTAATGGAATTCTTATGACACGGATATTCCTCCTGCCTACTAATACACGAACAATGTGATTGTTTCCTCACCTAATGGAATTCTTATGACACGGATATTCCTTCTGCCTACTAATACACGAACAATGTGATTGTTTCCTCACCTAATGGAATTCTTATGACACGGATATTCCTTCTGCCTACTAATACACGAACAATGTGATTGTTTCCTCACCTAATGGAATTCTTATGACACGGATATTCCTTCTGCCTACTAATACACGAACAATGTGATTGTTTCCTCACCTAATGGAATTCTTATGACACGGATATTCCTTCTGCTTACTAATACACGAACAATGTAATTGTTTCCTCACCTAATGGAATTCTTATGACACGGATATTCCTCCTGTCTACTAATACACGAACAATGTGATTGTTTCCTCACCTAATGGAATTCTTATGACACGGATATTCCTTCTGCCTACTAATACACGAACAATGTGATTGTTTCCTCACCTAATGGAATTCTTATGACACGGATATTCCTCCTGCCTACTAATAGGTACACGAACAATGTGATTGTTTCCTCACCTAATGGAATTCTTATGACACGGATATTCCTCCTGCCTACTAATACACGAACAATGTGATTGTTTCCTCACCTAATGGAATTCTTATGACACGGATATTCCTCCTGTCTACTAATACACGAACAATGTGATTGTTTCCTCACCTAATGGAATTCTTATGACACGGATGTTCCTCCTGCCTACTAATACACGAACAATGTGATTGTATAAGAATAAGAATAAGAATAGAATAAGAAAATCTTTATTCACATAATAAGTTTTTTATAAAACAGTTTGCCATGTGCACAAGGCACGCTCGGCTAAAATGAAATTGAAGAATACATTTAAAATTAAACTTAGTCTTCTAGCAGTCTTACTTCACTATTTCTACATCAAAAATATAAAGGAAACACAACACTGTTAATTATTTTAAACTAAAACATGAAACATAATATATACATTACACATTTAAACATATGCCATAAATATACTAACAATGTATTAATACTATAAGATTCAATAAGCATATACAAGGTTTCTAATCTATTGTTTGAAGTAATTTTTTTAAGTTTGTCTTGTAATTAGAAAGTTTTTCATTAATATTAAGATTTTTTAAAAATTTATTAAACATTAAAGTGCATTTAAAATAACATTGGTTTCTACTAGTTTCTTTTTTGTACAGAGGAAAAATCAACATTTTATTACTGACATGCCTAGTGTACTTAATAACGTTTACATGATTAAAAATTGAACTATATTTTTTGACAAACATTAAAATTGAATATGTGTAAATACGGTTGAAATTCATGACATTAAGAAAGTTAAAAAGTTCAGCAGAGGGATGAAACTTTCCCACGCTACAAACTGTACGAATGGCATGTTTCTGTACTATAATTAGTGGTTTTAAAATATCTTTGAAAGTACCTCCCCAGTGTACAATTCCATACCTCAGGGTGGATTCAAACCAAGATAAGTACAATGTACGTAAATCAAGGGGGTACAAAAAACCTCTCATATGGTAGAGACTATAGTTGATTTTCCGTAATTTTGTTACAAGAAATTCCAAATGAGAGTGCCACCTCAAATCAGAATCAATGAATATACCTAAATATTTAACTTTTTCACTAAAATCTATTTTTACACAAGTACACTCATAGATGCAAGCATGAGAGTGGCATTTGATATTTAATTCGTTTTTATATTTACTCACTGTTGATGGTTTGTATGAAAAGATAATTGAGCTAGATTTCTTTGTATTTATTAAAAGTCTATTTTTATTAATCCAGTTTGAAATTTTTAATAAATCTTTATTTATTTTGCTTTCTAAAATTTCAAAATTATTAGCAGAACATACTAAACTACTGTCATCTGCAAAAGCAAAAACTTTAGAGTTTAGGTTTAAAGACAGTAAATCATTCAAAAATATGACAAACAGGTTTGGTCCGAGAATTCCACCCTGAGGTACTCCAAACCTCACAGGTAACGTCTTACTGTAAACCCCATTAATCCTCACTATTTGATTTCTACCGAACAAAAAAGATTTGAACCATCTTAAGGAGTTGTTTCGGACTCCATATTTTTCTAATTTATATATTAAAAGGTCCAGATCGACGAGGTCAAACGCCTTAGTAAAGTCAAGATAAACAGCCAAAGTAGGTTTCCGCTCATCGACATTATTGACAATTTCTGTTATATGTCTCTCTAGTGCTAAATCTGTGCTTTTATTTTTTATAAAGCCATATTGATGGGGTGAAAATAGGCAATGATGAGTAAAAAAATTTACAAGTTGTACCTTTATACAGTTTTCTAGAATCTTAGATATGCTGTTTTGTAAAGAGATTGGTCTGTAATGGTTAATAAATTTTGGATCCTCAGCTTTATAAATTGGCACAACAAGAGATGTTTTTAGAAGATCAGGATATGTTGCGGTTGTAATAGACAAGTTAATAATGTGAAGTAGAGACGGCAAAAGTGTAGGGAGATTACGTTTAATAGTTAGAATAGATATGCCGTCCAGACCAACAGATCTTTTGTTGTTCATTGACCAGATAATGTTTACTAGTTCAACTGCTGATACTTCGGAAATTGCACACTCATGGTCAAAGGTCTCCATCTCTGGTCGTTCAAACATGTCCGAACCGAATGCCTGACTGATCAAATGACTCGGCATTTCTGTGAAGTGTTTGTTGAAAGCATTGTTTCCTCACCTAATGGAATTCTTATGACACGGATATTCCTTCTGCCTACTAATACACGAACAATGTGATTGTTTCCTCACCTAATGGAATTCTTATGACACGGATATTCCTCCTGCCTACTAATACACGAACAATGTGATTGTTTCCTCACCTAATGGAATTCTTATGACACGGATATTCCTTCTGCCTACTAATACACGAACAATGTGATTGTTTCCTCACCTAATGGAATTCTTATGACACGGATATTCCTTCTGCCTACTAATACACGAACAATGTGATTGTTTCCTCACCTAATGGAATTCTTATGACACGGATATTCCTTCTGCCTACTAATACACGAACAATGTGATTGTTTCCTCACCTAATGGAATTCTTATGACACGGATATTCCTTCTGCTTACTAATACACGAACAATGTAATTGTTTCCTCACCTAATGGAATTCTTATGACACGGATATTCCTCCTGTCTACTAATACACGAACAATGTGATTGTTTCCTCACCTAATGGAATTCTTATGACACGGATATTCCTTCTGCCTACTAATACACGAACAATGTGATTGTTTCCTCACCTAATGGAATTCTTATGACACGGATATTCCTTCTGCCTACTAATACACGAACAATGTGATTGTTTCCTCACCTAATGGAATTCTTATGACACGGATATTCCTCCTGCCTACTAATAGGTACACGAACAATGTGATTGTTTCCTCACCTAATAGAATTCTTATGACACGGATATTCCTCCTGTCTACTAATACACGAACAATGTGATTGTTTCCTCACCTAATGGAATTCTTATGACACGGATATTCCTCCTGTCTACTAATACACGAACAATGTGATTGTTTCCTCACCTAATGGAATTCTTATGACACGGATATTCCTTCTGCCTACTAATACACGAACAATGTGATTGTTTCCTCACCTAATGGAATTCTTATGACACGGATATTCCTCCTGCCTACTAATAGGTACACGAACAATGTGATTGTTTCCTCACCTAATGGAATTCTTATGACACGGATATTCCTCCTGCCTACTAATAGGTACACGAACAATGTGATTGTTTCCTCACCTAATGGAATTCTTATGACACGGATGTTCCTCCTGCCTACTAATACACGAACAATGTGATTGTTTCCTCACCTAATGGAATTCTTATGACACGGATATTCCTCCTGTCTACTAATACACGAACAATGTGATTGTTTCCTCACCTAATGGAATTCTTATGACACGGATATTCCTCCTGTCTACTAATACACGAACAATGTAATTGTTTCCTCACCTAATGGAATTCTTATGACACGGATATTCCTCCTGCCTACTAATACACGAACAATGTGATTGTTTCCTCACTCACTAGGATTCGTATGACACGGCCGATCAATACGTTTACAAAATTATGGACTTCCCACCCTTCGGAATTTATACGATACTGGTGGCCCTTCTGCCTACTGATACACGTATATTATGATGGATATATTCATCCCTGCTATGGATGTATTGATAGCGTTGACGGCTCTCGCGTCTAACCATGTACATAGGAATTACTTGATATATTTTGATGATATCACTAAAATTGCGCGAGAAAATGCTTAAGAAATAATACTTTTGGAAACGGTCTACAATCTGCCTCAGAACATTGAAAGTTCGAGGTAACAATGAGGAATATAATAACTTGCTTCATTTTTGTAGAAGATAACTTATGTGCTGTCGCCACATGAAAGTGGAGTCTATTTGTAGTCCAAGAAAACCAGCTGATGATACAACACTCAACGCCGTCGGAACATAAAATGGCTCACACTCTAATGTATTGTGTTTGTTGAAGTGAATATTTCTGAAATTGTAATCTACAAACATAGTTACCGTATAAAGGTTTTAAAATAATCCGTAGGATATAATTTTAGAATTAGCAAGAAGATTAAGGAGTAAAAAATGGAGCCTTGTAACACTCATTAAGACTAAAAGACCCTAAATACACGTTTGTATCTTACCACACATTCCAATCAATTTAAACCAACACGCGTTTCTTCCTCTGTACTGTTATACGACCAACGTAATTGTTTACTCAACCACGTACCAAAAACACATATCCATTTCTGGATCAACCTTATACTGGACGTAAACAGACATGCAGACCTTTGGGGACCTCTATTGTACCAAACAAACACACGTATGTTGTCCTTGTTGTAATTTTTTTAAGACCTCTCACTCACTCTAAAAAGAATTATGTTTCTTTGCAGACCTTTCACCCACCTTAAACAGAATAATGACTCTGGATAGACATTCCACCCACACCCATCCTAAACAGAATAACGGCTCTAGATAGACATTCCATTTACAGTAAATAGCATAACGTATCTGGATAGATCTTCCCAGCACTATGACGGCCCTTATGTTCTCAAATCTCTCCACACCTAAACAAAATTATGTCTTTAGTTAGACCATACATCCACAATAACGAACTTTATCTTCTGAAATATCTCTACCCACCTAAACACAACTATGTTCTGGATAGACCTTCCATCTACCCTAAACACAATTACGTCTCTGGATTGACATTACATCCACCCTAAATAGAATAACATCTCCGGATAAACATTACATTCACCCTGAACAGAATAACGTCTCTGGATAAATATTACACTCACCCTCAACAGAATAACGTCTCTGGATAGACCTTACTCTCACACACAACCTAAATAGAATACCATCTCCGGATAAACATTACACTCACCCTGAACAGAATAACGTCTCTGGATAGACATTACACTCACCCTAAACAGAATACCATCTCTGGATAAACATTACACTCACCCTAAACAGAATAACGTCTCTAGATAGACATTACACTCACCCTAAACAGAATAACGTCTCTGGATATACCTTACTCTCACACACAACCTAAATAGAATAACATCTCCAGATAAACATTACACTCACCCTGAACAGAATAACGTCTCTGGATAGACATTACACTCACCCTAAACAGAATAACATCTCTGGATAGACATTACACTCACCCTAAACAGAATAACGCCTCTGGATAAACATTACACTCACCCTAAACAGAATAACGTCTCTGGATAGACATTACACTCACCCTAAACAGAATAACGTCTCTGGATAGACATTACACTCACCCTAAACAGAATAACGTCTCTGGATAGACATTACACTCATCCTAAACAGAATAACGTCTCTGGATAGACATTACACTCACCCTAAACAGAATAACGTCTCTGGATAGACATTACACTCACCCTAAACAGAATAACGTCTCTGGATAGACATTACACTCACCCTAAACAGAATAACGTCTCTGGATAGACATTACACTCATCCTAAACAGAATAACGTCTCTGGATAGACATTACACTCACCCTAAACAGAATAACGTCTCTGGATAGACATTACACTCACCCTAAACAGAATAACGTCTCTGGATAAACATTACACTCACCCTAAACAGAATAACATCTCCGGATAGACATTACACTCACCCTAAACAGAATAACGTCTCTGGATAGACATTACACTCCCCCTAAACAGAATAACGTCTCTGGATAGACATTACACTCACCCTAAACAGAATAACGTCTCTGGATAAACATTACACTCACCCTAAACAGAATAACATCTCCGGATAGACATTACACTCACCCTAAACAGAATAACGTCTCTGGATAGACATTACACTCACCCTAAACAGAATAACGTCTCTGGATAAACATTACACTCACCCTAAACAGAATAACATCTCCGGATTAACATTGCACTCACCCTAAACAGAATAACGTCTCTGGATAAACATTACACTCACCCTAAACAGAATAACGTCTCTGGATAGACATTACACTCACCCTGAACAGAATAACGTCTCTGGATTGAACTTACACTCACCCTGAACAGAATAACATCTCCGGATAAACATTACACTCACCCTGAACACAATTACGTCTCTGGATAGACATTACACTCACCCTAAACAGAATAACATCTCCGGATAAACATTACACTTACCCTAAACACAATTACGTCTCTGGATAGACATTACACTCATCCTAAACAGAATAACATCTCCGGATAAACATTACACTCACCCTAAACAGAATAATGTCTCTGGATAGACCTTACTCTCACACACAACCTGAATAGAATAACATCTCCAGATAAACATTACACTCACCCTAAACACAATTACGTCTCTGGATTGACATTCTATCCACTCTAAATAGAATAACATCTCCGGATAAACATTACACTCACCCTGAACAGAATAACGTCTCTGGATAGACCTTACTCTTACACACAACCTAAATAGAATAACGCGTCTGGATAAACATTCTATCCACACCCGCCCTAAACATAATAACGTCTCTGCATTTACATTACACCCACACCACCCCAAAAAGAATAACGGCTCTATATAGAAATTTCACCTACCATAAACAGAATAACGTCTCTCAATAGGTCTTCCCACCACAATGACATACTTTATCTCTTGAAAGATCTCCACCCACCTAAACACAATTATAACCTTTGTTAGACCTTCTTTCCTCAATAACAGAATTTATCTCTTGAAAGATCTCCACCAACCTAAACACAATTATTATGTCTCTGGAAAGACCTTCCACCCACAATTACATTTTTTTCAATTACATCTTAGTATAACACTAAAATCAACTCTCAAACGTTAAATATCTTTTTTATGAGTTATTCTTAGTTACTGAAGAAGTTAAAGAAAAATATAATAATGATATAAATTATAAATAATATAACTATTTAACAATAAATACTATTTCAACACATCTTTTCATACGTGGGACTTATCTATATATATTGAGTGTGACAAGCATTTGCTGAGTTTATGAAATATTAGTCATCATTTTATGCTTTTATAAGTAATATGTTTGCAGGGTGTTTTAAAAAATTCAGCAATATCATCAGATCGATCATAATTCATAAGATTAACTATCGTAAATAAATCAGATAATAGAGCAAGAACATTTACAACGCTGAGCAACTTGTTTTGGAATGAATATTTACCGATATATGCCGATAATAGGACGATTACTACTATACCCAACGTATAGTTAAATGACTATCTGTTTTCCAATATACAGAAAATATGATGATTATTACTCTACCCAACGTATAGTTAAATGACTATCTGTTTTCCAATATACAGAAAATATGATGATTATTACTCTACACAACGTATCTTTAAATGACTATCTGTTTTCCAATATACAGAAAATATGATGATTATTACTCTACCCAACGTATAGTTAAATGACTATCTGTTTTCCAATATACAGAAAATATGATGATTATTACTCTACCCAACGTATAGTTAAATGACTATCTGTTTTCCAATATACAGAAAATATGATGATTATTACTCTACCCAACGTATAGTTAAATGACTATCTGTTTTCCAATATACAGAAAATATGATGATTATTACTCTACCCAACGTATCTTTAAATGACTATCTGTTTTCCAATATACAGAAAATATGATGATTATTACTCTACCCAACGTATAGTTAAATGACTATCTGTTTTCCAATATACAGAAAATATGATGATTATTACTCTACCCAACGTATCTTTAAATGACTATCTGTTTTCCAATATACAGAAAATATGATGATTATTACTCTACCCAACGTATCTTTAAATGACTATCTGTTTTCCAATATACAGAAAATATGATGATTATTACTCTACCCAACGTATAGTTAAATGACTATCTGTTTTCCAATATACAGAAAATATGATGATTATTACTCTACCCAACGTATAGTTAAATGACTATCTGTTTTCCAATATACAGAAAATATGATGATTATTACTCTACCCAACGTATAGTTAGATGACTATCTGTTTTCCAATATACAGAAAATATGATGATTATTACTCTACCCAACGTATAGTTAAATGACTATCTGTTTTCCAATATACAGAAAATATGATGATTATTACTCTACCCAACGTATAGTTAAATGACTATCTGTTTACTCTACCCAACGTATAGTTAAATGACTATCTGTTTTCCAATATACAGAAAATATGATGATTATTACTCTACCCAACGTATAGTTAAATGACTATCTGTTTTCCAATATACAGAAAATATGATGATTATTACTCTACCCAACGTATAGTTTAAATGACTATCTGTTTTCCAATATACAGAAAATATGATGATTATTACTCTACCCAACGTATCTTTAAATGACTATCTGTTTTCCAATATACAGAAAATATGATGATTATTACTCTACCCAACGTATCTTTAAATGACTATCTGTTTTCCAATATACAGAAAATATGATGATTATTACTCTACCCAACGTATAGTTAAATGACTATCTGTTTTCCAATATACAGAAAATATGATGATTATTACTCTACCCAACGTATAGTTAAATGACTATCTGTTTTCCAATATACAGAAAATATGATGATTATTACTCTACCCAACGTATAGTTAAATGACTATCTGTTTTCCAAAATACAGAAAATATGATGATTATTACTCTACCCAACGTATAGTTAAATGACTATCTGTTTTCCAATATACAGAAAATATGATGATTATTACTCTACCCAACGTATCTTTAAATTACTATTTGTTTTCCAATATACAGAAAATATGATGATTATTACTCTACCCAACGTATCTTTAAATTACTATCTGTTTTCCAATATACAGAAAATATGATGATTATTACTCTACCCAACGTATCGTTAAATGACCATCTGTTTTCCAATTTACAGAAAATATGATGATTATTACTCTACCCAACGTATCTTTAAATGACTATCTGTTTTCCAATATACAGAAAATATGATGATTATTACTCTACCCAACGTATCTTTAAATGACTATTTGTTTTCCAATATACAGAAAATATGATGATTATTACTCTACCCAACGTATCTTTAAATTACTATTTGTTTTCCAATATACAGAAAATATGATGATTATTACTCTACCCAACGTATCTTTAAATTACTATCTGTTTTCCAATATACAGAAAATATGATGATTATTACTCTACCCAACGTATCGTTAAATGACCATCTGTTTTCCAATATACAGAAAATATGATGATTATTACTCTACCCAACGTATCTTTAAATGACTATCTGTTTTCCAATATACAGAAAATATGATGATTATTACTCTACCCAACGTATCTTTAAATGACTATCTGTTTTCCAATATACAGAAAATATGATGATTATTACTCTACCCAACGTATCTTTAAATGACTATCTGTTTTCCAATATACAGATAATAGGACGATTACAACTCTACCCAACGTATCGTTAAATTGCTATACTTTTCTCCAATATACTGCAGAGTATATTTTAACAAATTTAATTTGGACTTGGTGACATGGTGGGAATAGAGAACATTGTCCAGGAAATATTTCATACTTGAAACCCCATACTCCAATGAATGATTCAAGGCCCATCCTGGAAAATGTGATATTTGAAGCCTCAAAACGCGATTTAAGATCATTTTAATGTTATTAGATTTTTTTCACATATTTTCGTTTCTTAATGAGCTTGTAAGCGTATTTTCTTGGGAAACCAAGTTTTCGTTTTAACTTATCTTTATGACAAACTAATTAAGATAAGATAGTTTGAATTGTTTACTGCAACTCATTAATCTCGCATTGACAAATCCTTTGTTTTGTACTTTTTACAAAGCTTAAAAGTATAATAACTTGCATGTTACCAAATTTTCAATTTTGTACAAGTTCACTTAAGTTAATGATTTTGTCCCTTAAAATTTTGCTGGCACCAGCTACTTGCACTGGGTGACAACATTTTGGAGCTGGGCTACACTTGTGTCGCCCAGTTAACACGTTATTTTATGCACTGATACACGGTATAGGTAATAGAACACTTATAACTCTACCCAACGTATTGTTAAATGACTATACTGTTTTCCATCATACAGGAAATATATTTAGTGTGAAACTTTTTTGTAGTGGTTCAGTGTTGTTTTTACCACCTTACCAAGGTTAACTCATGGAGGATCGTGTCCTGTCGAAGATACTTGTCACGATGCAAACCGTTTGTAGTGGTCCAGTGTTGTTTATACTGCCTTGCCAATGTTAACTCATGTAGGATCGTGTCCTGTCGAAGATACTTGTCACGATGCAAACCGTTTGTAGTGGTCCAGTGTTGTTTGTACTGCCTTGCCAATGTTATCATTTTCATAACTCATCATCTAGTTTTCTTCCATTTCTCACTACCACCTTTACATTGTCTCTTACCGCTTCCACAGCTTCCTGGATTTATGTATTGAATAAAATGGTGGAGATGGAACATCCTTTTTCAAACCCTCTATATTACCCCCTACCCTCTATATTAATACAGTGGTATTGACCCACCCACCGACCCAATAAAGTACAGCGTTTCCATTTAGTTGAGTGCAGGGTAACTAAAGGGGTAAATAGGAGCAACCCCTTTACAATCTCCAGCTTATGAAGCCCTTTTTCACTGGTTCACAGCACTTACTACAAATAATATATCGCAGTTTTCAGGGTTACTCCGTCCACACCTATAGAGGGTATATTAAAGCTGGTTTCGCATAGGGAACCGTGCTGCCCTCGTGCTGGTCTCGTGCTTCTACCGATAAGCGTCGTAAGGAATCGAAAAATGGAGTAATGCTTTTATTTTGTATGGGAAAGCAGTTCGCAATTTTCATAAGACCTGCTGTGTTCTTGAATTCAATCTGGACATGCTTATGATTGTGTTCAGCAAACAATCAAGTCAGTATGATTGAATTTTCAATGGCACACAACTAACTAAAGAGTTGTCACAAACAGAAAAACAAGGGAATCTCCTACCTACAATAGTTTCAACAACCGTGATCTAGTCAGTATGTTTGGATATTCAATGACACACAACCAACTAAAGAATTGTCACAAACAGAATAGCAAGGGGACCTCCCACCTACAATAGTTTCAGCAACCGTGATTTAGTCAGTATGTTTTGATATTCAATGACACACAACCAACTAAAGAATTGTCACAAACAGAATAACAAGGGGACCTCCTACCTACAATAGTTTCAGCAACCGTGATCTAGTCAGTATGTTTGGATATTCAATGACACACAACCAACTAAAGAATTGTCACAAACAGAATAACAAGGGGACCTCCTACCTACAATAGTTTCAGCAACCGTGATCTAGTCAGTATGTTTTGATATTCAATGACACACAACCAACTAAAGAATTGTCACAAACAGAATAACAAGGGGACCTCCTACCTACAATAGTTTCAACAACCGTGATCTAGTCAGTATGTTTTGATATTCAATGACACACAACCAACTAAAGAATTGTCACAAACAGAATAGCAAGGGGACCTCCTACCTACAATAGTTTCAGCAACCGTGATCTAGTCAGTATGTTTTGATATTCAATTACACACAACCAACTAAAGAATTGTCACAAACAGAATAGCAAGGGGACCTCCTACCTACAATAGTTTCACCAACCGTGATCTAGTCAGTATGTTTGGATATTCAATGACACACAACCAACTAAAGAATTGTCACAAACAGAATAACAAGAGGACCTCCTACCTACAATAGTTTCAGCAACCTGTTAGGATATTCAATGACACACAACCAACTACATCACCGTATGGATTTTAAAGCTCCTGCCAGTGGGAAGATTTATCCGTGTGTCATTGTAAGTTATTTTAAACGTCTAAGACAAAGGACTTATGGTAAGAGAGAAGACTAGTTGTAATGCGCCTGAAAGCACTAAAATAAACAGTGTCCAAACACACATATGGGGGTATTGACTCACTTGCCCGCTCATACAGTGCGGTTGTATTGACCCACCCACGCCAACAAGTACAAAATTTGAATGATCCCAAACAAATCAAAGCTCGATTGCAACACCTCTTGCCAAGGTTAAGTCATGCATACTTGTTTCCTGTCCAAGGTACTTGTCACGATGCAAACCGTGTGTAGTGGGTCAGCGTTGTTTGTCGTAACTTGCCAAGGTTAAGCGTAGTTGTGTCCTGTCAAATGAACTTGTCACGATGCAAACAATTTGGAGTTACCCAGTGTTGTTTTTCCTGCTTTGCAAAGGTTAACAAATGCGTGCTTGTGTCCTGTCCAAGCTACATGATACCACGCAATCAATTTGGAGTGATTCAGTGATGTTTATCCCACCTTGCCAAGGTTAAATAAAACGTGCTTGTGTCCGGATCAAGTTACTTGTCACGATGTAAACCATTTGGAGTGTTGCCTAGGTTAACTATCCACGGTACTTGTCACAATGCAAACAGTTTTTAATGATCCAGTGTTAGTGTTGTTTGTTGCACTACGCAGGCAGGTTAACTCATACTTTAGTGTACTTTAAATCACAACCATCAGAGTTTTTGTGTGAGGGCCCAGGCAGGCCAACATAAAATTTAAAAAATTCACGTGTTTTTTATTTAGTTTAATGGATCAAGAGTTAAGTTTTACACTACACTAGTGCAAATTAAGAAATATACCTAAATTGTTTTACTATTATTGTTTGATTAATTTGTTAAAACTTATTTCTAATGCAAACGTTAAGTCCAACTACTTTCCGAAGTCGTAGAGCCTGTTTTGGTGCGTCAGAGAACACTAAGCGGTTCCTGAGTCCGTATTCTATTACGAAAATTTAAGTCGTCTACGTCCCAGATATTATGAGTATTGCGCAATTTGTTGTCTTAGGCGTGAAGTGGGACGGCTGTTAACCCTCCTGGCCCCCGGCCAGTATTGTACTGCTCCACATCACCTTCACTGATCACTCCGGCCACTTCATATTGACTATCATTCCTTAGCGGTGTTCATGATGAGATACATTTTCAAAATATTTTCATTTCAATATTTGTAACAATTGTATTTTTATTTCTGTCAGATTTTTTCTGAATTATTGATATTGTTGTGATATTAGTATATTATAGGTATATGTATTTATTTCTTTATATTTTATAGTATGTATACAGCATCATGATGTGAGTATACAGAGTGTTTCAGACTATACGTGCAGTATCTCCTGTGGTCGAACCGTTTAACATAGAGTGATGCAATAAACTGTAAACCCAATAAATCTCATATGGCGAACGTCCCAAAATTCATCTCGCATTTAAAATATAAGGTCCCTGATAATGAGGGGGCGAGGTTCAAATCTCAAAAATATGAAATAGCAACATCGGTCGTGTTACACCTCATTTTTAAGGACCCTAAAGCCTTATTATTTTGATAGAAAAATTTTCAAATTATTCTTATACCGAAGGGCAGGGTATCGCAAAATGTAAAAGACTTTTTGATGTTTATGTTCATCAAACTGTAACCCTTCTGTTCGTCATAAGGATATAATATTTGTATCCAAATAGTACCAATGAAATGTGATTTAAAAAAACAATAAGATTAGGCACTTTTCTTCTCATCTCTAAAATTTAAAAAATCGGTAAAATGTTGACAGATCTCCTAAACACCCACATAGTTTATTACAAATTAATGTCTTAACAACGTAATTGTCCCATTTCTTATATCTGGTAGTACCATGATATCTTTAATTAAAACTAATTAATTAGAAATGTTGTTGTTATTTTCTCTTATAAGTATACAATTGCATTCATAAAATATATTCTATTCCCTCAGTTAGTCTAGAAGCTATAAATAAATTTTGAAATAGTCAAACCTCTAATTTTTTCCTTTTATTTATGGAAATTTTCAGGTTCTGGTAGAATGTTAGTTTATCATTTTTTTTACTAATTATAAAAAAATTTAATGAAATATAAACCACCCAATTCATTATGCAATTGTTATCTGCGAAGAAACCTCAGATAAAAAACAATATTATGTTGCAATTGGCAGAGATGCGGAACGTCCTGCAAATAAAGCAGACTGTGCTATTTTTAAGAATTTAATGAGTTAGTGCTCAACTTTAACACTTGTCGCTTTCATATCTCACGGACTCTGTGCTAGGCTAACTAGCTCTGGCTGTACCTCACGGACTCTGTGCTAGGCCAACTAGCTCTGGCTGTACCTCACATACTCCGTGCTAGGCCAACTAGCTCTGGATTTACCTCAAAGACTCCGTGCTAGGCCAACTAGCTCTGGATTTACCTCAAAGACTCCGAGCTAGGCCAACTGGCTCTGGCTGTACCTCACGTACTCTGCGCTGGGCCAACTAGCACTGGCTGTACCTCATGGACTACGTGCTAGGCCAACTAGCTCTGGCCGAACCTCACGTACTCTGCGCTAGGCCAACTAGCTGTGGCCGAACCTCACGTACTCCGTGCTAGGCCTACTAGCTCTGGCCGAACCTCACGGACTCCGTGCTAGGCCAACTAGCTCTGGCTGTACCTCACGGACTCCGTGCTAGGCCAACTGGCTCTGGCTGTACCTCAAAGACTCCGTGCTAGGCCAACTAGCTCTGGCTGTATCTCACAGACTCCGTGCTAGGCCAACTAGCTCTGGCTGTACCTCACATACTCCGTGCTAGGCCAACTAGCTCTGGATTTACCTCAAAGACTCCGAGCTAGGCCAACTGGCTCTGGGTGTACCTTACAGATTCCGTGCAAGGCCAACTAGCTCTGGGTGTACCTCTCCGACTCCGTGCTAGGACAACTAGTTCTGACTGTACTTCACTGACTCCGTGCTACGCCAACTGGCACTGCCTGTACCTCACGTACTCTGCGCTAGGCCAACTGGCACTGCCTGTACCTCACGTACTCTGCGCTAGGCCAACTGGCTCTGGCTGTACCTCACGTACTCTGCGCTGGGCCAACTAGCACTGGCTGTACCTCATGGACTACGTGCTAGGCCAACTAGCTCTGGCTGAACCTCACGTACTCTGCGCTAGGCCAACTAGCTGTGGCCGAACCTCACGTACTCCGTGCTAGGCCTACTAGCTCTGGCCGAACCTCACGTACTCCGTGCTAGGCCTACTAGCTCTGGCCGAACCTCACGGACTCCGTGCTAGGCCAACTAGCTCTGGCTGAACCTCACGGACTCCGTGCTAGGCCAACTGGCTCTGGCTGAACCTCACGGACTCCGTGCTAGGCCAACTAGCTCTGGCCGAACCTCACGGACTCCGTGCTAGGCCAACTGGTTCTGGCTGAACCTCACGGACTCCGTGCAAGGCCAACTGGCTCTGCCTGAACTATAATGACGCAAGCAAGCAAGGAACACCACACACACTATGCACTGTGAGTCAACGGTAAAATCCCTTAAACCACGTAGTGTTGGCCTAAAAAAGGTAATGTTAAGTATGCCTATTGTTCTTAAAAAAAAAAAAAAAAAAAAAAAACACCTTCGATACTGTCTTGAGTATATGATGAATTAATGAATAAACATACGTGGTGCCAAATTTGAGACTTTTGGTAGTCCTGAACTCGTAATAAAGTTCTCTAATAAATACATGCCAAACATGCACTTGGTGCCTAATTGTTTCTCGCAAGTAAGATGCCCTACCTACTTACAGATGGCTACGGTTTCCCACTTACCACGTATATGGACGATTAGATAGGCCCTCCTATACAACCTGTATAGGACGAATTACAGGCCAACATATTGGGTAGTCAAAATGGGTAGCTCCCCACATTTAACTCTCATAGCCCTCGTTATAGTACAGAGAACAACATTCGTACAGTTATACAATGAAAGGAGCAAGCCTAACCCCGGAAGGATAGTGGAAAATCCGTACTGGCGTTATGTTTCAACCAACTTACTCCATAAACAGATATTTCTAGACGGAGATTACTCTCAGCTTCCCTTACGAATGCAAAACTATCGAGACATAAAACTCTGTATCCTGATATTTTGTGAGTATACTATCCAAGGTTTGCAGCTCTCTGTGAAACTTTAAATATTGTAATTAGTCCGTAAATTCTTAAGTAGAAGTTTTCCTCACCCTACAATAAATCTTCATTCAGATAAAAAATAATACTCATTGATTATTACGAAGAATTGAAATCTCACAACAGTTTATGCTTAATGAAGTCGAGTTCTCCCAACAACGCCTCATGATAAGTGTCGAGGTTGGTAGGGTGTACTGAGAGAGCAAAATAATTGCAAGAAAATATTTTATTGTACACGTACCTCAACCTGTTCACTCTCGGGGGAACTCCAGACCTGCTAAGCGTCTTAGCCGACAGAAAACAGAACAACACAACCTCATGTCAGCACTGTAAATAATAAAATTGTCTGGAGTATAACAGGCTGAAATCGGGTTAGACGAAAGACAAGTTTCTGTGAGAGCAAAAATGCTGGAGCTGGTACCAGTCAGGAATAAACAATCTCATTTCGAAACACAAGGACATTTGATATAGTGCGGGGAATTCCGTACCTAAGCAACTAAATTTGAAGCTTTCTGCAGTTTCTAAGTACTGTATACCCGAATTTGTGTGTGTGTGTGTGTGCGCACGCGTGCGCGTGTGTGCGTGCGTGCGTGCGTGCGTGTTTTTTAACCATACACAGGAACAGTAAAAGATCATCAAGGAAAACCTCGTGTGATTTATTCGAAATTCCCCATAGATATAATTGTAGCCGTTAGCCCTATTTTTCAGTCTACTAATAGCAAAATATAACATACCAAAATCCTGGGTGATTTTAAAAACGACCATTTCGGTAATATTAGGCTTAGGCTTAAACCTAGTAATAGACTAAGCCTTTTCTGTATTGATTACCACTTTCTTTATTTAATAAGTCTTTCCTGGTGCCACTGATTATACACATTTTAGAGAACGTACTCCTGTTTCAGTTTTGGTTTTCACTAATGTCATATTTTGACTGTTGATTGTGACTGCAGTGGACCATGAGGGAGGATCATAGTATCGTTGCTGATACACTTCTTTATTCGGAGTAAACTTGAGCAGTGTTTCCCTCTGGACCTCTTTCGAGCAGACCTTTCAAGAATAAACATCGGTGGGATTTTCTGTGAAGGACAATGTTCCGAGTGTTTTCAAATCTGTGATTCTGATAACTTTAACGTGCATTTCAAAATTAACTGTATGTCAAAAGACTCCAGGACTTCAGTTATCTTTCCATCCACAATCCCTTGGTTAGTTAACAGTTATAATGAAAAAATATGTGGTAAATAGAGCTCCATGGACCCTCAGAAATCATTTTCTTTGAACCTAGTTGGAATGTCTTAAATGCTTGTCTTGGAGTGCTCTAAAAAGTTATTTTAAACCACCATATTAAATGACGTCATAAAAGCGTCTACTGACAAAATAGAAAAATATTGCACTTAAATCATATAGCCTAATTGTATTCTTTGTATAAAAGTCTGAAGTGCTTTTATTGTTCGCAAGTCGTTATATGTTGTCTTATTACGGTACTAAAAATGTTAATGTTTCAGCGAATTTTAGTTTTTAAAACCATTTTTTAGTTGATTTGTGGATTTTGTTAAACAAATGGTGTTCAATTGGCTGAAATTGGAACTTTGTGTTCAATAACAATTTTTTAATTTTACCCGAAGTGGTGTAGTTTTAAAGTGTTGGTATAATGTGTACCTTGTAATTCACCACTGAATGTCTAAATATAAACTGCTCTGCCACGTTTTCCATAAACATTCCTGATATGTAAAGTTTGCTATAAACAAAAAAATTATACAGACCAGCCCCGTGGTACAAGTAAACGTCACACAATACAAGTACAAAATGCACAGATATATTACAATACAAGTACAAAATGCACAGATATATTACAATACAAATATAAAATGCACAGATATATTACAATACAAGTACAAAATGCACAGATATTATGGTACAACATTGACCATACCCGCCCATCCATACACATACGGTGGCATTGACCCACCCGCCCACCCATACACATACGGTGGCATTGACCCACCCGCCCACCCATACACATATGCTGGCATTGAAAAAAACCCATACTGTACGTCTATGGGTGGGTCAATATCACTGTACGTGTATGGGTGGGTGGGTGGGTCAATACCACCGTACGTGTATGGGAGGGCGGGTGGGTCAATACCTACGTATGTGTATGGGAGGGTGGGGTGACAATTTTAAAATCTAATATGGGTAGAAATGGACCTTGACCACTGTAAATTTACCGTTTAGTAAATTTCATAGAATTTTTAGTATAAAGTTATTTGCTGTCTTGATTCATTATTTTTCAAAACGGCACACTGTTTACAAAAACAAAAACAGTACAATGGCTAAAAAATTAGGAATATTGACCTATTGATGATCTGAAATCAAATATCATACAAATTACAGACAGCTGTCATTCTAATGCTACAAATCAATTTTTAAGATAAATGTGCACATGTATGTATTTAAGAGTCTGCAGACGCTGTCGGCCATATTGGGTTTAATCCCGTAAGAACAATGTTATTTGCGAATCCATAATTTTCGTTATTTATAGACCAACAGTTGTGTATGAGGTGTCATTTTAAACGTTATCATATTGCACATTGGCTTTTCTTTTGAAATTTTGAATACGTACGCCTAGTTTTGAAACATAAGGTGAAAACAAAACTTTAAACTAAATATTTTTTATTAATTGTGTATAAAACTAATTAGGAATTTGCAAAGCAATTGCAACGCGCTATTTAATTCATGGTAAAATATAATTTGTTAGGACAAAATCCGTTTAAAAATAACTGTTTGATTTGTATACGCGTGATCGTATGTCCGGTTCGAGAATAACCTTGTTCTTACGGGATTAAACCAACATGGTGGACAGCCAGTGCAGACTCTTAAAACGTAATTAAAGAGGGACAAATACATGGTAAATTTACTAAAAATACACACTCTTCTCAATTAAATTTGTATGTATCTGTATCAATAAAATAACAATTAAAGGGGTTGAAATGAAAATATTTAACTACAATGGTTTCGGTCAAATTACAATGGCAAAAAAGGGGTTTCGGTCAAATTTATTTATAATCAAGTTTAAAAATCCCAGGACAGTTATTTTATACACATAAAAAGCATTCAGACTCGAAACCAATGTCAAAGATTGGTTTTGAAAGCTTGAAGAAATCGTAAAGCTGTAAGGATATTGATGGTTAATTTAAAACACGTGCTAATCTGTGTGTAAAGAAACACTAACGGTTTATTGTATTTACTAAATCTGCTCCGGTGCACGAAGTCTCAAGGATGGAAATAGTATCTACAAAGCAGCTGTGAATCACCGCTACAAGCTCGCGTACTAAAATAAATAGGGACAACTTTCTCTGATATTTTACACCATTATGTAACTAAATTTCAAAATACTCTGTCTAATTTAGAACCAATTGTAAATCACTACATGGTGGGCATTTTATTTTCAAAATGTATTTATGTAAACAACGTCAAGTCTTAAATAGACGACATAAAATTCTCCAAAGACATTGCAAATATATAACTTAAGCTAGGAGACACTCCTGCATGCTTTGCATGCCAGACCCGTAAATCACACCTCGGTCTTTGGCCTCTAGCTACGTATTTACTTCGTTCAATTGTCTTGGCTCACGGGACATTACTTGCTAACTGCTCTACATATCCTACTCTGTTCCCGACTTTTATTCTGTTTACGATCACCATTATTCTGCAATTTCAATTTCCACACTCTGATTTCTCATTTCAGTTTTCACTTACGCTCATCATTCAACTCAATCAATCCCTCACTCCATTTTCCACATCTCATTCAGTTTTCATTTTTACATTCTCATTTCCTTTTGCACGTAAGTTGTTCGGTTCCTATTTATCATTTCCTAGTTCCGATTTCTCATTTCCATTTATACTCCGTTTCTCTTATCCCTCACCGTTTCCATTTTCACATTTCTCATTTCATTTTCCACTTGACTGATCTTTTATATCTTATTTCTCATTGTTTCCATCTCCACATTCCAATTTTTCATTTCATCCACCACGGGGATCAGATAGTATTTCAAGGATCTAGCCACCTACCCTACATAACTGAAAGTGGAGAATGGATGGTATTCTTAGGCGTTATATATTTCCATTGTCCGTTATCTTCAGAGTTCTTTGCCGTAAGAGATTCGGCATTATGTTGGGCCCACCCAATCTGCACTATATAATGTTATAATGTATATATATGCACTATATAATATATATAATGTTAAAACACTTTAAATATAAATAATAAGTAATTTAATTCCATTAATAAATTAGATAAATGTTAAACAAAATAAAATTTTGTTTCAAATAATTTTTAGCTGTAGCATGGTCCATTGTTGAGCTGTTACCTCATGCTGGAGAAACTCAGTTATGATTGCAATATTTACTTAACAATTGTTACAATCATTACTGTTATTATTTGTGATTAGATGTAAGCTAAAGACTTAATATTCCATCAAATTCCATGACAGTCTAAAAATTTCACTAACGTGACCTTTTTTATAAAATTAATACTTTTGAGTTATTTTAATTTAAACACTTTAAATGGCCGCCATTTTAAAATTAATTAGTAAAACTTGATCAAACTTTTTCTATTATTAAATATAATTTTAATAATTGTTTACTTAGGTTTAGTTTTTAAACATTGTGTTTTTTTAAACCCACGTAAAGCCAGAAAGACAGTAAACGGAAATAAATTTAGACCATTACTTACATTTACTTGTTTTTCTTCTTTTGGACGATGGAACGATATCTTAAAGTTTGTTGAGATATCTTAGAGAAGAGAGAGGGAGAGAGAGAGAGAGAGAGAGAGAGAGAGAGAGAGAGAGAGAGAGAGAGAGAGAGAGAGAGAGAGAGAGAGAGAGAGAGGAGAGAGAGAGAGAGAGAGAGAGGAGGGAGGAGGAGAGAGGAGAGGGAGAGAGAGATTTTAAACACCCTGTATAAATATAGTCTTCGGTAGCAAATGAGGTCTTGATCCATAATCTCCGAGTGTTATCAATTACAACTGAAATACTATTAATAACTTTTTGTGCTCAAAGGGCTGACCCTGCAATCTACTTTGCAATGAACCTATCTGTTTTTTTTTTTCTTTTTTCATTTGAATTGTATGTAAATTTCACTAATATCATATTAAATAATGCAAATAAGTTACACACATGGCATGTAGATAAATAATTAAATAGTTTTATAACGAACAAATCACATACATTATTTCGTAAAATTAATTGCTTGTTCGTGATATAATTTTTATAAGTTCAATAGTTACAACACAACAATTTCAATCAAGTAAATATTGTGATTTTAAATTGATTTGTATATGTATGTGTTCGTTGTACCTGCGTTCGGAAGCGGTACCATACTTTGAGCCAAGTTTGTAACATTTCCCATCGGCTTTTCTCATTAGAGCTTTTAACCTTCATTGGCAGTTTTAATTTGTGTGTTTATTTGTGTAATCGACAATTTTTTTCGATCGTAATCATGTTCTTCACTTATATTTAGTACGCATTCTTCACTGTATTTTCACTGACCTGACAGAAAAACATAAATAATCAAACACGCTAAAAAAGAAGAAGACAAAGAAAAAACACGCTCAAAATCATTTTAAGGTAGAACTCAGCGAAAACGTGTTTCGGATAAGTCTTGAATATCCCGCACCAAACAGATTGATACTTAATGAAAATAACTGGTTTTGACATAGTCAATTATTATGTACTCTGATTTACTATAAGTATTAGTTTGATAGCAACAAGTGGCTAAACTATTAACGGTTTAGGATATTGTTTATAACTTTTTTCGTGAAAATGTAACATTTTGTACTTTATAAATCTAATGGGAAATATTTACGTAAACCATGTACACTAAATTTGAAGGCGATCCATAATATACTTTTTAGTATTAAAATTTTAAGTTAGTAAGCAGCAAACACTAATTTAAAATGGGTAGTTTTGGTTTCAACTGGAATAAAAATTATTAAACCTTTAGATAAAATAAAAAAAAATATTTTTGTTATTATAATGTAAATGTATATGACCGAAGCAATGATGTGATCGGTGTTTATATTTATATTAGTTTCTCAATTAACAACATTCAAAATCAAGTTTTTCGCGACCACAACAGTATCGTAAGCTTTTTATATTCTTTCATTTCAACTGCGCCCGGCTATACGCAACCCGTCTGGCTTTGTACCTAGATTGCGTTACAGCGCCGTGTTTTTCAACTGCGCCTAGCTGTAGGCAATATGCGCGGCCCTGTACCTAGATTGCGTTTATAACGCCGGGCGTTATTTCAAGATTTCTTCCTTTAAAATACTTAGCACCAGCTTATATTTACAATACTAGTCATATACATGACAATATTTGTCAACAGCAGATTTATTCCTCTTGTTAATTACAAGCTATTTACTATGGTACGCTAATACTATTTAAAAAATATATTAAATAAAACCAAGAGCCCGGTTTTACATAGTTGTAATCAGATCTGAAGCAATAATTGTCATTATTATTACAAACTAAATGTTAAATTATAAAAACCAACTAAGTGGAAATTATTTGAACATATTATACTTAATTATTACTTCAAATAATTTGTATAATCTGATTACTTCATTTCCTTGGTACAAAATAGTTCTTATTATTGAACGTTGTTACACAGTTGTGTCTGAGCTTATACATGTGAAATTAAATTTCATAACATCCTCGTTGCGAGGCTGCGATATTTACATAATTATGCTAAATTTAGTTATTTAACTGTCTTGTTGAAAGTTGTGACAGTGTACATACATACTTGAATTTTTGTATTATCATTCTCATAGAAAATATGCGAAATTTATTTTTTTAAATTCTCGTTATACTAAAAGTGTTTTTTTTTTTTTTTTTTAATATTTTCAAGGCTGTGATGGTGTACTTATATAATAAAATTTAATTATTTAAAACTCTCGCTGCAAGGTTCTGATAGTGTACTTACACACGTAAAATTAATTTATTTAACTTCCTCGTTGCGAGGATCTCATAGTGTACATAAATACGTAAAACCATACTAGTTCAAATTATCTTGCAAGAATGTGATAATGTCCTGATTATTTTTAACTTTTGCATCGTTGGTTGAAATCTCATACATTCGTAAATTTGTTTCACTTGGAATATTATATGCTCAGACTTGAATACAGGTAGGCATATAACAAAATACAAATATGTAAATTAATTAATGTATAGACAATGCACTCGGTACTGTAGCATGGCAATGAAAATGTGTAATCAGGTTTAAACACGAATAGTGAGGATGACGCTCCTTGGGGCGTAATATGGCCGTTGTGACAAGAAATACTCAGGTGAGAACTCAAATATGGGTGGATGACGCTCCTTGTGACGTAATATGGCCGTTGTGACAAGAAATACTCAGGTGAGAACTCAAATATGGGTGGATGACGCTCCTTGTGACGTAATATGGCCGTTGTGACAAGAAATACTCAGGTGAGAACTCAAATAGGGGTGGATGACGCTCCTTGTGACGCAATATGGCCGTTGTGATAAGAAATATTCAGGTGAGAACTGAAATACGGGTGATGATCCATATGGTGGAATATAGCAGGTGTATGACAATATATACTCAGGTGAGAACTCGTATAGGGGTGGATGACGCTCCTTGTGACGCAATATGGCCGTTGTGATAAGAAATACTCAGGTGAGAACTGAAATACGGGTGATGATCCATATGGTGCAATATAGCAGGTGTATGACAACATATACTCAGGTGAGAACTCGTATAGGGGTGGATGACGCTCGTTGTGACGTAATATGGCCGTTGTGACAAGAAATACTCAGGTGAGAACTCAAATACGGGTGATGATCCATGTGGTGCAATATAGCAGGTGTATGACAATATATACTCAGGTGAGAACTCGTATAGGGGCAGGATGACGCTCCTTGTGACGTAATATGGCTGTTGTGACAAGAAATACTCAGGTGAGAACTCAAATACGGGTGATGATCCATGTGGTGCAATATAGCAAGTGTATGACAATATATACTCAGGTGAGAACTCGTATAGGGGTGGATGACGCTCCTTGTGACGTAATATGGCTGTTGTGACAAGAAATACTCAGGTGAGAACTCAAATACGGGTGATGATCCATGTGGTGTAATATAGCAGTTGTATGACAATATATACTCAGGTGAGAACTCATATAGGGGTGGATGACGCTCCTTGTTACGTAATATGGCTGTTGTGACAAGAAATACTCAGGTGAGAACTCAAATACGGGTGATGATCCATGTGGTGCAATATAGCAGGTGTATGACAATATATACTCAGGTGAGAACTCATATAGGGGTGGATGACGCTCCTTGTGACGTAGTATGGCCGTTGTGACAAGAAATACTCAGGTGAGAACTCAAATGCTGGTGATGATCCATGTGGTGCAATATAGCAGGTGTATGACAATATATACTCAGGTGAGAACTCATATAGGGGTGGATGACGCTCCTTGTGACGTAATATGGCCGTTGTGACAAGAAATACTCAGGTGAGAACTCAAATACGGGTGATGATCCATGTGGTGTAATATAGCAGTTGTATGACAATATATACTCAGGTGAGAACTCATATAGGGGTGGATGACGCTCCTTGTGACGTAGTATGGCCGTTGTGACAAGAAATACTCAGGTGAGAACTCAAATGCTGGTGATGATCCATGTGGTGCAATATAGCAGTTTTATGACAATATATACTCAGGTGAGAACTCATATAGGGGTGGATGACGCTCCTTGTGACGTATTATAGCTGTTGTGACAAAAAATACTCAGTTGAGAACTCAAATACGGGTGATGATCCATGTGGTGCAGTACAGTAGTTATATGACAATACATACTCAGGTGAGAACTCAAATATGGGTGATGATCCATGTGGTGCAATACAGCAGTTGTATGACAATACATACTCAGGTGACAACTCAAATAAGGGTATGATGCTCCTTGTGACGCAATATGGCAGTTTTATGACAATACATTCTCAGGGGAGAACTAAAATATTAGTGTTTAGTGCACATTCTTTATCGTTGTGATAATTGACTCACATACATGAATCGATATTTTTTTACTTTGAGGGGATGCTTACGATTGCATTGTGAATCATTGTTGACATTTGGCAGGTGTTCGGTCGGGTATATCCGTTATTAATAGGCCTCTTAAACTACCACTAAGGCATGAAAGTTTAATTTTAACCTGATATGATTGGAGGGGAGGACTGGCCTAGTCTCGGGGCAGTCTCCGTCAGTGGCTATCGGGCACTGGACGTGCGACGCGACGGCGAGAGTAGTATCGAGAGTGGATGTGTGTGTTCCCTCTACCCATCTTGCTGGTGGACCTGTGGATTACTCCAAGGTGTGTGTGTGCTTGTGTCCCAAGTGCTCATTGTGGCTCCGTTATTAGGTAGTTTTAGAGTATTTCCAACTGTGAATTTCAGTTTTACTATGTGTTTTATGTTTAACATAACATTCGAAACTAAATGTTAATACGGTTTTAACTGTGTATAAAGCACAAGCTACGCGATATAACATTTCGATTTAATAATATATAGCAATTTTTATATCTTATTAGAATTTAATTTTATACATTTCATACTACTTCATAATTTAAACAGTAATGGAACATCAAATTAGAACATTTTTTGTGTCAATCTGCTGTTGATCGTTTAACTAATCATCAAATTCATTTACTAAGAACTAAAAAAAAAAAAAAACTACTTATTTGTCAATATAATAGTGATAATTAGGAATATCAATTAACTAACTATCACTATGCAACCATTATGCAGCTGAGAAGTGATTTTAAGAACTCTCTATACGCTATAATACATCACATAAAAACGTAAAGTGTAAAATACATACACCTTCATTAATACATATAATTACATATACCTTCATTAATACATATAATTACATATACATTCATTAATACATATAATGAATATTGTATATCGTATTATATAATTATTCATAATGTTATATGCGGCAAGACAGCGGCAGTAAATGTGATGATTTCATTTTTAGCTCTTCAAGTATTGGGTTACTGAGGCTCCCCCCCTCTCTCCTACACACTGGAGCCTTATTTAGAGAAACATTATATTAGTCAGCACCACTGACAAATATCCTATTTTCACATTTTAAAGCACAATTTGCTTTTATTCTAGAGCAATAACTTAAATACCCTTTTGAAAATAAAAAAAAAAAAAACATAAAATGAAGGAACTAATGACAAATATCTCCTTAAAAAGTGTGTCAGCAAATTAGATTATTTTTATGTTAAGATTATATTTTGTTTTTTAATAATAAAATTTAAGTAATTGATATTTATTCTTATCTTAAAATTTCAAAAATATAATTTTTAATCTAACTTTCAAAATATGCTAAGAATAAAAACAGTCAACATGAAGAAAACATATCGATATTTAACTAAAAAATTATTAATATATATATGTTTTATGTAGCTCCCAAATGATACCAATCCTAAAAAATAATGTTTTTATGTATAAAATAAATTATCCAATGTAATTGTACACTTGTGATTCTTCAAAAATATTTGTAGAAATCAACAAAATTTTAGTTGTCTTAAT
The DNA here is from genome assembly GCA_035578905.1 of Stictocephala bisonia. Lineage (NCBI taxonomy): Eukaryota > Metazoa > Arthropoda > Insecta > Hemiptera > Membracidae > Stictocephala > Stictocephala bisonia. Next base: position 1,877,482 of record JAQJVL010000020.1, read on the forward strand.
AAAACATACAATGCCTTTTTTCTGTGTTAATTAAAACTACACTAAAACCAATATAAAAGTTGTCTAAATCGACAATATTAAATTTTAAATATCAAATTATATTCAAATGTGCAAGAATAAACATTTTAAAAACTGTTTCCAAACTAATTAATAACAGTTCTCTTTAAATTGTGGGGTTTTAAAAATAAAAAAAAACTGGAAAACTATTTAAATTATTTTTAAAATAGTTTTCAACAGATATTTTCCATTAATATATGAAAAATAAATCTAAATTGATTTATCCATTTACTTGCACTTTTATAATAACAGATATAGATTTGGTCTTGACGTATGTCTAAAGTTAATTGTTTTATACTTTTAGACCTTAAAAGACCTTGTGCCCTTGGTATTGAATCAGTGTCCTTATCTTTGGCTACCAGGTGAAGGTCTACTGGTCGACACCAAACAACACCAAGATTACAAAAGGTTTATATATAAACCAATACATACCATTAAACAAGCTTTTTATATTTAAATATCTTCAATAACAATCACAAATTAAAAAAACTTTCTCCAGTCTAATTATTAAGTTAAAAATATATTTTTTAAATCGCTTGTTCTTCTTTTACTAATATAATTTACAGAATCTTGTCAAAAATATATGAATAGTAAATGTTTCAAAATCTGTATGATATATATACATATATATATATATCATATATAAGAGACGTAATGTAATTTGTTGAATCATACTTTTTTCCATAAAAGAGGAACCGATCTCCTTCTTAACCTTACTCTGTCTATCCTCCATAGACTATTGATCTGTGCGAGGAACTTATTTAGACAGAGTAAGGGGACGAACCAGTACAATACACGTTGAATATTACTGATGAATCTTCCAGTCTAGGCCGAATTCGAACCAGTGTTATCTCTAACCCTTAGTGAATGTCATGACGCCTTAGGCCGCTTGACCACAAACTCACCCAAATTTTTATTGATTTAAATATTAATTTTATTGACTATTAAAACTGCACCATAATTTTATCTTTTCTATAATAATATTTAGAAAGAAAACAAAACTTGAAAGGACAATCAAAAACAAAAATATACGAAGATTAGAACACAGCAAAAATCTAAACACTTAACTTATAATTTGCTAATTTGAATTTGCATGAAATTAGTTTAGGTATAGTTAAATAGTTATTAAATCATTTGCTGTTTTGCACCATTTAAATAATCTTTAATGAGCATAAGTTAGTGCTACTGGTTGGTTGTAATTTTATAAGCTAAATTGTGCATCACTGAAGTTTGGCTGTACAGTATTACATCTGATCATTAAATTAGGAACATTAACCATAATTCTATACAAACAAAATTAGGGCCATTTATTGTTGATTACTATAAATTATTCTTTAGTTTAAAACAAAAATAAACTATGAAAATAGAGGAGTTAATTTATTTTATAGCCTAAGTACATCCATATCAAACATGAACATTACATTTCATTTAATGCTAGATTTTTTTATAGGTTAGGTAATTAATTTCATGTTTTAAAATAATTTTCAATGTTACTTACATTAATGATCCAGCATGCAAGTCAAATACTTAAAAAACATAGAGTAGGTTTTAAAACATGCCATGTTACAACTGTTCTAGTATGAATAGTATCAATTAAATGTAATTATCAGTAATTATAATTCAACTATCAAGTACAACTTTCAAAATAACAAATTTACATAAAGCCTTTTTCATAAAGAACAAATTTAACACACATGTAAATGTCACTATTGGCAATCAATGTGTCAAAATAAGTCTTTTACATAATTTTTTAAAAATAAAACTTAAAAAGTTGCACAAATAATATTAAATAATTTAATTGAAATCATAGCTTTTATTGTTACCCATATCATAGTGCTCATTAAAGTCATGTCAAATTAGATAACAGAAACACAGATAGTATCAGATAAAATTTTGAAACAAATTTCACTATTAGATCGCTACCCATATTTTGAAAACTTTTCAACATTATACAATGAAGTATTTACTTGTACATAACAAATTAGATATTGAGGATGTGCACAAGACCTGTCAGAGAAGTGAGGAGAAGAAGTATGAAAAATGCAGGACATGTCAAAAATAAAAAATCCAACATGTTTACTGATTCCAAGTCCAAATTACAGTATGTAAAACAAAAATATTCTAAATATCCAAAATTATTATTCTAGATGTTTTTAAAATTCTAATTCTTAAATGTTCCAACTGAGTCCAATAGCTGATTTGATTTATTACCAACAGAACACCTTAATTGTGGTTACAGCAATAACTTTAAAAGGCACACTTACATTTTTCTCATGGGGTTTACTGGAAAAGGCTCTATTCAAAATAAAAGATGTTTGATGGAATTTTTTATTTTAGTACAATTAGTTAAACTTCTAATGATACATAAACAAATATTTTATACAAATAATATTAAAAACTACTTAATTTCAGAGCTTAGATTTTCCCGCCCTAAATTAACTTTTTCATATTCACTGTCATGTGGTCTCACCTTGATTCTCGCCAACATATTTGTCAATAGTGATCAGCTGATGAGTTGGCATTATTGTAGATCAGATATAATGTAAACTAAATAATAATTTAATTTCAGAATGATTATACTGAAAAATTAATGAAATTTGTACACTAAGCCCCATTTAATAAATACAATTACGTATCATGCAGCCATATGCATCTCTTCTTGAGCCCACCTACCAGTCCTATTATCTTGACTAATATAAAACAAATAAACCTCTAGGTCCTACCTATGGACAGAATTTATGAAGGCATGGCTACAGCTCATGTAGAAAATGAAGTTTCTCATGGAGGAACAGGAAAACTCCTTACACTCCGCCCTTTCAACAAAACTCATGGAGGAATGGATATGGTTTATGTAGAAATGTACAGAACACATGGGGAAACAAACAGAACTTCTTACCGTTAGTGCAGAAATTGTGTGTTCCCAAGTTTGAAGGTTGTTTACTGAGAAACTAAGAAGATTCCAATAACACAATTTGTTTTCCTCTTCTAATTGTACACTATGAAATATTCATTTTTTAAATGTTATTATACGATTTAATAATTTGTATCTTAGTTGGAACAAAAAAGTACCGGAATCATAACTAGATTTCACTCTGCATCAACTTTAGAGACTTTTATTAATCATGAATACGTTAATGTGTCGCATTTATATTTTAATACTTAGTTAGTAGGAGTGTTTTCTATAAGTTTTATAAATTTCAGAATTTTAAATTTCCTAGAATAAAAGTTCATATCAGTTTCCTTAAACAACTTTTTCTTGGCTGCTAGAGGTTGTAAAATAAATTACTTTTTCACGTTGTAATTGTTATGATATGTATAGTTACAATACATTACTTTTATATGGTTAAGTAAATGTAGTAATTTTCAATTTATTTAAATCAATTAAAAATAATTTTAAATGGATCAATAAAATAAATTTAAATGGATATAAAATCTCTGAATTTACTTACATGCATAAAAGTAATGTTTCGTAGCTGCATATATTTCATAAAAATTATAACGTGACCAGGTAACAGTGAAAAATTCCAGTACTTTTTTGTTCCACCTTGGATAAAAATGATGTAAATCTATAACAAAATTTAAAAATTAATATTTCTTGTTGTATTCATACCGCGATTAAATGAAGAAAACAATGGTGTAATTGGATTTTTCATAGGTCTCTTAGACATAAATCATGGAAGAATGAGTGTGGTTCATGGGAAAGAGACATTTCTTAGGACACATCTCATGGAGTTGGTTCATGGGGAACAGACACTTCTTAGTACCCATCCTACGGGCACAGCTCATGGAGGAATGGATATGGTTCATGAGAAAGACACACTCCCTACTACCCATCCCATAGACACAGCTCATGGAGGAATGGATATGGTTCATGGGGAACGGGGAATCCTTAGTACCCATCCTATGGGCACAGCTCATGGAGGAATGGATATGGTTCATGGGAAAGAGACACTCCCTACTACCCATCCTATAGACACAGCTCATGGAGGAATGGATATGGTTCATGGGGAACAGGCACTCCTTAGTACCCATCCTATGGGCACAGCTCATGGAGGAATGGATATGGTTCATGGGGAACAGGCACTCCTTAGTACCCATCCTATGGGCACAGCTCATGGAGGAATTGATATGGTTCATGGGGAACAGGCACTCCTTAGTACCCATCCCATGGGCACAGCTCATGGAGGAATGGATATGGTTCATGGGGAACAGACACTCCTTAGTAGCCATCCTATGGGAAGAACTCATGGAGGAATGTACATAGTTCATGGGGAACAGACAATGAATGAATGAAAATTTATTTCCCATAAACAGAACATAAATAAATACATACAATGTTATTAATACTTATTTGCAAAATAAAATATAGGTAACATAAGTAGAAATATAAAATAAATGAAACTAAATACAACATATTTTCCTAGTTAACATATTAGCCATTGGGAAAAGGCCTGTATGGGCGGGAAGCCTGTGCGCAAACCCAGATGACACCCCTTAGGTCCAATCCTATGGGCACAACTCATGGAGGAATGTGCATAGTTCATGGGGAATCAGACTCTTAAGGAATATGTCTATTTTCTATGACTACAATACATATAACACTATAACCTGATTTGAGTAAGGGATGAATTTACAATCTTGAATGATAAAAATTTTGTACACTTTTCACCATTTCCTGACAAGTTTAATAAACAAACTATAACATATTTATTAGTAATATTAATATATGAGTAAATTTAAACATTTACAATGAGTATCCATACAAATATAACAATGTTTGACTGTCAACTGTGAGTCGTTAAGTAAGATTAACTGTCCACTGATCAGGTAAATATGAAATGTCATATTTTTATTCGATTTAAACTTATATTATGTAATTGAAAATTATAAAGTGTTCCCTAATGGTGAATAGCTTACTGCTAGTGGCAGTTGCAGACTTTGGTTTAAGCATGAAAGCATTGACAAGTAATTTTTGTAAGTTTTTCCCTTATCATCTTCAGAAACACAAAGAGATATTTACTATTTTTTTTAAATTATTATTATTTAGGCACTGATAGCTGGGGTATGGGCATATTTGGATAGTTGATGACTGATGATAAAGCACAATTTATTTATTTTCATACAGCCCATGATTCACTGCCAAGTGCTAGTTAGTAATTTCTTTGATTTAAGATGTATTCATTTATAACTCAATAATATGGTGAACATGACTAGAGAAAATATTGAAAACTCAAAAGCCAAACCTCAGCCATTTTAAAATTACCAGGAATAGTGTTAATACCCATTTTTTATTTATAAACACTTTAATAGAAGTATTGAATATTTCATAGTCATTGCCAGTCTGATTTTAAGGGTCATATATAAAACAAAATTAAAATAAAGGCTTGACCAAGTGTTCTATAATTCTGTATAAAAATGTTGCAATATTGAAATCAGTTACTCTCGTATTTCTCTCACATTTTTTAGCTTTTTTGAATACTTAAATATAGACAATAGACAATAGACAAGTCTTTATTGTACATGAACGCCTGTTAAATTATTACAGAGTAATACACAAGCTGGTACATAGTCAAGTTTGTTAGAAAACTAACAGTATTTCTCCTAAATATCTAATACTAACTACCTAATACAAATATGTTAAAAGAATATCAGTTTTGTTGCTAAATATAAATAAATTTATACAGATCACAGAAAATTTGACAAATAGTTAATCAATATTAAATAATACAATCTTTAAAAAAATCATGAATGTTATAATAAACTTTTTGAGAAAGTGTCCCTTTTAACTTAGATGTAAATTTTACTAGGGAAAGATCTTTATAAGAATGAGGAATATGGTTGTATATTTTTAGACCCATATAAAGAGGGCCAGCTTCATATTTGCTATATTTGTGGTTAGGATACTGAAACATTTTATTGTGATTCCTTGTATTATAACCATGACTAAACTTATAGTTTTCAAAATACATCGAATTTTTATGTACAAATCTTGCAATTTCAAATATATATAGAGATGGTAAAGTGAGTATATTAAATTTTTTAAAAAAAGGTTTACAACTAGTTCTTGATTTTAAATGAAAAATTGCCCTCAGGATAGATTTCTGACGCAGGAATATCGTTACAACATCAACTGCACTACCCCATAGAATAATGCCATAACTCAATAGAGACTGTACATGTGCATAATAGACCGACAGGCAGACTTCCATTGATGTTACTTTACTTAATATACCTAAACCATATCTCACTGAATTTAGTTTCCTATTAAGATAAGCAATATGGCCAGACCAGCTTAATTTTGAGTCGAGATGTAAACCCAAAAATTTTACTATTTTAGTATTACTTATTAAAGACTCATTAGGATTATTTCTTAACTTAAATTGTAAAATATTTGTTTTGTCCTTATTCAGTTGCATACCGTGAGCAGAAAACCAATCATTGACCATATCAATGACACCATTAATGTCATCTTTAAGTTTGCTTAATGAATTTCGTTTTAAAAGAGCAGTTGTATCATCTGCGTATAAGGTGAAGGTACACATTTTTTCAGAGAAAAAAGCGGGCAAGTCGTTAATGTAGGCTATAAACAGCAGTGGGCCCAAAATTGAGCCCTGGGGAACGCCGTACTGTACATTAGCCCATATGATGATTTTTGCAAGAACACCTTTATGAAGAAATACAAGATTGATCAGGAAATCGCACATTATGCAAAGATGTAGTTCTGTTTCAGTATTACTATACAGGGTTACGCTGAAGTTGGGAGAGGTATCAAATTATCCCAAAGGTAAACCAATATACAAAACCCACAGTCAAGGTTAGTTTCAAAAGCTGCAATGTCCATAAATTTAAATACTGGGACCCTCCCCTATTTGTTTACAACCTTCTTAATTTTAATTTTTGAGAATAATATGCTTGTTAAATATTTTTTACAACAGCGTTAAAATGTATTAGTGCTCTCTTAATGATAAAATATATTTTACAGCAATTGTAAAAGAAAAATCAGACTGATTTTATAACAATTTATTCCCAGTGCATTCACAGCACTGTACTTTTAATGTGATATTACATTACTACATGTTCCACTGTGGAAACTGTACAATACCTTTTGGCCTCAAACACAGGGTTAGATAAATTCTTTTTAAAATGGTCTTTTATAGAAAAAAATAATTTACTATAATTTAAAAACTGTATTACTTTTGTAGTAATACAATTTTTAGTTTAATATTTATACGGTATGGTGTCTATTATGTCTGGAAACACCCAAACATTTTCTTTATTGATCGAAAAATAAATTTGAAACTTTTACAATCTTATTAGCTATTGTGCACCTACTTTTTGGAACAATGTTTAGTCATTTCACACTAATAGGGGACGTCCTGTCAAGGGTACTGTCAATATTCTTTATGGAAGCCTATACCTTGTGATGCATCACTTTAAAGGGTATAGTGAAATGAATTGAATACCACAAACCGCATCTCTAAGGAATCACTCTATCATAAAATAGAGCCCTTCGAGTATTGAAAATTGTTGATACTAATAAACAATTTTATTTTAACTTCAAACTGAAGAAAGGAGACAGTTCAAACATTTACTTTGTTGCCAAATGGTGTTAAAAGGTTATTATTAAGCCTTGTCTAAAATCATAAATTATTTTTTATTTTTATAAAAAATTTATAAAATAAATCATTATTTACACAATTTTACGGTAATAAAATGTATAAAAATTGTACTAATATAATAAAACCAGCTACAAATAAAAATATTGTTTTATATCAATTAAGCATTTTAAAAAATGTTAGAAAACTTATTGTAAAACATGGCAAGAACCAAATTTAAATGAAATTTTTGAACGTCATAAATTTTCAATACTCAAAGTACTCTATTTTCTTATAATGATTACTTAGAGACTCGGTTTATGGCATTCAATTCAGTTCACTATAAAATTTAAAGTTATATGCCCCCCAAATACAATTAGGTTAGGTTAGACTAGGGTGTGTTAGGTTAGGGTGGACAGGTGGGTGGGTTGGTAGGTACGTAGGTTGGATTAGTTTACATGATTACAGCAGTATAACCTAACACACCTACCCATAAACGTATAGTGGCATTAAAAATATCAATACCACTGTACGTGTATGGGTGGGCGGGTGGATCAATACCACTGCACGTGTATGGGTGGGCGGGTGTGTGTCAATACCACTGCACGTGTATGGGTGGGCGGGTGGATCAATACCACTGCACGTGTATGGGTGGGCGGGTGTGTGTCAATACCACTCTACGTGTATGGGTGAGCGGGTGGGTCAATACCACTGTACGACGTACGTGTATGGGTGGGCAGGTCCTATTATGTGGATTCCTATTATGCTGAAGAAATTACCTAGCCGTAGGTTTACCTTTGGCATAATTTGATACCTCTCCCAACTTCAGCGTAATATCACCAGGTATAAACTTCCATAAATAATATTCAAGATACCCTCGACAGGCAGTCCTCCATTAGTTTGAAATGACTAAACATTGTTAAAAAAAGTAGGGGTCCAATTCTTATCACGGTCGTAAAAAGTTTTGAATTTATATTTTGATGAATAAAGATTATATTTGGACGTTTCCAGACATAATATACACCCTGTATAGTAATACTGAAACAGAACTACATCTTTGCATAATGTGCGATTTCCTGATCAATCTTGTATTTCTTCATAAAGGTGTTCTTGCAAAAATCATCAATGTTTACACAATGTAATAACCTAACAATTACAAAAGTACATATGATTTTGCACTTTACACTCAATCGTTCATGCTGTGCTTATGCACTGATAGTTATTACAGGTTTTTTGGAACTTTTAATTTTACTTATGTTTAATATCTTACTGATTTTTTCACATTATATTGAGTTTGGTGATTTCCTTATGACATGCTTTTTGTTAGTTTTAAGTGGTGTTCTGTAATTTAGTGTACATCGTATTTGATACTTATAATGTCCCTTTTGTACATTACTTATTTATTATAACGTTTTTGCTGCTTTGCTTGTTACATGTTGTTTGGTGTTTACTCACTCGTTATAAGGTGTTTTGTCCTTTATTTATTACATAGTACCGCTAGTCTTTAACAGCTGCTGTTTTATTCTCCTTAGGATTATTTCAACATGACAAATTTGTTAGTAATTGTTCAAATTTGATAAATGGTTTAGTATTGTTAGTATAGTATAGTACTATTTAAGTACCAAGTTTTAAATTATATATATATATTTTTTTTTTACCGCAGAAGGCTTCTAATAGCTGTCGAAGGACTGTCTGTAAATTAGTTACAGTAAAAACAAATTTCAAGAAAATTAGGTAACTATATTCTGTTTTATCAAGGGTGCATCATCACCACTGGTTGAAGTGTTTTAAGGTTTAGTGAAGACCTAGATGAATGATTGTATCCCCCAACAAAGATAGTTCCTGTAGCTTTGGTTAAACTTTGGTAGAGTGCTATATTTACTTGAGCTTTTTTTAAATTAATTTAAAAAACTGCAAAATATAACTCTGACAAGTTTCACAGTCATGACTTTAAAAAATTGTCAACAGTTTATATAAATTGAAACGCTTTATTTTATGTTGAAATTATATTTACCCCTACTATCAAATAAACAAACCCAGAAAACAGTCAATTTCGCTATAGTTTTTCTTTTGAAATTTGAAAATTGAACAAGAAAATTAATATCAAAATTTGTATACCAGACTAACTGTAAAATTTAAATAAATACCATATATTCCATATTTACTGCAAAATGTCATTACAGTTTGGTGCACAATAATATTTGTTTTGGAAGATGTGCTTCTTAAACTATTTAGTTCAGCAACATACTGCCAATAATCAATATCAATATTATAATGACAATATTGATATCATAATATGATATGTATCAATAAGTAGTCATCAATATAAAATAATATCTTAATTTTTTGAATGAGTCAAACAACAAAATTATACTACTCAAATTAATAACAATTTTTAATAGTTTCTGGTTTAGCTCTGAGGCTCATAAAGGTATTATTTCAAAAATATTTCCTGGCATGATACATAACACCAACGTTCAAGAACATACACAAAATCTAAATTGACAATTTTATAATACTGTTACAACAAATAGCTGCAAAATTGACTGAACATTGTTAGTGCTGTATTAATTTATTTGTAACTTAGTAGAGCTGACGAACAATGAAAAATCACATGGTAGTGAATAAATAAAATAGTAAATGTTAAAAAAAAATTGAAAGTATACTTTACCTGAATGTTTAAGAACGGATAAAATAGTTACAGTTGATTTATAAATAAACAAGATAATCAAAAAATAAACTAGAAAATAAAACTAGATAAATAAAATAGAAAAAATAAACAAGATAATCAAATAAAACTAAAACACATTACACTAGATTTAATTATATACATGTATTACAGCCTTCTTGTGAAAATACCCAATTTAATCATTAATAAACAAAGGTTTACTAAAAAAGAAATATCACCCTTAAAATGAAAAGATTGAGATTCATGAAATCTATATCATTGTTGTACACATCTAGCACCAATTTATCTTAAAATGAAACAGATAAATAAAGTTTTTAAGTATGGTTATGTTTAGTTAAATTTAACTTTTATTAGTAGTGAGATCCACAAACCGATACATTGTACATGTGTAGGGTGGGTGGACGAGGAACTAATATGATAACTCTATAAATGGTTCATCTATATATGTTTAGCAATTTATCAGCTTTTTTAATTAGTTTGGTGAATCATTACTGCATATTAAGTAACTATAAAATAATAATATTAATAATTGTAATTTTTTTATTTTTAGAATTTTACAACAATGGCAATATAAAATTGTACTGACTGTAACAATCCTGATTATATTTCTAGTATCCTTTAATCCATGATATATATTGTACAACTCATAATATGTACAACACATATTAATTAAAAATTAAAATTTTTTTTGAGTTCCAATTCAAATAAAAAAAGCTGTAGTTAATAATTTGACTTATATAAGGAACACTAAAAACCACAGTTTAAAAAGGTAAGATTAAGGAAGAACTGCTATGATTCGCTTTGTCATTTTTAAGGAATTAAGTGGCCTCTGTTTCCAGTATTCATTTAGTTTGGTTATTTTTGAAGGTAGAAGCTTGGTTTAATTCAATTTAATTAATAAACACTCGGCAAATTTTCTGAGAAAGAAAAATCACCTAAATACAACCAGAAAGTTACACTATAGTATTTGTCACAAATTGTTTGTGTTCTGATCTTCTTCATCAGATGCAATCAGATCAGAACTGTTTTTTGTTAGTACAGATTTATTAATAACAATTTTGGTTTTGTATGGTGTTTTTATATCTTGGCATCATCCATTTGAATTAATCTTACTTTCTAAAACAAGCCACATCCAGACAACATTTTTTTTGCTCCAAGGATTTTTAATTTTTTTTCTTTTTTCCAACTATGAGAAATCAATTGGCACCAGTCTCAACCCTGGTAAAATTCTGGTTTCTGCCCCAGAGGCTCCTACATGTCCTGTGTTACAGGTTGTCTATTTGAATATAGACTTCTAGCAGAAAAAAACAATATAGAACCATTATTGACTTCTAGCAGAAAGTGGGGTATCAAACTATAGGTATTTATCTCCTAAATCACATTATACCATTACATTTTGGAAGAGACAACATTTAAGGGCTCTGCCCTTCCCCCAAATAAAAAATATGCTCAAAAACCCAAAATTAGGTCGTGTTAGACTAATACACTCAAATGAGGTATCAAACTAAAGGTGTTCATCTCTTAATTACTAATATACCATCACACTTTAGAAAAGACAATGTTTATGGGCTCCACTGCCCCCAAAACCAAAATTCATAGTCATACTGCTTAAGAATCCTTGCAAGGCCATAGGCCGATCTTCCTCACAAGGCGACATGCCGAGATCAAGAAATGGGACTGTAGCAGACTGCCTTAGTGAGGCCGTAGGCCGAACTTTTCCCCACGAGGCCGTGGCAGAGTTCCACAAAGAAGCTAAAGATAAACACAGAAGATCTACGAAATGAAATTTATTAATAACCTACAAGATAGAGCAAGAACAAACGATCCTCAGGATCCTCTGGGAGATATGGATGGATTCAACTGAGCAAAGCTTTAACATAATTAATTAAAAACTTATATTTATTAAGTGTTTAGGCTGATGATATAAATATATTATTTCCCAAGTAGATGCCGGTAATCAGAATTTTGTGTCTCTCAACTACAGGAATGTTATCATCTGTTTCTTTCCTGTAAATACAAGTACTCGTAAATTTACCAACACATAATTTAGGTGAACTCTATCATAGCATATTAAAATTGGTTACATTCTTAGTTTCCACTGTACATCACACATTTCTCCTTTAGTGGCTTAGTTGCTTGACTATGTAACCGTAAAAAAGTTCTAGTTAAACCTTTCTCTGACAGGCTAGTTTAGTTTTGCCCATCGATTTGTACTACTGTAGTATATTTTGATGGTTGTGCTATGCCAAAATAAAGCATTTTGTGGAGGTCATCTTTAAAAATCATAGAAACTTCATTTATTATGGTTGAAATATGATACTTGCGTTGTTTTTTCCTTATAGACTTTAGTTTATGGATACTATCTATAGTGCAAAATAAGATCATATCTATTTATTACTATAACAAATATAAGAGAAAATTTTGTAATTTTTTAAAAATTTGATTTTATTTATAGTACTGACTTCTTGGTTGAATCTGCTTAATTTTTAGGTATGTGATATAGGATATAATTTTGAATAATTCAAAATAAAAAAAAAATATATGTAATACCAAAATAAAACAGTTTTAAAGCAGTTTATATAAAATACTACAAAATTTATAAATCTAAATTCCCTTGCTAAATCTGTTTTTTCCTTTTTTTTCGTGTCTTTACTACTATTGTAATGCTACCAACTAATTTGGATATAAAAATATGATTAAAAATTTTAGAATATAAGAAATATGTGTAAAACCATAAAAGAAATATTTTTTAAAATTGTTTTTCTTAACGTAATATTAATATGATGTTGGCAGTTTGGAGTCAGATCGACGACGTCATATTAAAATGACACTGGCAAGAAAAAGATTAAAAGGTAAAAAAAAAGCTGAAAAGCTTAGTGAGAAGAGAGTTTTTTACTCACATAATACATTTTACAGATAGGCTTCAAGGAAACAATATGCTGAAGATAAAAAATAATGAATGATATAAAATTTTACTGAATATAACACTCCTGAATATATTTCTGGTACTAAAACACATAATTATTTAGGAAAAAATATCTTGTTGTGAGTTCCAATTTGAATAAAAAAGCGGCAGTTATTAATTTAACTTGTATGAGGAACAATAAAAAATACAATTTAAAAAGTGTATAATTTTAAGAAAGAACTGTTATTATAGTATTCAGAAATCTCACAAATTAATTCTTGCTGTCACAGTTCATCAGAAACCTGATATCTTTTTAAATGCTAGTCTTGCACTATTTTACTTTTGACATTTTGAACATAATCCATTAAGTAAATTTGTTAATGTACCACCTTATATGTCAGGACATAAAGACTAAACCAAAAACAAAAATCCTTTACAGATTCGAGGCAGTAGTACTTAAAAAAAAAGTTATAAAATTTGATAAGAAATAAATGGCATATTATGTTATGTGATCTTCTACTAAGAAAAACAATATTAAAATCATTTGATACTGATTTATCATTTTTTTTTTTTTTTCAATTATTATGAAAAATAATTTATGAATTAACTACTCACACATCTCTTAGTGCTGCAATTCTTTTAAATAATACATCATAACCATTATTATAAAAACTGATGTGGTCATTTATGGTTCAATTTGACTGTAGATCAATCCTGAGACACAAACATTGTTACTATTACTCCAGTTTTTAGGGCTTTTACGTTTTGAATAATTGTAACAAAATTTTTTTCTCCAGAGTTTTTTAAGTTTACAAGTTAGTAGGTCCAAATTGAAAAAAAAAATATTTTTAAATTAGCTTTTGTAATGTTCCTTAAAAGTCTGCAGAGGCTGTCGGCCATGTTAGTTTTAATCCCATAAGAACAATGTTATTCTTCAACCGGACATACGATCACGCATATTCAAACTAAACAGTTATTTTGAAACTTATGTTTTCCAAACAAATTGCATTTGATCAAGAATGAAATTGTGCGTTGGAATCACTTTGAAAATTCCTAATTAGTTTAATATGAAAAATATGAAATATTTAGTTTGAAGTTTTTATTTTTACCTATTTTTCAAAACTAGGCTTATGTATTTAAAATATCAAAAGCAAACCCAATACGCAATATGATAATGTTTAAAATGACACCTCATACACAACTTTTAGTTAATAAACAAAAAAATATGGATTCACAAATAACATTGTTCTTATGAGATTAAAACCAACATGGTCGACAGCCTCTGAAGAATCTTGTTAGTAATATGTTTGTGAATGTGGGGTGAATGACCATTTGTTGTTTAGTTTTAGAATTTGAACACATTTTAAATATTTATGTATATAATATTGACGATTGATTGACATTTTAAACATTGTTACTATGCAATAAAAAGAAAAGAAAAATTAAAAAAATTTAAATTACCTACTTATAATTCTAACAGTGATCTTTAACTGTTTACAAAGTAACCAATCCCATAAGAAAGGTTATAAATATAATATGTATAATAATCATTTTAAAAATTATTATCAGGGATGAAAACAGCTAAATACTACATTGACTATGAGCAGTTGGATTTCTACTCAAATAATCTGTTTTGAAATAAATGACTCGAAGATTGAAGCTTGAGATCTTGCAAGTTGAGCCTGTAACATGAACTGGTTTGTACTATTTCTGATACGGTTCAGATTTAGCCCAGAGAACGAGTTGGCGCCTAGAGTGTTTCATCGCTGCATGACACACAGCTAGCAATTGGCAAGATTTCTTGTTGACTGATCTAATGTAAATCGATCAAGGCAGAGGCTGATTCACTACGTGGGAAGTTATAGATGGATTCACCTGTCCCTGTTGTTGCTATTTATACGGCAATGTTATGTAACTCTCACACGTCCATTGCAACGTTCTATCTTATTTCAAATCAATTTTCGGATATATGAATCTAGGCAGTGATATTTTAAAAATAATCTGTAACCAACTAATAAATGAATACATCTAAAATGTAAAGAGTTCTGTAAATAGTAGTTTTCTAAAGCACTTTGATAGAATGTTTTCTTGTAGTGTGCAAGGATTCATAAGTCCTAGTTTTTGCCAATCAGCTGTAACTATTGGCCAAAGTAGCCACTATTGGCTACTTTACACCATTCTGTCCTCGGTCTTTCAATAATAATATTATCTTTGCAATCTGATAACTTTAAAACTAATAACAATTAATTTTAGACTTTATAGGAGCTATAAAATAATAGAAGAACATAATAGTTAAACAAATTAATGATATTATAATAATAAATTGCTCACAAACCTAATCTTTATTTATATTTTATAATACAATGTTTGTACTGATAATTTTAAATAACTTGATAGCATTGAATGATTTTTGTATGGAAAGTGTAATAAATACAGTTCTTTATAAACCCGAAGCCAATTCTATAAAAATCGTGAAGAGCAAAGCAAAAACTAAGGTATAAGGGGCTGTTTAGCTTCAAGAAAAATGCCAAAAACATGGGTTTTTATTTGAAGTGTTCGGTCCATTATAATGATTGTTTCACAGCTCCTGAAGAGTAATTTAATAGTTGAAGAACTATTCTAGTGGACAAGAAGATGATTTTTGTAAAATATTGAGTATGTTTTTTTTTGGTAAAGCTTAAGAAATATTTGAAACTTTAAATGTCTGAGATATTACTATTAAGATGAGTTTATTCAGTGAAGAACAGCTGTGATTAAAAAAATGTTGAGTATAATCTTTACGCTTGAAAAATATTCTTTTGATAACCTGTACATGAATTCCTATCCAATAATAATTGAGTTTGGCATTCATAAACAACTAATCGGTTATGAAATGGTACACATTTTATTCCCTTCTAGGTTAGAAAAAGAAATAGTAAATACTGGAAATTAACCTCAAAATCTTATATATAGCCTATCCATATTTCCTGAATAAAATGTAAATACCAAAGATATTATAAACTACCTAGACTAAATATACTAGTAAATAAAGAAACTATATTCTTCATTAGCTAACATAAAAAATACAAATGAATGAATGCATAAATGAACAAAATTTATTTAAATTGAATCAAAAGTAGATTTACTACATTGTTGGTTATGAAAACTTATATTTCTGGTTTTTCTTGTTAGCTGGACTTCCAGAACGAATTAGTAAAACACCTTTTTTAACATAATGACAGTGACTGGACATTTTTTCAGAAGAACAATAGAAAATGGTTTAATATCATCATAAACTCATAAATTGATTATACAATATATTGGTTACTATTTATTTTTACTAAAAATATAAATAATTTCCCTTACTGAATTCAAATATGATTTTATTATAAATCAAACTCTATTTAAATGTTTTTAATCCAGAAGATACACCAGTGATATAACAGGACTTCTGAAAGAATATCTCATTAGTAGCAATGTGCATGTTATACAAGAGTGATTGTAGGGAGGGTGTGAGAGCCACAACTCATTATCAGTTCTAAAAGAAGACCATCTGTGACTTTTAGACACTTAACATGTTGCGGTCCTCTGCCTTTCCATGCAAGATGCAAAGGTTTGTTGCACCATAAAATTGACATCAATTTAGTTTATCATGCAGAACAATAAATGTATTGTTTTTATTTATCTCAGTTAAAATTTTACTAAACGCTAGGATAATAATATCAGATAAAAGAAACTTAAAATGGAAAACACAAAACCCAGAATGAACATCACAATAGCTAATGTGTCTGAAACCTTAAAACCATCACTCAGCCTATATTTAAATGTAAATTTAAAACATTAATTAACTTATAAGTATTTTAAGTCAAGTTATGTTGATAAAACTATAGTTGTTTTCACTCATGCCTTGTTGATATTACCTAGATACTAATCAATTTTAAATTAGTTTATTTGATAATCTATAATAATTATTGCCAAAAACGATTAAAATTACTCTTGCTTTCACGTTATTTTCTTAAAATGTTCATGTATTATTAAGTACATGAAAAATACACTAAAGCATACTTTTTAAAATCAATTTACTAAATCTAAATAAATGAAGAACCACAGGCCTTTAAGGTTATAGCTAGACTAGCACAGTAACTCTCTTGGCTCACGACACATCAGCTGTTAGTCTATACTTCTCCTGCTCAGGTCTGCCCCATTACTTGGTGCTGTTGCTCAGCGACTATTTCAGTTTGTGTGTCGGTTGCTTATTTTCAGCGTGTACAAAGAGACTGTTGCTATTTTTACTAAACTTACACCCACTTTTGTCACTTGGAGAAGCTTTTAACCTATATCTGTGAAACTTCCAGACAACATGTAAAGCTGTAAAAATTATTTTAGCACATCTTTACATGACTTCTGGCCTACTATCTCCTAAATTTGGGGGATTTTAGATATAATGTGGAATTTTCACATGTTTTACTATCATATTGCTCTAGTTTACATTCAAGACCTTTAAATTCTAAATTTCTAATATATTTTTTTTATTTCTGTTAGTTTATGATAAGTTAAACCTCAATTTTGTGGGTTAAAAGAGTATTTGTTACAAACTGTAGTTAAAGTTATATGTTTTTTAATGATAATATGGTTTGGAAATTGGGTTGTGTAACATCAACAATATTTTATATTTAAGTTTATATTAAGTATACAAATATATTATTAAGTAACACCCCTCCCTGTATTGAGGTTACTGTATTTTACATAACATATTGACTGATTCACAGGATAAGAAACTGGTCAATAATATACTTGCAACAGTCTCTTCCAACACTCTAGTCATGTATTTGGCATTAACAAGAACATTAAGTCTAAACCATTTTACTAATTATTGAAAATTAATTACGACCGTATACAGGAAGTAAAATAAACGTTAACTTTCTATATTAAATACAGTATGACAAACATATTACATATATGATAAACGCCATTAATTATCCACAGAAGTGGTAAGAATCCGCTTAACATAAAGTAGGAAAAAATTGAATACACAATGAATACTCTTGGTAAAGAAACCCTTAGAATTATTTTGTGATATCTACTAAATAAACTTGTTAATAGGTTTTATATGATCTTATAAAAGATGTATACAGACATTATCCAAATTGTATGAATGCTACTTGACACAATGTCTAAACTCCTTGTACATATACAACTTAACAGCTCACCATCCACAATCTTAGTGATTTTCTGACCTAGCCTACTTTGTACTATTCAAAGTATTTGACTCACCCATACACTCATTCTTTTGACATATCTCCCAGCCACCCACTCATTGTACACACACAACTTACAGCTCCCTGCCCACAATCTCAGTAGTTGTCTGACCTACTGTGTTCTATTCATAGTAACTGACTCACCCATACACTCATACTTTTGACATATCTCCAAGCCACCGACTCACTGTTCACATACAACTTAACAGATCCCCGTTCACAAACTGAGTGGTTTTCTGACCTACTTCATACTATCCTCTTACCCATACACTCACTTTGTTTGACAAATCTTCTAGCCACCCACTCACTATACACATACAACTTAACAGCTCCCCACCCACAATATAAGTGGTTTCCTGACCTACTTCGTACTATCTACGGTATCCGACTCACCCATACACTTATTATTTTACCATATCTCCCAGCCATTCACTCACTGTTCACACACTTAGCAGCTACCATCATATTTTGTAACGTACTATGTTTGCTATAGAAATGTACTCATTAAAGTAAAATTGTGTTATGATCAATAATAATACTTATAATTAATTCATTAACTTATGACAAAAGGAAGGCAAAAAATGGCTTGAGGTTGAAAGATTGGTTGGTATGTGGTTGCTATTATTACTTACTTGCTTATTATTCATATTTACTTGATACTATTACAATATATAGTGGGGGGGGGGGGAGTTAGGAAGGAGAATAGCATATGTGTACATAATGTCAGTTGCTTTTATGCATTTTTTCTTTCATCTCCAATGTTCGTAAAGCATGTAAATTTCCTATAATACAGGAAATGTTTCACTCTTATTATGTAGAAACCAACTCTTTACTTTGTACTGGCATTAAAACAATTAAAACATATAAACATGATTAGCAAGGATTAAGGGGTGTTTCTTTTTTTTATTAATTAAATAAATAAATTTGCTATTCCTAATATTACAATAAATTACAGCAAATATCATCTATAAAAATAACAATAAGGTCCTTAGACAATGAAACTCAAATTTACATACTAAAACGTTTTCGAAATGCAAAGCCCGACTTTTAAATAAGGTCATGGTCATACGAACGATAAATTGTCTAAATAGTTTATATTTTATATAAACTGATACGACATATACATATAAACCTAATCATGCATACATACACATAACTATACACTTTTACGCCATAGATGAATATGCTCAAAAATTTGCACGTAAATCCTTCATCATCTTATTGGGAACGTGAAATTTCCCTCCAAAGCTATAGCCTGTGTGGAGGTACTCCAAAACCACAAGCTAAAAAAATGACTTTCATGATAATTTTAGGTTGAATCTTCCAAATGTTAATACAATATTTTGTAAAAAGTATTAATTAACAAATGGTAACAAATAATAAATTCATACAGTTATTTTGGAGGTAATTCTTAGTTTGTAACAATATACACGATTAAACCAACATAACAAAAAAGCTGATAATTAATTGATTCTATAATACATTTATAACAACTCTAAAACAAATTACATCTAATATAATATACACAATATAGAACCAAAAAATAAATTTGAAAAAATTGTTTTTCTAAATGTGGAAGAATATCTTTTTTATGTTTATGCCTAGGAATTATGTTTTTAAAAAAAACTTCAGTAGTGCTAATTGTAATAAACCAAAAATTTAATTTCTTTGAGAAGTTTTTGTTTTTTTATTAACTTTTAATGCCATTTGGTAATTTATTGAAAACACTTGTCACCAGGAAATAAAAGTCTTTAGCCAAAGCAAAATATTTGGCTTAGATAAAAAATTATCTTCTACATTATGGAGTTTGTTCTGTAAATACCTTGTTGGTTGTTATTTTGACTTAGACTAACACATATTTTAAAAACTTTATATACATATATATATATTTATATATATACATACATAAGTTATATATATATATAAGTTATATATATTTATATATATATATATATATAAGTTATATATATATACATAAGGTATATATATTTATATATACCATTAAGGTATATATATATATATATACCTTAATGGTAATATCTGTAAAAAAAATAATAAATAAATAATGAGAAAGATGGATCAGTTCTTCCTTATCTTGTTTTCTTCTTATAAAATGTTTTTGAGTTGTTACAACTGATTTGATATTTGACAGAAGTCCTGCCCCAACAGACTATTCCATAACTTATCCTGATATGTACTAATGAAAAATACAACATTCCCAATAAATTACTATCACAGTTATACTTCTATGAATAAAAAAAAGAGAGAAAGAAATTTATTTCTCAAATACAAATAGATACATACATTTACGAGTTGTCTAATATTTAATGAGAAATATTCAATTGCTCCAAGGGTTAGCATGTTTCAAGGCTTTTTTTATAGTTTCATAATTGGCATTTTTCAAACGGAAGCTACAAGTACAAAAATAAAATAAATATACTTCAATTTATTAAATATAATCAACATCAATCAATAAAACCTTCCAAACTACAGCAATTAAAATAAATGTTACATTACAATAACATTTCATAAAAAAACATTAAATAACACTTCTTGGGAGCATTTATAATGTAAAATAAATGAATTATATCTTTATTTTAATTAATATAATTAATACAGACATCAGAATTATAATAGTAAGTAACAAGGAAAACTGAATACAATTAAATACATATATAAAAAAAACTTCAATATTCTGAATATAACCAACCCCTGAGGTACACCATATTGGATTTCCCCAATTCCACTAACTACTCCTTAACTTTAACACATGGCATCCTCTTCTCTAAATAAATGTTATCTTTACATTCCATACATTTATAGTACATTTTAATATTGAATTTTGCTTCAGTCCTTAAACCGAATTTTCTATTACCTTATCCTACTTCTTATAGTCATTCAAGTTTAGTGGCTTAGTCCACTAGAATGTCCAAAGTATTCTATGAATAATATGATTTAGTCCTGACATATGTGGTATTTATATGTACAGTATTTTAGTGTATGTTCGCATATTATAGTATTTTAGCAATTCTTGGCAAAAATAACAAAAACAAACATATAATGGATTCCTGAAGAGACTGATTACTAATTATGTGATTAATATTAAGAGGGACAAGGGATGAGCAAAATTACCAGGGAAGATAAGTAAAAGAGACAACATAATTCAAAACTTTGTCTTTTGTCATTTGTGTCTTTTATGTGTCTATGTATACGTGATACACTTATTTTTCAAGCAATTTTTCTCTTAGTTTATCTTTCCTAATATTAATTCCTGGCTGTGTGGTTCCCAATAAACTAACCTAACATCAAAGAAGTAATTAACCCTTTGCGAGCTAATTTATATTCTTAACGTAAGCATATATAAAACTTGCTTGGATCACTACTAAATTGTTTACCAATATATAATATTATGCTTCAAAATTAACTATTATATGCAATTTTGGCCGAAATAATGTTTTTTACATTTTTTCCAAAAATAATACTTGTGTATTTACATGCCACTAGCTCTAAGGGATATTGTTTTGTACATGTTTACCCGTCATTAGATTGTTCTACTAAAATCAGTTGTTAGGTAAGGTTGAAATAAAATACTAATTAGTTGTTAATTTCATTTGATAGTATAATCTAATGACTAAACATGATGTTACAAGTGTATTCAAGCATATTTCTCTTTAGTACGATATACCTCAAAGCAGATTTCTGGATGCAAGTGGGGCTTTTCCTGGCAGGTTTTGCAAAATTAAACAGAACTAAACTACATAAATAAAATAAATCGAATTCATAAGTCGAAGTAACTCGTGTCTAAGTAAACAAAGTTTTAAAGAGAGATGAGGGTTGGAGAGTGTAGAGAAGGGTGGAGTCAGCAATAGTATTGAGTGGAGGGTGTAGTATGACTAATAACGAATTGCGAGAGACCTTGGGAGGCAGGGTGGGGATCAAGCAAATTCAAATTTCATATGACGGGTATTCCCGGCAAACGCTTGTTGAGCTAAAAACAGTGTGTGTATATATACGCACACTGCTTGCTCGGAGAAAAATATTTGCATTTATAATTGGCATACGCTTGCGTTAAACGTTAAAAAAAGACTCCTCCAAATTGGATGTCCTCGTCTACTTTCAGGAAATATTTTTACAAACAAATTTTATTGAAATGCTCTTTAAAGAAATTTAAAAGGAAACAATAAACTGTTTAACTGAAATTACTGTTATCAACGATAACAAATAGTATGTAAAGGCAAACTGGGTAAGCTGTAGGTATTCAAGTAGGTATGTTGGATAATAAAAACTCATTTTATATATAAATTCTAGATTCAAGGTGATTTATAAAAGCCTAGCTTGTATAAAACAATAATAACTGAAAGATATTCTATGCTTTAGGACTTTAATTATTTTATCATGTAAAATCTATATACAAATTAATATACAAAATATAATTTAATAAACAAGACCTAAAATTATGTTAGTTAAAAAAGTCCTTTTGTGTGTATTTACAGGCAATAATAACTAATTAAGATAGGTTAAATAATTATTTTAGTAACTTAGATTTACATAGGCTAATTTATTTCAAGATAAAAACTATATTTATGTTTGTATTCATGAAAAACCATCAAAAAGTTTCACAAATTTAGATTGTGATTAGGAATATGTGCTAACTTGTTATAGCTGTTATTTTTAATTGCTGGTAGTTTTGTAGTTATGCCAAATATTAAGAAAGTGTGACCTGAATTATATGAGCTGTTAATTTGCAATTTGATGCCAATGAATTACTGAATTAACCAAGCTACTGCTTTCATTTCTAATAAGAGTCTTTGTTTATGAAATTATCCAACCCAGAGTGCACTGCATCCATGTTGATTCCCCCTCTCTAGTATACAGGGGCTATTTTCAGACCTACGGAACATAGGAGAAGAGATCAGCTCACAGAACATTATCACAGAGTCCAATCTGCAATTGTATATTATATTTCAGGATCCTCAAATCTAACTTTTACAATCTTTACTCACATTTTGTGATTACATTTTTTGTTTTTTTGTTTTACAGGTGGTTTGGTTTATGCTCATTGTCTTCACGTTGACGAAAATAATCTACGAATCCGAACGTGAAGTCCAACAGTGACCAAGATGGGGGTCGCTGAGGACTTTGCACCGAGCTTCACCCAGAAGCCTCAACTGCGGCAGGAGGATGAAGGAAACCGACTTGTGTTTGAGTGCAAGATTCTGTCTTCTCCGAAACCGGATATTACGTGGTTTCGTAGTGAGACACAACTTTCAGAGAACAACAGGACTGTTATGAAAATTCAAACAGTAGGCACAAATCTGTTTCTTGTGGTGCTTGAATTGGACGATGTTGTTGAAACGGACGCTGGACTGTATAAAGTGAAAGCAAAAAATAAGATGGGAGAAGTAGCAGCCTCAATCAACCTTAACTTTAGTCGTAAGTAAATTTTATCTATTTATTTATTATCATTGATACTAATATTTCAAACTGCTGCAGTAAATTTAGAATCAACATCGGTAAATGTAACAATACATTGATAGAAAATAGTTCTGTCAAGGGTTTTTATTGTGTTGAATGTATATACTTAGTAGTACATTTTTGAAACATTTCTTAAAAAATTATTATATGTTCATTTCTTTCTGACTAACTCTATAAAAATCCATAGTTAATATTTTCTTTGCATAGTCTAAATTTTGTTACTCAATAGTAATTTCTTATGATCAGTGCTTCATATTATATTTTAAAATGAATGAAACAATTTTAGATAGTAGTGACATTCCAAAAAACTTGTCGTATTATTTGAGTACTAGTGCTATCCTTACTGTCTTTTCCCCGTCTACTAGTAGTTGAGAGCATGGACCTTAGAGAGAAATCCACACTATTAAATTCTCTAACATTATTACTTTCCTAATAATAAGTTTTTCTTTCCCTATCAAATAATGCTGTAAAAATTTTTTTTAAATTTATATAAATGTGTAGTAGTGAGATATTTTGTAAATTGAACTATATTAACTGAAATTAATAATTTGTTTAACATTGATAGATATTCAAAATTATTTACATAAAAATGATTCAATAACTTTTAAATCACTTCCTATCCTTTGTTACTACTGTAACTCCATGGGGACTTTTTACAAACTATTTTTAACTGATAGTATTAAAAATATATGATGTTATTTCCTATTATGTTTTAACTATGGAAAATAACATCTTAAAAATAAGTATTGGAGATATCAGATTACGACCTAAAAAATCATATGAACAATAGATTTAACTATGTAAGAATTAAATGTTTGATTGCTGTAATCTGCCGCTGTCTAGAGATAATAAATAGGATAACAGGTTTCACATCAAGTTTCTGCATTCTTATCAATTAAATTACCTAGGCATTAGAGGTATAATTAAAAGTATCAGTTTAAAGGATGATAAATATATAATACAAATAAATTTCTTATTCTTATATATGAGACGCCGACACAACGTTGTTGGTATTTTAAGGCGAATATGAATATGAGTGTAGGATGAGTGTGGATGAGTGTAGTCTGGTTACTATCTGAGTTCGACTGTTCCTCAGAAAGGGCAATTTATTAATAGCCCAACAGCCAGGGCTTTTTTTCCAATTCAATTCAAATATTCTTCATTCAAAGTTTGCATAGTATAGTAAGAATAGTGTCATATGATATTATGATAATATAAATGTTACCTTAAAAACTATTAAACCTTATTAAACTATATTATTAAACTATTAAACCTTAGAACTAGAATATGTTCTTCTAAAGGTCTACAATTTTGTAATACTGTATAACAATGTTATGTTTTTCAAAATTACAACATTATTACTATCCACAATTATACTATTATTTAGCTGTCTCAAATACCTCATCTGTTATATATGGAGTGATATTGATTAAGTACTTTTTTAATTCTTTCTTAAATACTTTATTTGATTGGATGTTTTTTAATTTACATAGAAGCATTTGCAGAAATTTTTGACCAGAGTAGCTTGTCATTTTTTTATAAAATTCTAGATTGTGTCGTTGTGTGATGAGACCCTTACCCCTGGTATTGTGTCCATGAGAAGAGTGCTCCTTGCCATGTTCTTTTATGTACATAATAGAGTTTAAAATGTAGAGTCCATACACGGTTAATATATTTAATGTTTTAAAGTGAGATTTGACTGAGTCAAGAGGTTTTAATCCAATAATTATTCTTATTGATTTTTTTTGTAAAACTAAAATTTTGTTGAGATTTTTATTGATGTGTTTCCATATTAAGGAGATGTCATACGAAATGTGTGAATGAATGTACAAAAAGTAAATCAGTTTCAATGTTTGCTGACTGCAAAGGCTATACATTCTTTTTAATGCATAGAGGCCTGAATTTATTTTAGTGCAAATATTTTCAACATGTCTATCCCATGATAAGGTTTGGTCCAAAACTAATCCTAAAAATGTTGTCTCATCTATTTGTTTGATTTTATTTGTTCCTAAATAAATGTTTGGGTCTATTTTATTTTTATTATTTATTGTAGTGAAGACCATAAAGTTGGTTTTGCTTGTATTTAAATATAAATTTTGATTGAGTAGATGCTGTTCAATTTTAGCGAGATTAATAAATGATGTCACCTCTATTTCTTCAACTGAACTACCAGCAATTTTTTAATTTGTATCGTCTGCATATAGGCACATTTTTGCTTTGGTACTTGAGATGTTATGTTTGGGATCTCATTTATGTAACATAAGAAAAGTAGAGGTCCCAATATGGAACCTTGAGGAACTCCAAATTTACAAGGTTCAATCTTAGACCGAGCCACTGTTAGCCATTATTTATCTTGATATGAAATCTCAACAAACTGACTTCTCCCTGTGAGATAAGATTCAAACCACTTGAGTTATTTGCCTTTTACACCCATATTATCAAGTTTTGCAAGTAATGTTCTATGGTCAACTCTATCAAAAGCTTTTGATATGTCCATTGTTATACCAACTACATGCTCCCTTCTATCTATAGAATCTATCAATGACTCTACAAAATCTGTTGCAGCTGTAATTGTGGACAGGCCGGATCGAAAACCATGTTGTTCATTATTAATTAATTTGTTTTCTTTTAAATATAATGTGAATCTACTACACATGGCTTTTTCATATATTTTTGATATTATGGGGAGCAGCGATATGGGGCGGTAGTTTTGTACTTCCTGAGTAGATCCTTTTTTGAAAACTGGAATTATTTTTGATATTTTTAGATTGCAGGGAAATATGCCTGTGACAAACGAAGAATTAACTAAATGTGTAATAATTTTTATTAGATGATGTTTTTGATGTTTTATAACTTTTGCTGGAATTTCATCATGTCCACATGATGGTTTGTTTTTGAGTGAGTCTATGATGCTCTCAATTTCCTTACAACAGATGGGTTTACAACTAAATTTATTCCTAATACTATTATCATGTAAATTTTTATCATTATTATTGCCAGATGGAGTTGAAACATATGTGCTATTACAAGCTACATTCAAAAAATGATCATTGAAGACATTACTAATTATTCTAGGGTCTTTATAAATAGTAGTATTGTAATTTATTTCAGAATTTGTGATATTCTTTTGAGTACCACAGCCTACTTCTCCGTTTATAAGTAGAGCTTTCACGTGTCTCCAATTTCACGTGTTGGAAGGCTCAATAGCAATGCTTCTTGTTGTGATGTAGTTACTCAGTATATCTATAGTTGTGAATCAATATTATGATGTAGTTAATCTTAACTATAATACTTACACTTCAAACAATAGTTTTCTAGTAGGGTTCTGTTAATCCAAAGCTGATGAGATATTTCTATTATTTTGTTTTTTATTCATTAGCATACCAAACAATATAACTCCACACGGACAGTTACTACTGTAATTTCAACTAATGCATGTTGCTTCTAAATGATAACAGAAGCAACACTCTTTCTCTCCCTTCTACCAGAAAATTAAGCACACTCTAAACATGGTTTCCTCATTAGTGTGCTTCCATATTGGATAGGCAGTTACATAGATAGGTGTATAATTTAAGTTCCTTACCAGGTGGATTGACTTTGTCTTAACGCAGACCAATTAATTGTGAAATCATTATCTCTATCTAGACAAATTGTAGTATTTTGTTATAAAGGAAACTGATCCACTCACATAGATTATCTAATTAGCAATAACAATCTAACTGGTAATAAATATTAGGGCATTTGATTGATTAATTATCAATTATTTGACTCAAATCGCTCATTTTACAACTTTTGCAGTGATATAAATTCCTTTGTCTAAGCTTTAGCAATAAGTATATTACTGTCACAACTTTACCCAGACAGACAGTTTTGCTATAAGCCTTTTCCAGATACCACACACGTCATAGACAGAGAAGAGTATCAATAGTCTTTTATTGTTATATTATATAAAAAACTGACTCTTAACAATGTAATATGGTGTAAGCTAATAAGTCGTTGGAGAAGAATGCTGAGTGTAAATGAGGCTGTAGCTGGAATAAGGGCTTATGGGTCTATAGGCACTTCCTGTGGAGAACGCATTCACAGCTTCTAAATGATTTCATCACATCAATATGTCTGCCAAGTTTTATTTTGATATTTTGAGTTTGGTACAATATTTTTTCAAGGGAACTGCAGACCACCTGTTACCATTCTACTAACATCACATCTGTTGGGTGTGCAATCTTCCATTTCCAAAGCTCACAATAACATCTCAGTTTTACAAACGATTGTTGTAGCTTTTCTTATTTAATGTCCATGTTTATAATGATGATTCTTCATTAATGTACGTACACCTGCATAGAGTTCAGTGTAAAAAAGGTGCTAACAGAGTGATATCATTTCTTTTTGATCGCATTTGATAAAAACTTGATAAATTTTCAAATATTACAAAGTTGGTCTTAATGCCTTATGCGGCTGGTGGCCAAAATAAAAACCGAACTTTGTTCTTAAACTTTGTTCTTATCTTTCCATATCACTCAATGTAGAAGTAATACACATTTCTCTAGTCAGAGGCCACTCTTTCGGGCAGTGCAACAGTCACTTTGGAGTGATTCAAAACAACTTGAAAAAAACTAGAGACTGTTGAAGTACCAAAGGAATACTTATAAAGAATAGTTACAAGCAGAGAAAACCCAATGCCTTTTAAGCTAGTCAATGACTCTAGTTTAATGCTTGATTGGGACAATGCTTTGGTTCCTTTTTTTTTAAAAAAAAAAGAAAAAAACAAAATCTAAAAACAATGTTTTCAGAATTCTGCATTAGTGCATTTTAAAAAAGAAACCAGGTTGATAGCTCTTAGTTTCCAGTTCTTGTACAATGATTATTCAACCATTCAAGAATGCAAAGAGTCTAACAGTGGACTTGACCCTTTGCCCAGCACCCAAAGTGTCTTTAAAACAAGCAAAAATCAAGTCAACGACTTGTTTGTTTAATTGAGAGAAGAAATACGTCAATTTTAAGAGAGCATTTTTTCAAAAAACCTTACAAATTAATAAAGTTCCAGCTGAAATCGATCAAGAGTATTAAGACTGAAAACTTATTTTTTATTGATCTTTGGTTAAAATCTGTATAAGTTTAGCATCATTTAGTAAATAAAATAATATCTGCCAAAGATTTTCACATTTTTATCATTTGTAAATAATAGTACAAGTAAACGTCACACAACACAAATTTACCACAATATAAGCACAAAATGCACAAATATACTACAACACAAGCACAAAATGCACAAATATTATGTACCAACACGTATTATGCTAATTAAAAAACTATTTTTAAATAATAGTAACATTAAAACTTTTTAGTTCAAGTTTATTTTTTTACCCTCAAAGTTATGGTACTTACACAAGGGGCCTTCTTCCATAGAACAGATACGTGTAATCATAAGATAGAACAGATATGTTCTATGGAAGAAGCGCCCGTGTTATAACTTTTTAATCTTGTTATAAAAATAATGAAACTTCATACTAAGATGTATAAAAAAGGTTTGCGTGCTTCAGAAAGCATTGAAGTCCACATATAACAGGCTTCTATTATCTTTTCAGCAGATGTTTATTAATATGGGCTAACAAAAAACTGTTACCAGCTGTTTTCTCAAAACCCACTTTTAGCTTATACAGTTATTCCAAAACCCACTTATTACAGCTCCCGCCACAATTGAGGTTAATAGTGTAGGGTACCAGTAAGCTGTTCTGCTATTGGTATTATGATGCATTCCATAAGCTTATAAAGTTAGGACTTTTACAATGTCGAGACCATAAGAATGTCTATACTTGACGGTTTTGCTTAGGTTTAGTAGTTAGTTACTCTGTTTACATTTTCTATTTTGTAATTTACTCGTATAAATTACTAACCTACATATCTAAAGACTCGCAGAGAGTTGGTTAGAAACCTAGCCTGACTCCCCCAAAGGATTAAACGTTTCCCAACATTTGAATTCTATTAAAGAATACTTATCAGATAAAAAAATGTCCTCACTATACAGTTTGTTATGGGTAAGAAATATTTTCTGAAGAAAGTAGCATAATATATTACAAAAAATTGGGTGTGCATACCCAATAACTGTATAGTACCAAAAATAACTGACCACACGGTGGAAGTTATACTTCTTTGGCCATTCTCATACACCCACTCACGCACACAAACAGACAGGATATATAAATGAAATATAAGACATTTTTCAATATTATTCAATATATTTATCTTCAATATATTATACGTGACTTCATTATTATATTATACACCTATATTATCATTATCAGTAATTTCTTCGATTAAATTTCTTCGATTAACAATCGATTAATCGATAGTTCTTAAAAATTTGTTCTTACTTTTCAGCGTGACGCGGTTTCTCGACCAACATCCCATCCCAAAGTGTCTAACGGGCGCAAAGAAGTATAACTTCAAAAATATAATATATTTTCTCTTTTATATTTTGTAGTCATAATTAATATGTTGGTAATGAAACGAGGCAGGTGCGTTTTTCTCTTGCAGAATATAGTAGTGTTTGCAGCACTGTTCAAAATTATGAAGTGTCTGCTACTTAACTGACGGTTGCGTTTACAAGAATAGACTAGTCGACCAGTCTAGTCTTCCCGTTCGTGTCGTCTGCTCTCAGAATGCAAACAAAAAACACTGAACTCGAACTACTCACAGATTCCTCTACATACAACTTATCGTGATTTGATTAAACGTGTCTTTCTATGTCGTAAAAATAGTCGAATATTTAATCCGTCCTGTATATGTTATGTCTATAGGTATATATCCATGTTCAGTATCTTGACCCTTCATGCAAGGTAATAATGTAAGTTAGTTGTTTATTCCGGTTGCTGAATCAACCCGAATTCTTAAGAAACAATACCATAAGTAAAATGTTTGTGGTACATCCTTTTTATGCCTTTAATTCTAATATCATTTTTGTAATAATTGTTTTGTTCTTAGTTAATGTAAACCTAGATGTTAACCTAAAAAAATGGTTGACACTTTTTATACTAATATTTTAACCCTTTCTGTGCCAAGTCATGTTCCATATAGCATATAACCTACATAAAATTTGTCAGTTATTTTTCCACTGGTTGTTTGCGTTGCCAACACTCTGAACTCCATTGTCTCTAAGCAAGGTTCAAAATGTCGCTAAATCTACTGTTTGTTCACCTCAACCCCCTAAAAGTTGAAAATGTGCAGTAAAGTAAATGCATACAAAAGAGGTATATATATTCCATTACTGTGTTTATGAGAGCAAGCAGTCACAACTAGATTCCTGTCTCAAGAACCATCTGCAGAATGAAGAAACATTAACTATATATATTGATGAAATTTAGCAATGAGTATTACTTTTAAAAATATATACTTGTAGTACAATAGTACTGGTATATCTAGTGAAAGTCTAAAAAGTCGTTAGATTTGTGGCTAATCGCTTAACCACGAAAAAAGTTACTGAGGTTACCCGAAAGTCGCTAGTTCTAAAGACAAAATCGCTAGGCTGGAAACACTGCTGGTTGTAGCTCAATTTAAAAGAGTGTTTGGTAATATTCAAGATTTTAGTTAAAAGACTTTAACAAAATTTTCTTGATTAGTTTTAGCCTTCATTTTTAGAATATCCCCACATTAGTTATCATTTTCTAGCAAGTCTAAAACTCTTCTAAAATCGGCAAAGTAACTTTGATATTGAAATTATGATTTTGATCTAAAAGATCTATAATCATTAACATTTTAATTCAGAGCATCAGTAGTGGTTAGTCAAACCAGATATTACACTATAAATGCCAATTTGGTGATATAAAAGATTTTTTAAATTTATTAATGGCAATATATGCCACTGCCTGTTTACAACCAAGAATGGTGTCCTAAAAAATGTGATTACCTGCTTACATACTTTTATTAGAATGGAGGGCGAAGGAAGAATTCAGTACGAATTCAGTACAAGAATTTGTATATTTATAAACTGTATTTTATTGTTACATTCGTTTAACTAAAATAATGATAAATAAAATGAGATAATATAAATTACAAGAGAATAATATTTATGTTGTTACCTAAATAAATAAAAGGTCGACCAAACAGGCAATGGCAAGTGGGCTGCCACCTATAACTAAGCCAAGCAGGCAGTGGCAAACATATTACCACCAGTTTTTAGATCACATTTATTATACCTTTTGCATGTCTAAACTTACTATTGTAACAAATAAAAAATAAAATATTTCCTTATCAGTCCGTTTTCAGTTTGTAAATGTGAAAAAACTAAATAAACAAGACAACACATTGACAATAACACTCTCACTGCTGCTACCTGGTGGACATACGAATAACCACAACTAGTTCTACCTACAAATCCCTCACAGAATGGAGAATCTGCTAGTATGAGTATCAGCTGCTTAGGTCTGATACAGCATGAACAAATGAAGGTTTTTTTGGTGGCAATATAACGACCACTGCCTTATAAAAGGTTTTAAAGGGCTCTAGAGTCCCATGCTAAGTTTGATTTCTATAGTGACTTTAAACAAGTTGGATTTGCTGTAGACTTATAAAATATTTCTTATGGCATTTTGGAATGGCCGAGAATGTTATTATATATACAAACACACACACGTGTCCCTGTAGAGCCCCATGACGGTTTCATTTAGACATACACTTTTTTACTTTGCGCAAAAATTAAAAAAAAAACAAGGGTGGTTGCTCAGTGGCTAAGGCTTCGGACTGTGGAAGGAAATTTCCAAGGTTCGAATCCCCACTGAGCCAATGGTCGGTACTTCACTCGTCCAATAAATCTCACGCACAGGCCTGCAGGCCCATGTGAACTGGCGAGTGAAGTTAAACAAAAAAAATTGACACCCACAAACAATTTTTGTTTGGATTCATTTTATTTTAGGATTCTTAGTCATATATTTTAGGATTCTTAGTCATATATTTTAGGATTCTTAGTCATATATTTTTTCAGTTTTAAGTTACATGCAATTTCTCATCAATAATAATCATAAAATTCAAAATAATGGATAAAACTAAGGTTGTTGTGGAGAAAAGCATGTACAGAAGACAATTTTTATTTATTGAACAAAGGATTTACAAAAAAAGCAAACCCCCATGACACTGTAGAGCCCCATGAAGTCCTCAATCAGTATATTATTCATCCATCCCAGTGAGGGTCTCTATAGTGTTCCAGGGTAAAAAAACCAAAATAACTTTTAAAAATGTTCATTAAAAAAATAACAATTTATGTTATGTACAATCAAAGTTCATGATTTATAAACAAATAAAAGACATACAATACTTCATCAATACCACTGTACGTGTATGGGTGGGTGGGTTAATACCACTGTACGTCAATACCACTGTACCCACCCACCCACCCATACACGTACAGTGGTATTAACCCACCCACTCACCCACAGACGTACAGTGGTATTAACTCACCCGCCAACCCATACACGTTGAGTGTATTAACCCACCTACCCATACACGTACAGTGGTATTGACCCACCCACCCACCCATACACGTACAGTGGTATTAACCCACCCATTCACGTACAGACGTACAGTGGTATTAACCCACCCACTCACCCACAGACGTACAGTGGTATTAACTCACCCGCCCACCCATACACGTACAGTGGTATTAACCCACCCACCCATACACGTACAGTGGTATTGTATATTATAAAATATACAGTTACATACATCTGGCACATTAGATAATCTCTAAATTCTTGATCGTCACAAACATGTTAATTTATTTTTATATGTAAACTTGTCAAACAACTCAACATTAGTGTGGAATTAATACAGGTGCATTCCGATAAGGAACCAAACGTTAACAAAGGAAACCAGAGAACAAATTATTCTACAAGAAATTATATTTTAGCATAGTTAAGTTTGTATACATATACAGTTCACGCTCTATAATCCGACACTTGCAACTCCAACATACCGCTAGTTCAGTGCGCCATGTAATAGTATTCAGGCTGCGAAATGAATGTTACGTCAGCTATTAATTATCAGCTTTAAATCGGCACTTCGTTCTGTTACTCCTATGTGTGTTTATAAATTATATTTTAACAACTAAAAACAGTCCTTCTGCATTGAATTTGCATTTTAACCACACAGCATATAGTATAGTCTCTTCTAAGCTTCATTTAATGTAAGTAAACTTCACATACTGTAGTATATGCAAAATATAGTATAGCCTCTCTGTAATCCAGGCACTCTCTTTGAACCAACAGAGTGTCTGTCCGCAATTGTCAGATTATAGAGCTTCAACTGTACCGGTAGTAAGCAAATATGAAATTCTATAAATAATGACGGTTCTAATAATTATGACTAGAAATCTAAAGAGAATATATATTATATTTGTGTAATATAACTATACTACTTTCTTCAGAAAGTATTTTTTACCCACAACAAACTGCACAATGAAGAAACATTTTTTTATCAGGTAAAAATCCTTTAATAGTTTACAAACATTGGGAAACGTAATTTATCCTGTGAGAAAGTCGGGCTAGGTTTCTAAAGAACTCTATACGAGTGTTAGCAATATAATCTAACAATAAACGACTATTGATACTCTTCTATGTCAATCAAAATTGATTTGTCTCACATTTGGATATTAGTAGACTTAACAAACAGAAAAAATCCCCATTTTAATGTGGAAACTGTACCACATTATGCTTTAGAAATTCCTTGGTTCAAATGTTGTAAGCGTGTAGTTATGAACTGTTGTTATAAACTTTACAGTCTCTAGACCATTGCATTAAATAAACACTCACTGTTAAAAGTTGAAGTACATGCATCTGGTGTATAAATATATATTGTATTTTATTTTGTAAATATTAATTAATCAAACCAGCAAGTATATATTTGTACATATTGTGGATAGGGTAGTCGACAGGCTCTACTGAAGGTTTGTATATGAATTTAGAGATAATATCTTATTGACGAGAATCATCTGTGTATACAGTTCTTTTCTGGTAATAGGCTTTACTTGCCATAGCAGATTGGAAATGCTAGATGAAGGTGTTTCTCAAGCTGTTTCAGTTTCTGAATTTGGTATTTTTCTGTTTGCTATGACTTGTAGTATAACATATCCAAATATGAGAAAAATCAAGTCCATCACGTAATGTCAAAGTGCCACAATTTCATTCAGAGTTGTTAATAAACACAAGACAATAGAGTTTATTTGACATCGGATTAGTACAATATTTACATACACTTTGTAAACTCATTTAAATATAATTGATCCTTATTAGAAAATATATAAAAATAATTTGTATATAATATTAATAAAAAACATCAGGATCATGACTAAAATGAAATATTGTACGAAGTAGTTCACTTAACATATAAAACAAGACAGTAATGACAAATTTATTAAATCTACCACAGTAATAATTAAGAAAAAGAAACTTTACTCTTATAAAAAATACAAAGATTATATTGATATAGTTAAAAATTTAGTACTCAACCAAAATTCAGCCTGAGATGATAGTTTTCTAAATTTTCTTTACTATGTTCCAAACATAAATATATTAAATTATACACATGGTAGAGACATGATTTGTAATTCTTTAAAAAAAAAGGGGGATCGCAAGAATCTCTGTCACTTAAACCTTTAATTACGCTTAACGCCTTTTTCTGCCACTGAAAAGCCTTTTGAGCAGCAGAATTGTTTCCCCACAGCGAAATTCCATATATGTGGGTGAATGAAAGCATTGTAAGCTGTCGTAAGCAAATCCATGTTAACTCAAAATGTTAATTTTCTCAGTAAGTATATTACTCTAGATGGTCTAGCTACATCCCAAATTAGCTAGCTATCAAAATTTATTCCTAAAAGTGTTACAGGGTTAACATAAAATTATCATAAACAGTCACATCTAAGGAGCAACATATGTGCTCTGTTTTATCATTTACAACTAGAGAGTTACATTGAAACCTGCCTTCAGTAGGCTCCTCTGGTTTTTTATAACAGATCTACTTTTCCATCGCTGTTTAAAAGAGTGGTGTCATCAGCATATAGTACAGAAAAGCATGGCATACTGTATGCAAAGTCATACAAGCTGCCATGCACGTCAACAAAGCTTTGAGGCGGTTGTTACCGGAAGCTTTATTTTTTTATTAATGACTATGATAACTTAAGCCTGAGACTTTTAAACATTGTTATTGCCCATTATTATAAAATATTTCTAGCATCTAATCTTATACTGAAACTACCTTACGTGTATGAGTGGGCGGGAGGGTTATCATCACCATAAGTGTATATGTGATCAGGTGGGTCATACCCTTTGTTTATGTATGGGTGGTTGGGAGAGTCACTATCTTACGAGTATGGGTTGGTGGAAGGCCGTACAGTACGCATGTTGTAATCCAAAAGGTGTCACCCCAACAAAGTGGGGTCCTAGTTTGGTGGTAGTCAGAATCCTTATGCTGTGTTGAAAAGAGAATTAAGTATCTGGCCTGTCAGCAAGTGAAAACAAGACCAATACTACGTGGTTCAGATTCCACATAAAGCCATAGGTCGTTAGTTGCCATGTTTTTTTGGGCTATTAATAAGTGACTCTTTCTAAGGAACAGCTAACCTTACTAACAAAGCTACACAGGTCATCCACACTCATGCAAAACTCATGTAATCCACATTAGTAGTCCTTATTTAATACTACACCATTCTCAGTTCAGCCTAATCATCTTTGCTAATGTTAGGTTTCATTGAATTCTTGTTAAAACTTACATATTGTTCAAATGTTTTGAACTTTATATTTGTAATTTATGTGGGAAGTACGAGAACTCCAGTTTAAATACAGGTATTTAATTATTTGGCAAAGGCATTTTACTCTGTTTAAAGGTACCGTTAGTAATTTATTAAAAAAATCTTCAATTAGTCATACAAAATTTGAACACTAATTAAATCTAAAACTTCAAAAACTGGATTTTCATAATGAACTTGAGTTTAATGTAAAATGTCAATTAATTAATATTAATCTACTTTTTACCCTTCTAGAGTCAAATAACGAAGATTTTTTTACCATTGAATTTGTAGCCGATTTTGCTGGTAAAAACCATCAATAATTAATTAATGATAAATTTATATATTATTTTTACGACTATGCATACTGAATAAATATCATAATTTTTATTTTAGACAGCAAACTGATGTTTCTTGCTATGTAAAATTCTTCTTATTTTAAGTAATCATTGAAGTATAATAAACTGTAAAATATTAATTCACATATACAACATTTAACTGTACAGTTAGAGAATAAAAAATTGTTAGTTGTAGAGTGAGTGGGGCAGCACTAAGAAAAGTCTGTATGTGTGGCGAGCACTCTTTGTCACTGAATACTTACACTATGTCACTATTCAACTGTGCTAGTTTTTGCAGAAATAAATAACATTCTTTTTTTTATATATGATAAACTATAACTTTGTCCCTTGTTTGGATTTAGTTCCAGTAAATGTTTAAATTTTGATACCTAGCAACAATTCGGCTGTAAAAATATCTATGTCTTCAAAGTAGTAAATATTTTTACAATTAGTTACTCATATATTATAGTACATATGTGCATTCACTCATCTACCTGTCATATTAATATGATACAAGTTAAATTTGTTTTAGATTCAAATTTTAAATATATATTGTTAATATTCTATTGTTGTTTGAATTGCTAGTTTATGAGAGTATCGTATGCATAATTTTTTTGTCAAGGGT
This sequence comes from Stictocephala bisonia, assembly GCA_035578905.1. NCBI lineage: Eukaryota > Metazoa > Arthropoda > Insecta > Hemiptera > Membracidae > Stictocephala > Stictocephala bisonia. The sequence continues at coordinate 1,915,172 of JAQJVL010000020.1, forward strand.
TCATTGGTAGAGTTGTCAGTCAACACCTAAACTTCCTATTCAGTAGCAATATTTTATGTGTAAAATATTCTTAAATTATAGTTTATTGAAATGACAATGTATCTAATAATTTGTTTTGTTTTGTTTCAGCCGTTGATGAGCCAAGAGAAAAGTAAGTGCTACCATTAAAAGAGTTTTGTGTATCTGGTTTTAAATAGAAGATAGTGTACAATAAACAAATTCTATAGTTATAACATAAGATAAGAATAAAATTAGCTAAGTTTAGTTAATTTAAACCAAAGAATAGTTATTGATACTTTATAAAACCATTTTAATTATAAAGACACTTCAATTGCCAGATTAAGCTATTGAAATAATCTTTGCTTTCATTTGCCAGGTCTTGCTATGTTAAGCATGATTTTATTACAAATAAAAACAAATAAATAATTAAAAAACAGTAAATAATAATGAAGAAGCTGTCATTTAACAGTTTGACAGCTCTTATTTGTTAGTAGGAATCAAAAATGATCCATGAATCAGACTCTAGAATTTGAATGTTTTCCTGCGTTCAATACAGTTACGACTTAGCAAAGAAACTTAATTTTAACTGTACCTGCCAGTAAAATTTGAAATTAAAAAAATGTTTTTGTATAATTTATAATCTTATTATGGATATTTAAATTGTGTTTTTTTTTCATGTTAATATCAATATAATTATATGTATTGTTGACGAGACAATAAGGAGCCGTTCCTAAATTTTATGTAATACTAAAATTGGCCTTTTCAGACCCCCCTCTCCATATGTAACATAAAATACTAAACCACCCCTTAAAAATTATTTAACGCTGTGATAAACCCCCTCCATTTTTTTCTCATTAACTTTCATGCATATTTAGATGTAAGATAAAGTCATTATTTACACTTTGTTCTGTTTGTTTCGTTATGGGAGACAATTTATTACTAACTTTAAAATTGTTTACAAAAATCTTGTATTTTGGGGGAATATGATAAAATGTTTCAATGGATTTAAACAAATTGTTCAGGTTTAATATTTACGTAGTATTGCATAGAACCCACCCCCACCCCACCCTCACTGTAACGGTGCATAAAGTTGCCAAAAACCCCCTCCCTCTACTGGCATTATTTGATTTAGGGACGGCTAAACAGGTAAACTCGAGGTACCATGACTCTTTCTGTATGATAGGTGATAGGCAGAGAATTAGTTCAAGTCCGGCAGGCAGTTTTATTAAAGCGTTAAAAGTCCATACTTTTCCTCCAATGCCTTTAGAATTTATCTAATTATTCAATTTTAGATTGACTATTATTCTGTTTCTGTTAACAGCATGCAATAATTACGTAGCCTGCTTTAGTTTATTTCAATTTATGATGAAAGTGTCTTACTTTAGCAGAATTCCTGCTGTATACTCAAAAGCTCCCAGCATTTCAAGAGTTTTGATTTAGATGTTAATCCTTAAAGTGTATAAAACATTAATTGCCAGGAGAATCCAGTAATGTATTATGTTTGTTACTGATGGTGCTTGAATTTGTATCATTGTTTTATGAGGTACTTGTTCATTAATAGTGCACTCTGTTTCTTGAAGGAGACAAATGCATTTTTTTTTTTGTATTTAATTAAAAGTTATTATCTCTTAACCCTTTGGTGTGTTTTGACATACATGGTACATCGTGGTCTATTAACACAGCAATACAGAGTCAATACTGGTGTTGAAACTGACGGGCGGTCTAAGGTACTGTGGCCAGGTACGGGCTGAGGATGGTCAGCTTGAATCCAGCTCCATCTGGTACTTTTTACCGTGCAACTGTGTAGAGGCACTGGTCTGTGGCATAGTGTTATAGGGCTCACCCTAATTAAACGGTGTCCGGCATGGGGGAAGATCACAGGATCAGTGTTTCTATTATAGTTGCATGGTACAACATTTGTTTTGCTACTTTTTATATGATAAGAGGAGGAGGACGTTTTCTTATTTATTTTCAATTGGCTGTATTTTTCTATTTATTTGGAATAGAAAATTCATGTAGTATGTAAAGTACATTAAAAGACATATAAATAACTGGACATAAAAAATTACATTTAACTAATTGCATATAAAAAATTCTCATAATGAACATTCAAATTTATATTTAATCAGTAAAAATTAGGACATGATAAAAAATATCCTACATTGAAGGGTTAAGATCTAGAAAACTTCTTTTATGTGTTTATAAGCTTTTTTCTAATGTTTCATCAGGTATGATCAAGTCGTAAAACATCAAATGCTCCCCTAGCCCCAAACATTTGTATAAATCTTTTTTGCCAAACAGAAGGAATTATCTTGATGCCAATTTGGAGCCTTTTTACTTTAAAAAGAATCAGATGGGTACTACGAATAGTCTGTGGGAGCCTGCTTTCTTCATATGTTTCTATATTTAAGTAGGTTTGCCTTGTGTCTAAAGTTCTTAACTCACCACCACTCATTTGCGTGAGTTTATCTTCCAACTCTGTAAGTCAAATATCTAAGTATTTAGTCTTTACATGCATTTTAAGTAGACCTAATTGTTGCCCAAACAAGTTGCATTTCTCTCGGCCGCTCTTGCCAAAAATAGGATCAATGTATGTTTTTAGCAAAAAAAGTGAAAAACAACAAACTGCCGACAGAACACCTGCCCTTCGTAAACAACTCCTGAAGGACGAATTATTTTTTCTATGTATTTCATTTCCACACCAACCTGGAATAGTTTATTAGAAGTGCTTAATTTTTCAGAATATTTTAGGATGTTGATACAGGTGCAGCTCCAGTATTTGGTCATAACATTGAAAATAGAAAAAAACAGATTGTCCAAGGCAACGCATTTGTTACACTTGCATACCTGTGCTGCTATTAAATGGTAATTGATTTCAAATAAGAGCTCAGATGACTATTTGACGTACTATTATCTTAGCTATTGGTCACTTCAGTGTACGCTGATGAGAGACAGAGAGAGGGAGATTGCTGGTGCTACCTGTGAAAACCGAATATGAATCAATTATACAGAAAAGGAAAACTGGCTTCACTGGAATCGTATTAGCAGGCAGTCTTCTTTTTTATACAGTCAATGGTTATATTATCACTTTTAAACATTTAAATAAAAGGCATACTTCAAGTAGTTAGTGTGGGCTGACGTTAAAAGGGTCTGTTTCTTTATCACTACTTGATGATCAGATCCCTTCCTCGTGGTGCTTGATGAATGGCAGTATCATGTTTCTGGGATAAACAAATATTTTGCAAACAACCTCTTTTTCCACAATTATAGAATTTACAATCAATTAATCTGCACTTAAGTACTTCCTCGTTTGTAACAGTGAGCTCTAGATAAAGTCAAAGAGCCCCTGGAATCTGTCTTATGTCTAGTCGAATATAACTGAAAACATCGCTTTTCAATGTATCTAATGATCTGGACTCATCACTTGAAAGTTTTCAAAGCCCAGCTAAATCTACAAATTTTTAAAGATATTTGCTTCCCCTTTTCTTGTAGTATTTCAGTAATTATGTATTCATCGTTCAAACTTCAAACTAATTATAATGAGATAAATAAATCAAAAACTATTTTCCACCATACAGTTAAAGGCAGTCAACTGATCAACTGCGAGCAACTGATTACTGAGGCAACTGCGAGCCCTTTTAATACATATGGCCCAGTTTCCTCTCATTGTTGAACGTGGGAAAACATTTGTTCTGTAGTACCTACCTTCTTGGTTTTGGATGTAAATGCTTATTATATCTGAGGGCGTGTCTGGTTAGCCTAGATTATAGTGTTTGGTGTCTGTAAGGAAGAACACATTTGTTAAAATTAAAATGTTGATTTTAGAATTATTACTATATATTAGTGTTACATACTCGTCAAACCTCGAGTGAATACTTAAAAGTTATGTTTTTTTTTTCAATAACAAGTATTAATTTGAGTTTAATTATAACAAATTAAAAATGTAATAATTGTTCTAATGATTTGATCCCAAGTCCCATCCATTTGCAAAATTTCAAAAGTCTAGTTTTTGGGAAGTACAAAATTATATTGTTTAAGTTGATGAAAAGTGTTTATCATTACTATATTAGACTAGTTTCCCTTGTTGAGGGTTCCAACCCAAACCAGATCTCCTTTTTCAGTGCATTTATTTAAAGAGCAGTTAAAACTATCAAAGTTCATTGACAATGATTAGAACAGCCACTGGCCACCAAGCTGACGCGTGGTGGTGGTGATATGGTATTAGCTGATAACGCCATTCAACAATATTTTGACAATTTAAAAAAAAATCATATACAGGGTGTCCCGTAAGTAACCAGCCAAACTTCTGGAGGTCATTCCTTGGGTTAAAACAAACAAAAAATTTCATATGTACAAATCGTCTATCTCGCTCCATTATCCGGCTATCTGTCTGTATGTGTTTTTTACTAAAAACTTAATATCTCAAAGGTTATTTAAGATAAAACCATGAAAATTGGTATGAATGTTGATCTTTACATTATCCATGTACTATTTAAATTTCATTTTTTTACAACAATCTTTCTCAAAATGGCGGCGATTTTAAATTTTTACATCCAAATATCTTAATAACCTTAAATTTTACTAAAAAATTGTGTTACAAAAAAGTTTAAGAATTTATTTTTATAAATAATTATATAAAAAGTTTTAAGATTGAACAACTATTAACTGAGAAATTACAATTTTTATTAAATAAAAATATGCTTGATATTAATAAAATTGGAAACTTTAGTTTTAAATTTTGATAAAAATTGTAATTTCTCAGTTAATAGTTCTTCAATCTGAAAACTTTTTATATAATTATTTATAGAAATAAATTCTTAAACTTTTTTGTAACTTACAATTTTTTAGTAAAATTTAAGGTTATTAAGATATTTGGCTTTAAAAATTTAAAATGACCGCCATTTTGAGAAAGATTGTTGTAAAAAAATGAAATTTAAATAGTACATGGATACTGTAAATATCAACATTCATACAAATTTTCATGGTTTTATCTTAAAGAACATTTGAGATATTAAGTTTTTAGTAAAAAACACATACAGACAGATAGTGGAGCGAGATAGACGATTTGTACACATGAAATTTTTTGTTTGTTTTAACCCAAGAATGACCTCCAGAAGTTTGGCTGGTTAATTACGGGACACCCTGTATATTTATATATATAACATAATTTATATATATTAAAGATTGAAATGAACTTTACATCTAAAATTTGCAGGTACAATTTCTAATTTGCAGGTAGGTGTATCTAAGTACAAACCAGGTCTCAGCATAAAAAATCAGCCTGAAACATAAAACTGTTAAATTACTCCACACACTCAAATGCAAAGTTTAAAATTAACTGTCTAGGTTATACAGCCATTAAAATGAAGCTATGTTCTATTCATTCAAGTTCATTTTGCTATTCTTTATGGAAATGTTATAATTTATTTGTCCAAGACATTGCCACTCAGCTCTAGAGGATTCTTTGCTAGTTGATAATTAGGCACCACCCTTAAACGGTTCAATATTCATCAGACACATGACGTTATTAGTCTGTCCCTAGACACTATTATGGCTGGTATACTATATATGTACCCCCTCTACACTCACTGAAGCCACATGAACTTGATAGTAGTCACGGCTTGCTGTGACTGGTAGTAGCACTTGTAGAAGATAAAGTTATAAGATTTTAATTGTAACGTGTTCTCCAAAGTCATATGTAAGACTTAACAATCTACTGAGGTCATGTTCTCGTAAATATGCTCATCTATATCCTTACTGCTTATTATTCACTGGAGGATTTTTTTCAATATTTGTAATCCATAAAAGTTTGGTTCAACAAACATATTGGAAGAAATCGACTGTGAAGCCAAGAGTACACACAATCAATAACATGTGTCATTATGAGTAATTTATTGATAAGGAGTTTGACTAGTGAATACTAATCCTACAAGGAGGTAACACACAATGTTATCATTTCAGCCTCCTTAACTTATACACGTACAAGTTATACAGCCCCCCACCTACCCATACACGTACAAGTCATACAGCCCCCCACCTACCCATACACGTACAAGTCATACAGCTCCCTACCTAACCATACACCTACAAGTCATACAGCTCCCTACCTATCCATACACGTACAAGTCATACAGCTCCCTACCTATCCATACACGTACAAGTCATACAGCCCCCCACCTACCTATACACGTACAAGTCATACAGCCCCCTACCTACCCATACACGTACAAGTCATACAGCCCCCCACCTACCCATACACGTACAAGTCATAGAGCCCCCCACCTACCCATACACGTACAAGTCATACAGCTCCCTACCTAACCATACACCTACAAGTCATACAGCTCCCTACCTATCCATACACGTACAAGTCATACAGCTCCCTACCTACCCATACACGTACAAGTCATACAGCCCCCCACCTACCTATACACGTACAAGTCATACAGCCCCCTACCTACCCATACACGTACAAGTCATACAGCCCCCTACCTAACCATACACGTAAAAGTCATACAGCTCCCCACCTACCTATACACGTACAAGTCATACAGCTCCTTACCTACCCATACAAGTACAAGTCATACAGCTCCCTACCTATCCATACACGTACAAGTCATACAGCTCCCTACCTATCCATACACGTACAAGTCATACAGCCCCCCACCTACCCATACACGTACAAGTCATACAGCTCCCTACCTAACCATACACCTACAAGTCATACAGCTCCCTACCTATCCATACACGTACAAGTCATACAGCTCCCCACCTACCTATACACGTACAAGTCATACAGCCCCCTACCTACCCATACACGTACAAGTCATACAGCCCCCCACCTACCCATACACGTACAAGTCATACAGCCCCCTACCTACCCATACACGTACAAGTCATACAGCCCCCCACCTACCCATACACGTACAAGTCATACAGCTCCCTACCTAACCATACACCTACAAGTCATACAGCTCCCTACCTATCCATACACGTACAAGTCATACAGCTCCCCACCTACCTATACACGTACAAGGCATACAGCCCCTACCTACCCATACACGTACAAGTCATACAGCCCCCTACCTACCCATACACGTAAAAGTCATACAGCCCCCACCTACCCATAAACGTACAAGTCGTACAGCTCCCTACATATCCATACACGTACAAGTCATACAGCTCCCTACCTACCCATACACGTACAAGTCATACAGCTCCCTACCTACCCATACACGTACAAGTCATACAGCTCCCCACCTACCCATACACGTACAAGTCATACAGCTCCCTACTTACCCAAACACTTGCAATAGTATTGTTTCATGCACAAGTATAGTGGTATTGACTCACCTGCCTATACATGTGCGGTGGTATTTACCCACCCACCTGCCCACCTAAACGTTTTGTGGTATTGATCCACGCACAAATCCATACACGTACAAGTCATACATCCCCCCACCTGCCCAAACACTTGGAATAGTATTGTTTCATGCACCCATACAAGTATAGTGGTATTGACTCACCTGCCTATACATGTGCGGTGGTATTTACCCACCCAGCTGCCCACCTAAACGTATTGTGGTATTGATTTACTCACCAATCCATACACGTACTGTGGTATTATTGTAAGTGGATAAAAAATATGTTTATGGGCGGGCGGTTGGTTCAACACCACAGTACACACACACACACATATATATATATATGGAACCTACGCGAGACAGTGTTAATGTTTTTTTTTTTTTTTTAGTTATGCTCTCTAGCAATGAAGGTACACCTACTTTTATACCAAAGGGTAACAAATTATTGCAGCACACTATGTAGGTAAAATTAATTAGTTGCATTGAGGAACAAAAATCAGGCTGAGTGATTTAGATAAGGAGTGGTTTTCTTATAAGTTCTGTTCAGGGGCTATCCCTGAATTACAGCAGCTTAAGCACCATTTTAGGGGAGGGTGGGGGTTTTTAAGCAACAATACATAACTATTAAACCTCAAAAGTTTGTTTAAATTCATTCACAACATTTGATATTTTTTACCTAAAATACAAGATTTAAAAAAATATTTAAAGTTAGTACCAGTAATGTATTGTCCCCCTCCCCCATACCAAAATAGAAGACCATACCAAAATATGTCATTAAAACATTTTCATTTCACTATTTTTTTCTAGTATAATAGGATATATAGGGCATCAGCATACTTATCGTATCAGAGAAGACAAGTGCACTTATGCATATTAGTAGAAAACATGTAAAGATACAGAACATAACACAAATGATTAGTACCATTGGCACCTTCTTCAGGTGTGAGTAGAGACTTAGGATCCTCTCTCCCAACTTACGTCGCCACTCAAAAAGAAGGTGCCAGTGGCACTAATCATTTGTGTTATGTTCTGTATCTTTACATGTTTTCTACTAATATGCATAAGTGCACTTGTCTTCTCTGGTAAGTTTGCTGTGCCCTATATCTCCTATCATATTAATTCCTGGTCTAGGGGAAATTTACAACATTTCTATTTCACTCTTTTTTCTAGTATAATAGGATATATAAGGGCATTATACTCCCTATCCCCACGTGAAACAGACTTGTAACGTTAATACTAACCCCACCTCCTTAATTATTTCATCCACTTTCATGCATGTTTTAGTTTTTGATGAATTCATTGTTTAGTCTGTTCTGTTCTTTTTTTCTAATGAGAGAGAATATATTACCTTTGATTTTATACAGAAATAGATTTCCCATCCAATGTTACATTTTGAGTTTAAAAAATCAGCTGTTTTTGAGGTCCATTGTGGTGGAGTGCTAATGTAATCCCATGTAAATGTAATGCAGTTTAAACCTCGAGCCAGCAGTTATTTTTTGCCTTACCGGCAGGCAAATTTTAGTCTATGCAGATTATTTACTTAAATTAAAAAATAATAATTATACAGTGTAAACCTGCTAATGTTTGGTATCATTGTAATCACAAAAGAATAGGCAATTATATAATATACATAAAATGTATCAAAACAATTTTATATTTTTGCCCCGGTAATTTGAATTAAAAAAATTCTTTAAAACAAATTAAAATTAGTGGGGCTATATCCTATAAAGTATAAACAATGATACAATAATAAAACAAAAAATTGAAGATAGCTATGATACTATAAATTTTATGTAGCTTTAGGAAATATACACATAATGGATGATACCTACATAAATAAATATACTGTACTCCAAAAACTGCATACACTACACAACAATGAAAATTTGTTACTCTGGAAACAGTTGCAATAAAAATTTACTAGAAATGTTGTATAAACACTACAGAGTTGTAACATACACTAAAATTTATAGATAAAAACCTGCTCTACAAAGTAAATAACTTTTTTGTTTGCTTATTTGCTTATCTCAGTGTCCATAGGTGTGAGTTTATAATTAATAGTTATAAATAAGAGACAAACATAACCCTTGAATTAAATTATTTTGTTAGCCTACACTTAGGTTTCATTACAAATAACAAATATTGAGTTATATGTTTCATTATATATAACTCATCACTATGTACTAATCAGTGACTATAATACATATTACAACATATAAACACCATATAACATGTATTTTGATAATATACACAATTATTATACCGTCGAATTCACAAGTGGAAAAACGCTACATCTCTGTTTACAAACAGCGAATATGAGCCTTCATAACTTTACATCATCTTATTCAATCATATGTTACTCCTACAACAGTGTGTTGTATACCACTGCAATCTGAAATTCATGTAGTGTCTAGTGGAATTGGAATTATTCGCGTAGCGTAAAAACTCGTACTACCGGTATAATAAATGATTAACGGTGCCACTACATTTAAGAGAGGTAAACCACACTATGCCGGTACGAGATTTAAACCAGATGTGGTCGCGGGCCTCACAAACTAAACAAATTACAGGCACAAATATTCCTATGAGATAGAATATCTATTGCAGGTAAATTTAATATAAGGATATTACTAGATTTAAAAAATCTTGAATTTTGGGGTAAGCGATCAGAGTTTGCGAATGAATCCAAACAAATTTTTGAGGTTTAATACTTGTGTAGAACCACCCACCCTCCCCTGTAACAGTGCATAACGCTGCCAAAAAACCCTCTCTCCCCCTTCAGGCGCTACATAATTTAGGGGCGGTCCCTAGTGCAAATTTAACTAACCTACATTACCATTCAATTTCTTAAAATTCTTTAAATTAATTTCTCCAAATTTTTTATTTCAGCAGAACATTTTTTTAGCGATTTAATTTGATGAAGATTTAGTTATATAATTCTTGTTATTGTTTTAGGCAAATTGACGGACTTGCCCCAACATTTTCCAAGAAACCTGCAATAAGACAAGAAGATGATGGAAAAAGATTATTGTTTGAATGTAGAATTCAAGCAGACCCAACACCATCAGTCATATGGTCTCACGCTGGTACTATTGTTAAGGATGATGTCAGGCATAAAGTAAGTCTAATTTTTATTTTAATATTTTAGAAATTAAAATCTACAAGTTTGTTTCTGCATAATAATCTCTAAAGCACTAAATTTCGTAATAAAAATATATTTGTATTTTGAATTATTAACTTACAGTATTTCAAAAGTTTTTTATCACTGGTAGTCTTTTTCTTGTAAATGTTTAGATTTTGTGAGGAATTCAAAATTGTTCTTTCATGCATTCACATTCTTGGAACCAGTGCTTAAGCACTTGTAATACCTAGATTACTATGCCTTACATTTTTGACAATATGAATTATTGCATACAATAATTAATTATAATAATTAGATTCATCATCTACTCAGAATTTCATAGTTATCTCACAGAAACAAACTTGCATACCATATCACTTTACCACCTCCAACAGCAGTGGTGTCTCATTCACCTCCTCACATCATACCGAAGAAACTCTCCTCAGAGTTAACTTGCATACCATATCACAATACCACCTCGAACAGCAGTGATGTCTCATTCACCTCCTCACATCATGCTGAAGAAACTCCCCTCACAGTTAACTTGATAAGATATTCATTAGCATATCAACAAATTATATAAAAAGTTGTTATACTAAGTGAGTTGGTAAATAACGTTTACTATCTTCAGAACAATGATATTCAGAAAGGAATTACTTTTTTGAGATTCGCTTGCGATGAGTTAACACTGCTGCCACACATGTCTGTGAGAACTGATGTTGACACAGCCTATTAGGTGGCAAATAGATGTTATCCAGATGTCAATAGTGCTCGAAGGTTATAATATTTTTAGTAACGCTGAATATATCTGTCATATCTCATCTGAGTCTAAAACTAAATAAGCGTCTCGTTGTTTGCTCTCAGGTTACACACTCTCATGTCAGCATGGGTATAAATTGTAGTTTTATATTTTTTGTGTTTCAAGATTTTTACAGAACAGGTTCAAGGTTTTTCTATAGTTCATGATATAAAATATATCAGTCAGTTTTAATTATAGTTTTTACTTAACTAATTTTATTTGTAACTAACAGAAGAAAAAAAAAAACAAATATTACAAAAGTGTTTTGATTGTAATACAAGAATATTTCTAACTGTAAAATTTCTATATCAATATATATAACCATTGATAAAAAGGACAATTTTATAATGACACATTGAAAATCATTGAACAAATTCTTTTCCAGAAAACTTCTACTAAAAACAGTCATCACACACGCTTTTCTGATGGTCCGGGCACACCCATCTTTGAAATTTTCCACACGTCTTCCTTGTTGATTTATTGCGACCTCTACCGCAAAGAAAACATTTTCCTACTCCAGCAACTTGTTCTCTAGGTACCGGAACTTCTTCAGGAATGCGAAGCAAAAGTCTTCCTCTTCGTCGAATCTCTTTTGGCAAAGTGTCCATGGCAATGCGGCGTCTTATTGCTGGTTCCATCAATTCAAACGCTAGATCCTTCAGGAACGTTTAACCATATTCGTAACTGTTCTCTATCACGTTCTGACATGTTGTACTCTTTTGTTATTTCTATTAGTTTGATGTTTACTTCCAATGCTACTGTGATTTTTATACAATATCACTTATTTCAAGAAAGTTAGTCATAATTTTAGTTCATAAAGTTAGGACAATGTGACTGATAAAAGCTTATTCCTCTTGCACAGGCAACAGTCTGTTAGAGGATCTATTCCCATATTAAATGGTTAAGATTTGAAAGATATGTTGGAAGAAATAAAGAAGTACGGTAATTAAATGGTAAAGAGATTTATATTGAAATTGAACTCCATAGCTTCTATACTGTTTTTTTTTTTTTTTTTTTTTTTTTTTTTTTTTTTTTTTTTTGTACTAAAGTTATGTGATGTATTAGTGGTTTGTAGTATCTACCGATACATAATATGCTAACTAAGAGATTATGTATAAGTAAGAAATGAGGAAATTCCGTTTATTGTGGTTAACTATTAAGTTTCCCAATTTCGTACTAAGATATGAAAGAGAAGAAAGCTCAAAGAAAGAAGATCAAAGAATACTTGTAATGATTCATTCGTCATAGTTAATAAACCTTGATAATTATGGTTTTAGTTCTATTTGAGTTCAGAACGGTAAAAAATCTGTTTAATACTTTGAAAATTTTGACCAAGATTGCAAAATACATGATACCATATTGTACTTTAAAAAATAACTAACCTAGATGAATGTAGGTTCAATAACCAAAGGAAACAAGCAAAAATTTACATTTCTGTGTTTAGTAGAATATGTACTTAATTCATTGGATTTTGTATAAATACGGAAATATTGATCTTTGTAAGAATGTAGTCTATTGTAACAAGGTCATCAGCTTGTTATTGTTTTCTATCAGATAAGATAAGGATTGAATGGTCATATACAAACTCACCAATGGTTTGAGTACCATTTCTAACATCCAAACTCACCAACTTTTAATTAGGAATAGAGTTTTGGGTCAGGACATTACCAAACTCACAAACTTCCATCCCTTGGTCAGGTAGACAACCCCCAGCCTCCCACAACTCTGCCTCAAAGTATTTGGAATACCCACGGCACACCGTTCCGCAAGTCAAGGAACTGAAGAGTGAAGACGTAATTCATAACGGCAAAATTGATAGAAAGACACTTGATTCAACAGAGTTTGTTGATAAATATAAATAGGAGTTCTAGGATGGGTATTTAAGTTTAGTTATATTAATAATAATAAAATAATGAAACCAATTTACAATTGAAACAACGCAAATAAATTGATTCATGTACTAAATGTATTTTAACATGATACCAAATAAGTTAATTTTAGAAAAGAACAGAAACATAGTTTATTGTGAGGTGCAACTTAATAATTACACCGTTTATAGTTAATATCTGTGATCCTCGGCAGTTCTGAAGTGCTAGTATATGGAGTGAATTTCTTAAAAGTGAACAAGTAATTGACACCTGTAGGGTTGTCTACTTGACCATGGAATGAAAGTTGGTGAGTTTGAATATGGCCTAACCCAAGATTCTATACGGTACTAAACTAAAAGTTGGTGAGTTTGGACCCTCAAACCATTGGTGAGTTTGGATACAACCAAATTGAACTCACCTGATCGCAGTGTACCAGCAAGTGTGGACAATATTTCTGAGACCAAATTGTACCCATTATTTTTGTACATTCTAGATTTTTTTTTAAACTTCACTCACCAGTTGACATGGGCCTACAGGCCTGTGCGTCAACTTTATTCAATGAGTGAAGTACCGACCGTTGGCTAGTGAGGATTCGTACCTTGGACCTTGCCCTCCGCAGTTCAAAGCCTTAGCCACTGAGCCACCATGCCGGCAGAGATGGAAGTAAATTCGCTATTAATTTTGTCACAAGTTAACCACTGATATGGTGTTTATTTATTTTAGGATGTTAGGTAAGATTCTGTTTGAAGCAATGCTCTTAAAAAAAAATCTATTCAGTTTTAGAATTATCATAATGGTTTAATATTAAGACATATATATAGTCCTAATTCAGTGTTTCCAGCTTATCTCGTAGTTGGTGAGAATAGTTGTAATACACTAAGTCAACTACAAGTTTTACATTTTCAGTATAAATTAAATATACGCCATAAAATACTGAGTTAATTAATTGTTTCAGATGAAAGTTGACAAGGATGGTCACTCGTACTTTGCGACACTGGAAATTAAAAATGTAACTATTGAGGATGCTGGGAAGTACAAAGTAACCGCAAAAAATGAGCTCGGAGAGAGCAACGCTACCATCAGTCTTAACTTTGACAGTAAGTGCTTCCGGGCAGCGTCAAATATGGCTTGTTTATTACAATGTCGGCTTGCATTGGTCATTAGCTTTTTATTAACATGTATGTTCTAGTATAGCCACGCTTCGCCTGCGTGCTATCATATTTTCAAGGTCTGCAATAATACAGTACATTTCTTTTCATACAGTAAATACACATTTCAATTTAAATAATACTAATAAAAAAGTTATTCATTGTAATTGTTTTTATAAAAATAATCAAAAACTAATACTACCTATACATAGTTACTATTCTAACTATGCAAATCGTAGCATGAAACTAAATATTTTATTTAAGAAAATTGTAGAAATTAAGTGAACATTTTTAGGTGAATTATTTGCTAAAATAATGTGATATATACTTATATTCCTAAAAGACAACCATTAAAGTAATCCACTTTAATATCTATTTAGTTAGCTAACAAATGTAATGAATAAATAATGAATAAGTAATGTGTTTCACATACATATGTTTTAAAATAACAAAATAAGCTTAATATTAAGTAAAAAATTAATGTTCAGTTTTCTTTTGCTTTGCCTGTTTTATTAAAAAACAAAAATAGCAGTTTAAAAAATATCTAAGTATGAAATCATATATTTAAGTGTCTGTAAATACACTTTTTTTAAAATTCTAACAGTTCTGATATAAATTTAGTCTCTTGCAAACAGTTTTATTCTATACACAAATAAAAATTTGTGTGATTTGTGTTTTTAATATTAATTGTTATGTAAAGTGTTCGACTCCAAAGTTTCATCAAGTTAATTAACCCTCGAACTGTTACTTTTTTTTCCAAGGGTTTTTGATCTGTCATTTGAATCAATAAAAATTGAAAAATTATTAATGTACTACTAAGTAATATGACTATACTAGAGGACAACCTTGCACGCTTCACTTGCCAACCTCGTCGCTCACTGTGGTTACACCTCGGACTGGGCCAGTGAATTTTGATTAAAAATAATAGGTTAACTTGAAATCACAATATTAAATTTATTTACAGTATCTCACTTACATTTCTTGCCCTACTACCTACTTATTAAACACCCAGTGATATTACGTAGTAAATTTCAATCATGACCATTTTATATATATATTTGTTTAACACCTGAGCATTAATTAAATAAATAAAATACCATTAGATAAAATAATGCATTAGATTAACATTGAAACCTTCAAGTCCAATAGAGTGGAGCCCTAAAATCGAATGTGCATAAAACCATGCTTACAGCCTTCCCTGGTTAAACATTATGAAAGATATAACCTCCTCAATATTATAAACACCATTGTTTACATTCCAACAGCTGTTATAACTTTTTGGAAAGCATCATTTATATTTGAACAGCTGTTACTTTACGACTCATTTAAATCTCCCTCCATGTTATTCTTATGGCCGTAAAACGTACTTTGAGGGCTTCTCATACGATTCCCTATCATTTTTTCTAATGCAATTTTTCTAATAAATAACTTTTCTAAAAGCAATTCAACTAATAAAAATATTTCTAAGATTGAGTTTCTAATTTCAATATTGCTAACCCAATTAAATAGTCAAAATTCCTAATTGTTTCTCATTGTATTTTTATTATTACACGATAAAATGATCCAAACTTGATTAGTCAAGATTTATGGTGTGAGCAAGAAGGGTTAAATACTCTACAGTCCGATTTTCCTCCTTATGAAGATTATATTCCGAAACAATGGACAATATCCTCGCATTCGCAGTTTTCCACTTTTTTTTGCCAGCTTTAACTTTCCGACCCAACGCCAGCTCCGTAATTATAGTTTTATAATCGGCCTGTTCTTTTTTCAACTCATTCAGGAATGTGTAGACGTCTGGATGATTTTTGCCGACCGCCAAATTGAATCGGTTGTTTCATTTGATAATTCGGTGGATGATAATGAGGTGACTTTTCTGGTCCTTTTAAAACAACAACTTGATCTCCTTCCGGATAAGTTATGGCTCTCGCCTTGCATTCTCCGACTTTAGCACATTTCCAATACCAACGACCTTTTACAATGTTTACCTTGTAGTAAACATAACTATCTATGAATAATTGTCCTCCAACAACTTGTGGATTTGGATCCATTAGGTATTATTATAAAGTTTACAGCATTAAATAATTTTGATATAACTTTATATATGTAACTTTTTGATTTTGATATGATTGAATTCAGCCTAGGTTACCATAGAAAAGAATCTTTTTCTTGCTTTTGTTTTTACTACATACTGATGATATTTTTCTAATAATTTTATCATTAGAAGAATATCATTAGTAATATTGAATAAGGCAACAAGTATTAGAAAACTCTATCATAGGAAAAAATATTGTTAGACATTTTTGTTTAGAAAAATTGCATGAGAAAAATTGATCGGCAACGTCTCATACCCTTCAGGGTGAAATTATTGAAGAATTAATAATACCTTATTGCACAACTACGAATAGAGGCAAATTGTTTGACACTTCAACTGTCTAAATTGGTCCAGAAATGAGGAAGGAGTTGCGTTGACAATACGGCTTCACGTATTATAAATAAGGATTTGGGGGGTCTAAAAATTGGTTTGTGTAAAAAAAAATGTTTGATTTTCTATAACTTGTTCTTTCCTTTATCAACTGTTTTGAAACTTTACTTACTTTTTAATGAAGGTACAAAAATGTTGTGTGAATCTTACAACTTATTAACCATTCCACTTACCTGAATATTGCTATATACGATATAGTTTAACTGTGTGACTGTTACATAAGCATTAAATTGTGATTAATAATATGCAACATTTGTGAAAGTTAAAATATAACGTTTTTTTTTTCAATATCTATTTACGTGCAATGGTTACATGTAATTTAAACACTAAATGGAAGTTTATAAACTATTTAAATTCATTTGTGAATTTTTCTTTATACACTCACTAACTATAATACAATTGTTTTGATTTAATATAACGTAAATTATGTAAGGAATATCACTAAACTATTATTTGTTTCCTTTATTGTAAAAAATTTTATTGAGGTGATACTTTGGAGTCGTGACCTGTAGTATTGTTATTTGGAATTGGCACAAAAAACTGATAATGAGTTCATTGCTGTCTACTATTTTTTTTTTTTTTTTTTTTTTTTTTTTTTGCTTAACTATGTCAGTATATATAACGACTTGCATAGTACAGGTAAAGTATTAAAATAAATCGTTTTGCTTTTTGACCTGTATTATCTGCTGCTTCAATGCATTTAATGACTGATTACAAAGAAAGGGGATGACAACACGGAACTTACCTTACATGACTTTCATTCATACACAATGCTAACAATACAAATAAACTACTAATGGCCTATTTCTATGTAGAGCTTTTACACCTCTTACAGTCTCTGCCACACTGATTACATAGATCTTGACAGATATTTAATCTAGACCTATCTTCTTTCTGACATTTAACGTTCCTAATAAGTTTTCTGTAGTTTTTTTTTTTTTTTTTTAATCCAGAATGATTTTCATAGTTGCAAGATAACATGTCATCTCAAAGAATAATTTTTATTAAATATATGGTATTGATCAATAAAGTCATATACAGTTTTTTTATCATTATTTAGGTTTACTTTTTCTTTTCAGTTTTATGGTAGCAAAAAAATCTATTAAATAAAACTGTTTAATTCGACTTGGCTGTAAGTAAATTATCTACAGGATTTAACCTGTCAGTGTTGATTGAAAATTTGTTATACCCATAAAAAAAATCTGATGCTATTGCAGTAATTTTATATGGTCTTCAGAATAAATTTTCTTCTTCATAACACTCTCAACCATTAGTTAAGGATTATATGTTTTTATTTATAAAAATTGATACAGTAATTTTCTTTGCTATTTTTCTTTCCTCCATGCCCTTTGTCATAACCTTTTTTATCTGTAAATTATTGCCATTTTCACTGAAAATACTTTTTTTTACATTTCAGAAGACTTGAAATAAGCCCCAAACTAATTTTCTAAATGTTGGTTACTGTTTCAAAAAAGAATCTTCAATATTTTATATAGCTGACATAATCTCTTACTTTTTTAATATTGTTTAGTTAGTTGGCCATGCAGGATGAATGACTGATGGTGAATGTAGTTCAATAACCGATGAGCTAAATGCAGTGTTCCTGCAGATCTTGCAACACCCGGCACTACACCAGCCAACACATTTCTCTGAACACATTCATCAGACACATTGATCACTGTCCAATCTGGCATGCAGCTTACGCCTGTTTAATTTATACGCTTCCTCTATGTGTGTGATTGAACATTCCTGAGGCCAATGTGTTAGTTTAGATTTCTGTAACAGTTTTTAACATTTTTGTTTTTTTTTTGTGATTTAAAAATCTTCATTTTCATAAAGGGTCTTTTTTATCTTCTTAGGTTATTTTTTATTCAGATCAAAGGTCCAGGAGAGCACGGAATTTCAGTACCATTTATTGTTTTCAGGTCCATTTACATTTTTTTATTTTCCTAGGCTTACCAAACCTGCTTTCAAAACCTGCTTGTATCTTAAAAATTTTACTTTTATATAGTGATTTGTAAGTACGTAATCTGTTTAGTACGAATTTTTATGGGCATCAGAGTAATGTTTTGTACTTTAAATGTTTATCAACGTCATGTTAATGTAAATAGATATATTCTTGCTCATTTACTTACAACTCTCTCTCTTTCTCTGTCTGTAAAAGCTAGAAAACATGTTATGTAACCTAACAGTATTTATATTTAACATATCTCTTCGTTGAGTTTCTACTGAGTTATTACACTCTCATACTTCATTGCTAGTACAGACATAAAGTTTTGTTATTAAGTTCTTGTGTTACCAATGAAGCACTGTCAGTAGTTTGTGTCCAATTGCCTGTGTTTATATTTGGGCTGTTTATGTTTTGTTGTTATGATGACGAATGTAGCAGCTTAGGTTCTAGAGCGTTTTTGAACATAGGTGATGAGGCACCAGTCCCTGCCGGTGGGTTCAAACCCACTTTTACAGAAAGGCCTGTGACCAGACAATCTGATGATGGATCAAGCATTACCATTGAGTGCAGAGTCGTAGGAGAACCTAAGCCGACAATCATGTGGTAAGTTGTCATTATTGCTTCATATATAAGGCGTCCAATTTAAGGCTAGGATAAACAGTTATGGAAATAATTGATTTTTGTACACACACTAAACAGATAAGCTATAGTGTCTGGAATTTACATAGTTAATGATAATTTTTACTCCCAAAAGCAGAATATAGTTGTTATTAAAATTTAAAGAGAACCCCACTGATTGATGTAAAACAACTTAGAATCAGTTTTCTACATTCATTTTAAGAAAATTATTTACCAAGTTTATCATGTTTTTATTGATTTGTTTTGTTCATTGTATATATGATGAAGATTGTCAGCAGTTTAAAATTATCAAACTCTTTGGCATTTTCCCAGAATGTGGATACAAGGAAAAAAGAGAAAGACAGAAGAGTGAGGGCTCTCATTCCATCAATATCAAACAAATTTATTGTTGTATAAGAACTACAGTAGTTTTCAGAATGAAAATTAACATAGTTTATTTTTTAAACATTTAAAATATTGCATCCCATTATATTACAAAAAACAGACCATTTGATGCCCATTTTAACATAAATATCTGTAAAAAATATTGATTATCTATTAAAGGAATAGACAAAAATTAAAATTCATACCATTACAATGAAAATAAATAAATAGATATAACACACACTCTTGGCACCGGTGCTTAAAATCCAAGCTTATAAATGTACAACTTGATGGAAGATGTTAGTAGATAAAAGTAAATATGTAAATTATTATTAAATAGTTTTGCTTAGTATTTGAGTCAACATTTCTTCATATTTTTTCTCAAAAGTTTCTGGACAAGTCAAGTATATGTTTAATTCTGGACAAGTACGAGTATTTTATTTAATCTGTGTATATTTTTGAGACCATACAAAGCAGGATGCCCTTATATTTGTTTCTTCTGGAGTCTATTCAGAGCAAGACGCCCATACATTTGTGTATGTTACAATATGTTGCTTGTTTTTCTAAATTATTTGGCCATTTTTAGTTTGTTGGCAGTGAAAACCCCTCTCTTGTCTTTTGTTCTTTAAATTTTGACTTAGGAAAAGTAAATCTTCAATTCCATGTTTCCCAAGAATATTTTAAAATATTCAGTGCATTTCTAAAATATTTGTTTATTCTGGAGTCAATCCCGAGCAGGAGGCCCGTATATTTATTATTACGATGTGTAAAGATGTACATTAGTTTTAATCTACATATAACTACCACTGAGGCGTTCACTGTAGCCATAAAAGAGTAACTTCTGTTTCTTTTTCTCTATGCTCTCACACACTTACAAGCATTTGGTCAACTTGTTATCTCGTGTTGTGTTGGCTAACATGCTTGTCCTTTAATGAGGCCTGCGAGCCTGATTTTAACCCAAGATGCTTGGCGTGTCAGCCGCAGTAGGCACGAGCCCATTATATATATCTTAAAAGGATGAAATAAATTTTCATGGAATATGTAATGAACGGAACTCTTTACAACTTACCTACATACTGCACTGATTATCTATTGGAGCAGCGACGATTTTGCACATAACACTGAAATGTATCAAGGGAATTTTCTTTGCCGGTTGCAATATGCTATTCATCTATAGTTGAATAGTTTTGTAAACTCAGGGAGATAACTTTTGTACTGTTACTTTTTGGTTTTCATCCAATTGGTGTCAAGTGGGAAAAAATTTACGTCTATACTGCTGCTTGCTGCATTGTTGTTTTTAGTGATTACTGTAATGTTCCTGTAATGAAGCTGCCAATGTTTTGTGATATTAATTTTTCAAAAAAAATGTGCAATTCACATCACTTGGCAATATTTATTTCCATTATAAAAAAATCTTCAAAGTTATGTAACCTAAACATTTGTTACAATTTCAATAGTGTTTTTTATGAAAGTAAAAAGAAATTAAAAGCTATTTCCTCCCAAAAAATCAGCAAGGAAAGTTAATCAACATCTGCTCAAATAAAATAGTAAAATTTTGCAACTATGTACAGGTATCACAATGGGAAAGCTGTTAAGGAAGGGCCACGCATTATAATGTCACTTGAAGTAGACCAAAAACTTTACTTCATGGCTCGCCTGGATATCAAGAACGTGGAGAATTCTGATGGAGGAGAATACAAAGCCGTTGCTAGCAACACACATGGAGATGCCACAGCCACCATCAACCTCAATTTCGAAGATGGTGGCATTCCAAAGTAAGACTTTTCAGGATTCATTAAAAACTTAACATGTAAAGCATTTGTATAATCTATACTGACATGGTGATAAACAAGTATATAAGTGACTAGAGTACACAATTGCACATTTTGTGTGCTCACATAACTACTGGCTTTACTCAAGCCTTAAACCTCAACCTCTTTTGAAAAATAAAATATTCTTATTAGAAAACGTTTTTGAGATAGAAGAAAAAAATTTAAGGGTTTAAAGTTTTGAATCTAATGTAACAAAAGAACTGTTACAAAAACATAGTTCCTTCTACGTACTCAATCAATATCTAGTTTATATTTAGATTCAGAATAATTTTATTCATTATTTGTACAATGAGTATTATACTGAACAAGAATGGGGTCAGTAATAAAATTATTATATATTTACAATAAAATAATACTTATAGATAAATTCTTAAAAAAATATAGGGCCCTATCTGTTAAATATGATTTAAATGCTTTTTTTAATTTACCATCATTTAGTACACTAATATGTTTAGGAAGTTTGTAATGAAATTTTATTCCTCCAAATGTTGGTTTCTTTTTACAACATTCAAATTTACGATTTTTAATGCCAAACATACAAACATATTCGTGTTACGTGTCTGATAAAAATGAGAACCGCCCAATTTAGAACTGTCATCCTGAGAATTTTTAACAAATAAGATCGTTTCAAAAATATATAACTCGTAAACTGTCAATATCCCTAGTATGAGGAAAATACCTTTAACAGAGTTTTTATGATTTAAATTAACAATAATTCATAAGGCTTTTTTCTGAAGCACCAATCTCATTTAGATTTTTCAAACTGGATCCTCCACATATCACAATACTGGAAGATGTATGGGAATGTATGTGAGCAAAACCATTCTTAAAATTTCAATTGAGCAATATTGTGAAATTATTTTTTTAAAGATATAAAACTGAAGATTTTTTATTTTTTAGAAAATTAACATGATTATCTGACGATAAATTTTGATCTAAAAACATACCCAGAAATTTATTGTTTTTTTATTTGATTTAATTTCATATCACCAACCGTTACATCAAGTTCAGTTTTACTCCTACTTTGTTTACTATGAAAAGTCATTACATTTGTTTCATCTAAATTTAACAGAAGATTATTATTGTTGTTAAAACATAAAGTCTAGAAACTTGTTTTGTAATTTAGCCATTACATACCACAAAGGGACAGACAAAGTAGTAAAACAGAATGCTCCTATCCTTTATTAAAATGGAAATACAGTCTTCCAATGTCAATAAAAATGTGGGTGGTCGTAAAATGACTGTTAGTTTAGTCGAAAAATTATTGGTCCTCTCAGGTTTTTAAATATTATAGAGTTAATAAAACAGTTTATGTATCCATATGTATAGACATCACATAATATATGGAAACTTTATGGAGAATCATATTAACTTCGCTGTCTCACTTCTCAGTGAAATAAGAGGCGGTAATCAGCTGTCAATCAATATTTGTTTTTGTTAGTATGGGAAGCTTGATGAAAATAAGCAGTTGAGTTTAAAGTATATTTTGTGCAGGAAAGGTAGTGGTAGTTGTGGACACTGGGGTGTTTAAAGTATATTTTGTGCAGGAAAGGTAGTGGTAGTTGTGGACTCAGGGGCGTTTAAAAGTATATTTTGTGCAGGAAAGGTAGTGATAGTTGTGGACACTGGGCAGCTCCCTGTATCTTGAAAGTTTTTATTTAAATAATTTATTGTTATCATAGATCAAATTGTATTTAATGCCAGTGATGAAAATATGTTTGTGTAGTAATGAAAGAATTGCACTTAACACATTCCATAATGAATTGTCTTCGGACCATTCTCTTAATTATACTAGAGGTTTGTATTACCTTATATTCAGTCAAGTGGCCCAACATGTCGTCAGATGGCGACCGATTTCGACTAACTCATGTAGTCATTCTGTAGCCAAAAATATATAAAATCTTCACTCTTGTGAGGTCATCATAAGTCTTCAAAAACACTGAACACAATGAACGGACGACATACAAAAAACACAAAGTGGACATTTATTAAAATGTCTGCTTTGTGTTTTTTGTGTGTTGTCCATTCATATATGTTCAGAGTTTTTGAAGACTTATGACAACCTCACAAGAGTGAAGATTTTATGTATTTTTGGCTTGAGAATGACTACATTAGTTAGTTGAAACCGGTCGCCATCTGATGACGTGTTTGGACACTTGACTGAATATAAGGTAATATAAACCTCTAGTATAATTAACACATTCGTTGCGGCGGCACAAGGAGTACCATAATGTGGGGAGTGGGGCTACCTTGCCCAGCTTGGCACCATGGCTGCAGGTTTACATATATCAGCATAGTGACAAGTAAAATTTATACATGTGCAATTCATGCAATATTTTTATTAGTTCATTTGTCATATAAAGTATTTAAATATTTAATCCCCTTCAACCCATCAGTTAATTCTATTCCAGTCTATCAATTCATCGTCAGAAAGCCGTATGGCGGTTGATTTCAGTAAATTACACTAACCATCCTCAGACCAAAGAGATTCATTGTCATGTCATTCACAACAGGAATATTCCTTCGTGGATCGCTCTTGTTTGAGATCATTAAACGTGGGTTACCAAAATCAATTGCCAAAACATACGTGACTGTTTCTACTTATATTGTATTACATTTGTGTATATGATTACTCATCTATCTGTATCTACTACGTATACTGATTTGTTTTCATTGTAATTGTACTTGTGCTTAACTTTACATCTTTGTTTTTGATTTATAGTAATAATTAATTATGTACTGTAAATTTATATACTAATGTTTTGTGTTTAATTTCTTTTGCAGAATACCAGATGGAAAACCACCAAGGTTTCCAAAGAAACCAACAATACATCAAGACGGAGATATCTTGGTGATGGAATGTTTGTTGGAAGCTAATCCAGTGCCCGATATCATCTGGTATCAAGGAAATAAAGTCATCCTGGATACAAGCAGAGTAAGGATGGTGAAAAAAGCAACAGGAAAAGATACATATTTACTGAGACTGGAAATTTCAAATCCCACAAAGCAAGACGGTGGGAACTACCGGTGCAATGCCTGCAATAGTTTTGGGGAGAGCAATGCTAATATTGCTCTAAACTTCCAAGGTATGAGGGATGTAACCCGTTGTTGAACCCCTTTCTGCCTCTCTCATGTTCCAGTCTTGCCGCTGAAGCTGCTGTTCTTCTCTTCTGTTCCTACTCTGATCTAATTTAATTATTTTCAGGATATTTATTTATTATTTAAAAGTTCTTGGAAAAATTCAATATTTATGTTTGTTTTTCTTATAGGTGGCGAAGATGGAGCAGGCTTTGCACCTTCATTTATTGAAAAACCCAAAATCATTCCAAACGAGACTGGCACACTTATTACAATGCGGTGTAAATGCACAGCAAAACCAAAGCCTGTGGTTACTTGGTACAAGGGCACTAAGGCTGTTCTTGAATCTTCGAAAATAAAAATGAGAATGATCGAAAATGAAGATACATATGAAATACTGTTAGAAATTACGGTATGTAATAGTTATAGAACTGATAGGATGTAAAAATATAATAGATATGAATCATAACATACACATACAGCCCTAAGAAATAATACTTAAGCTCATTTGACCCACTCTGTTTGCAAATTTATGAAAACATATGTGGAGTGGCGGCCATCAGTAAGTTAAGTTAATATTCAGGCCAGATTTAATTAATTAATATTCCTTAGGGTATACCAACAGTTTCTGGCCCATGGCCATGGATCGAAATTTTATACTTAACAAAGGCTAATGCACAAATTGTTAAAAAGTCGGCTGGAGCTTGATGTTAAAAACAATAAGAGTGCTATTTGAAATGAAAACATTAATCACGAGCCAACTTTCAATAATTTACAAATTGGAAATAATGATTCCCCCCCAAGTATCATATTCATGTAGACCATTTAACCTTATTAATTAAGCAGCACAAGAAACTGCATGGGCGAGTAACTGATGCACGATAAACTACATTTTATAGAAATCCAATTATTTCTAATTTTTACTATTTTTAGTCCCAGTGCAAATTAACTTTCTCCCCACCCTCTCCTGCAACCCACCCTTCCCTGCAAAGATAATTTTCCCTGACATTTAATTTTCAGTTGATTTGAAAGTAAATAAAAATAAAAATTAGATTTAATGTCAGGACACAGCTTGATGGCCAGGGAGTCACTGGTGCCTCCCGGTCCATTGCTTCCACTTCCCTTGCAAGGTGACTCAGACCTTGAGCCTATACTGTTCTCTTCCCTCTCTCGGGTCCCCAGTGGTCAGCTGTTCATAATCAGCTGCAACAATACTATCAATTCCTCATCATGGCAGTCGATTCGACTCACTTACCCATATTACCTTAGACAATAACTTATAAACTAGCATTATTCATCCATCCAACTCCTCAAATATTCTGGATATGAATGAATGGACATTCTCATATTACTATACATTATACATATTCTGACATAATTGATCTAATATTTGTATAGTATGGATACATTTAAATCAAAACACACCCGTATTAACTATAATTACTCATAATAACAATAATACTTATATTATTGTTAATTGCTTCATTTCTGAAGTACTCAGGTGCAAAGTAATTAAAACAACTATTTTACCCTATAGAATAATATACATAAACAGGGTGTCTATTATATCTGGAAATATCCAAACATTTACTTTACTTATCAAAATATAAATTCAAAACTTTAACAATCTTAATAGCTATTGGGCACCTACTTTATGGAACAATGTTTAGTCATTTCATACTAACGGGGGACTCCTGTCAAGGGTATCCTCAATATTCTTTATATAAGCTTATACCTTTTAATACATTACTATAAAGGGTATAGTAAACTGAGTTGAATGCCACAAACTACATCTCTAAGAAATCACTGTATCATAAAATAGAGCAATTTGAGTATTGAAAACTGGTGATTTTAAATATTTTCATTTTAACTTAATTGTCAAACTGAATAAAGGAGAGAGTAAAAACATTTACTTTCTGACCAAATGGTGATAAAAGGTTAGTGTTAAGACTTTTCTACCATTATAAATTATTTTTTGTTTTTATAAAATATTAATAAAATAAATCATTTTTACAGACTTCTATTATAATAAAAATTAATCACAATCGTATTAATAAAACAAGCTCAAAATGAAAACTTGTTTTATATCAATTAAAAATTGTAAAAATTGTTAGCAAATGTGCAGTAAAAAATTACAGTGGCAAGAAGCAAGATAAAAAGAAATTGTTCAACACCGCCAATTTTAAATACTCTATTTTCTGACAGAGTGATTCCTTAGAGATGCGGTTTGTGGCATTCAATTCAGTTAACTAAAACCTTTAAAGTGATGTATCACAAGGTATAGGCTTCTATAAAGAATATTGACGATACCCTCAACAGGAAGTCCCTTGTTAGTAAGGCATGACGAAACATAGTTAAAAAAAAGCAGGTGCTCAATGCCTATTACGATTGTAAAAAGTTTTGAATTTAAATTTCTATGAATAAAGAATCTGGAAACAAACTGTATAAAATACATATTGGAAGCTTTACTTGAACTTCTAACACTATTTTAAGGATGTAAAAAATCTAAGAATGATATAGTTGATTTGTTATGATATAAACATGTTATTTAAACATGTTGTTGTGTGATTTTATTTATTTATTTATTTATTTTTTTTCATAGAAAGGAGAGCATACAAATTTCAAATTTCGTATTTTTTATGATATATAAATTAATTCATGTTTTATTTTGTTGCATTATAACAAAATGAAGTATTTAATGTATTATCTTCTTATGTAGTATTACTAAGTGGTGAATAACAACTTATTCAAGTATTCTTAGCTAAATTTTCAGAAAATTGGGCTTTTAAAGTAAACTTATGGTTTATTAGTCCAAGTTCATTATTGATTCTGTAATTAAATCAAGTGTCATTACATCTGGAACTAATACAAACAAATCAATAATTTTAGAACAAATCTTTGTATTTATGTATTTTAAATTATATTTTTTAATATTTACAGGATCCTATTGGACCTGACAGCGGTACGTACAGATGTCATGTGCAAAATGAGTATGGGGAAAGCAATGCTAATCTCAACCTCAACATTGAAGCGGAACCTGAAGCAGAAGGTGACCCACCCACATTTGTCGAGAAGCCTCGCATACGCTCAGAACAAAGTGGCAAATTAGTTATTATGGAATGTACCATTAGAGCAATTCCTAAACCTGATATACTTTGGTATCATGAAGGCAAATTGTTAACACAAAGTAACAAAATATCTTGGAGAATGGAAGAGAAAAAGGATGACCTGTACTACATCAGATTAGAGCTCAAGGTAAATATACAGGGTTCGGCAGAAAAACCTCCCCTATTAGAGAAGCTAATTAAAACAAAATAAGGTAGGAAGTTTTTATTTTTATTAACTAAAAGTACAGATTGTGCCGTTTAAGAATATGTATCATTACTTTACTTTTTAAACAATGCATCTCTCAAATGGTTTCCCCCACTGTTGACACACTGGTTGAGTCGTTCTCTGAAACTCTCCATTACTTTATGAGTCATATCAGGTGGGATGGCTTCAACTTCTCGTGTTATCATTTCTTTTAGGGTTTTTAAAGTTTGAGGACGATGATCGTAAACCTTTCATTTTAAGTAAGCCCAGAGAAAAAAAATCACAGGGCGTTAAGCCAGCCTATGTCACCACGCAAAGAGATAAAGTATTCAGGTAACATTTCCTTCACCAGTGCCATTGACTGCCGGCGCTGTGTGGGCTGTAACGCCATCATGTTGGAACCAAAACCATCATGGAAGGTCATCAAAAACTCCCTTAGTTTAGGCTGGAGGAACTCGCGGAGCATCACTCAATACCGTTAACTGTTTACGGTTATCCCACCATTTCCTTCGAAAAAGTACGGACCTATCACTTAAGACTTAAAAACAGCACACCATACTGTTACTTTGGGGCTATTCAGCGGTCGTTGATGTTCTTGGAGGTTGTGTTCAGAGAAGTACCTGCAGTTTTGGTTGTTCACTGATCCGGAGAGGTGTGCCTCGTCAGAAAAACTCACAACATCTCCTGGGCAGATGTTCTGAAAAAGGTCGACACAATGTTACACGGACACCACAGTCTCTTTGACTCAGTTCCTCAACATCAACACACTGAAAACGGCAAGTATGCAGGTAGTCAAGGACGACCCCCAACTAATCTGCTCCATCTCTTGTCTGCTTAACGCTACTTTATAGTCAGGGAGTTTTTTCTGCCGGACCCAGTATATATTTCATTATTACTATAAATGCACCAATATCATTTTTTTAATTTAAGTTATTCAGTAGTTAAGCTCAGGTTAGTTAAGAGGCCAGTGCCCAAAAAAAGATAGATAACTGTACAGGCTTACACAGGTACGGGTAATCACAATGCATGATGTCTACTTTTTCAGAACATTAACTCGATCGATTTTTGTAATTTGTACAGCATCCATTTTCCGTGATTCATATACCACTGAAATCAGGAGGAGACACCAAATCGATTGGTTATACTATTTAATCACATTGGACACAGTCTAGTGATTGATGTCTTGTCAAAATTACATCAACTTCCTTGTTGTCTTGTTCATTTTTCAGTTTTTAATCATATCGCCATTTAATATTTGACATGTATTGTAACTAGTATTATACATGTACGATTATATCACGAAAAATTTGTTGCGTTTTATATTTACTGCACTTTAAAAAAAGTATTTCCATTGTTTTAAATTTTCATTATACGACAATGTGACTTATGGCATAAAACGTAACGTATATATATATATATATATATATACAGTATATATATATATATATACACCCAGAAATTAAATAAAATTTAGATACTGTTAGCTGTCATGCATTTTTTAATTTTACTATTGAAAGTTACTATTTTAGGTTCAGTATCTCCTTTTTATGCTTAGTTAAATTACTATTTCCAATATTTGTTTATACTAAACTAGACCTTTAGGTGCAAAATAATGTTAAATATAATACATGGAGGTTTGTACGATTGTTATAATTATGAAAATAATGGTACAATACTCTTGCCAACTAAGTGAAAAATACCTGTCAATCAATGAGTTTTTGTGTAAGGTTAAGTCTAAGGAAAAACTTAGCAATCATATTCATTTGGATATTTTATAAATATTTTATTTAATGTAGAAGAAATCAGGTTTTTGCAAGCTAGCAAAAGGAGGAGATATGACGTATAAAATATTATCTAAATAAAAATATTTCTATTTAGATGAAAAATTATTAAATTGATGATAGTAAAATATATTAACTTGTTCAAGTATCCATTACTGAAGTTATTGTATTGAGCGTGTCTCTAAGTAACTATAAATTTAAAGCAAAGATCTTATAAAGATTGAGATAGATTGGTTGTTGGGAGAAGAAAGTTAAACAGTTGTCAGCCCATTAAACGCATTATGCTGAGATTTAATTTTTCTTTTCAGGATCCTGGTAAACTGGACTCAGGACTCTATAAATGCAACATGAAGAACCCAAGTGGGGAACTCAATGCCAATCTCACTCTCAATATTGAAAGTAAGATTTCTCTAGAGATATTTATAATTAATTTCTAAGCTGGCATTTTGCGGTTATTATTATTGTCTTCATCAGTAACAGAAGCTGCAATATCAAGACTCACTGGGTCTGTCTAGCACAGATTCCTCTCGCTTCACATTTTTCTCTTCTACTGCTCTCTAGTTTTCTGCTTTTCTCTTCAACCCCTCCTATTTCCCTTCAACCAAGTTTCCTCAGCTTTCTTCATAGTATACTTCTTAATATTATCTTTTTAAAAATGTCTCTTAATATTGTATGCCTCCATTATCTTCACATAACTAACACATATCGTTTTATCTCTCTCAACCATTTCTATCAGTGGTTTCCCCTTGATTTTAATGAAAATTTCTTAACCTACCATCACGTTTTAAATATATCTTCTCTTGCAAGAAAAATATTCAATTCCATAACTGAAAAACATTTAGCAACATTGTACAGCAATAAATTTAAATTTGTTAGTGATGGACAGCATTAGTGACTTCCAAGTATAACAAAAATGTATCCATCACACAATTAAAAAATTGATGGAAGATTATAAATTATTTACCACCATTTTGTCTCTCTCATTTCTTCAAGTATACACAGCCCTTGGTTTTTACAACTCTTCTTTCTCCCTCTGGCCGAGGTTGTATACGAGTACATTAGGTATTGCACTATCAAGTTGCTGTAAAAAAATTGAAAAGAAGATAACAGTAATTTGTTTTCTTCTCAATTTACCATTTACTTATCTTATTTTTATATTTTTACTATCTTTACTGCTATAATTGTCTGATAAAAATTTTGTATAGATATTTGTTTATCGCATTCTATATTTAAAATCTGTTGCAATGACAGACAACCAGTGCACAATAGCAGTCTTTTAGGAACGTATTAACTTGTTTGCATACATTTAATTGTCACGGCTAGATATAATCTGGTGTTTGATTCCGAATGGTTGTCAGTGTATAAGCTAACATGATCACAGACGTATACAAGCCGGGTCTGATCTTGATCTCAAATGTAATTTTCAATCTTGATCGGACTTGTTTTTAGGATCTAAGACAAACTGCAACTAGTTTCTATATATAATATTGATCATTAATGATATAATTTTGATAATTTATGATACACATTAATTTAACATAATATATAATAATAATATTTTTATTGTAGGTTCAATACAATAGTTCAGTACAATAAACCTTCATTCAGTAAACAAATAATTTTTAAAAACATAGAACATACAAAATATGGCATGAAAGATAAAAAATCTGAAAATAAAATAGAACCACATGGTAAAATTTATGTAAATTTATTATAACAGTTCAAGATGTATATGCTACAGTAAAACACATTCAACTGCTAATGCTCAATTGACATTCCCTTGGCTTAAATAATCTTATTTTGCTTCAGATATTTCAGTATATTTAAAGCATTTTAATCGTACTCATTAAATGTTTGTAGTAATGTTTATATTTATGTTAGAGGCATAACTTGATACAGTATCAATGATAGTGTTTTTTTTTTTTTTAACGTTTAGTTGTTCCTGTAATCAAGGAGGTGCCTAAAGTGGTCACCATCACTAAGAAAAAGACTGTGATCATCGAATGCAAAGTGATGTCTGTATTTGAACCCAAGTGTATATGGATGAAAGAGAATACTGTCGTTAAAGAAGATTCCAGACATTCCGTTAAAATTGAGGAGCTCAAGGAGGTAAGGTCTAGAACATCGAACACTTATTTTTTTCCCTGTCATATTCAATGCCATAATTTTGTAGCAAACATCTTAAAAATTATATAATTAACTCATCCAAAACTGATGATTAATGAACAACTTTTTTATGTTTCATCTAAGGAGTAATAGTATTTATTTGGGTTGTGTGATGAAATAAATTTTGTTTATTCGAAGCATTGATGTCGATCAAAGAAATTCTGTTTGAATTGATGCTATGCTATTTTTTTCCAAGTTACATAACTACAGGTACACTGTACACTCAATAATATGTACCACACTTAGATTGCATTCTGGCATGGCAGCTCAGTGGCTAAAGCTTCAGACTGTGGAATCAAATTGTCATAGGTTCAAATCCCCAACTGCACTGACAGTCAGTACTTCACTTGTAGAAAAAAGTTCACGCACAGTGAATATATTATTTGTTTGTATTCAACTTATCTTTATGTTGAACTGAATTCTATATTGTGTCTATATTCTTAAAGAAACTATAAATCGTATATAATACACTTATGTAATATTCTATTACAATAAAATAAAAACAAAGATTGTGCTACTTACATTTGTAGTTCAGTGTTGAGATTGCCTTCATAAATTGGAGTCATAATCTAAATATAGTGCACACAGTTTGGGCGAGGAGATAACAACTTCTGAGTCATCTAGTAGACTAGGCTTAGCAACAACAACGGCCTCCTCTGTGTCTGATTCACCTACCTCAATGTCACTTGCTATATCGGTGCACCGACATGGACAGAAACGTACTATATCCTCATTGTCACTTTCAACACCACTACTCTCACTAACACTATAATAATCTTATAAATAATGATCCAATTTGGACGATCCTAAATTTTTCACTTCAAACACACAACCGTCATGTCATACTCGAAACGAGTAACTAAATATTATATTAATGAACTAAATATAAACCACTTCTTCAACTTCAACATACTACTTTGATCTATAGGATATTAATGAAAGTTTTTATAACAAACCCTTTTTAAAAATACCTAGTTTATGAATAGAGACGCTTACACAATCTAGTAGAGTCTATTGTAACTATTTGGAGGTAAAAGGAAAAGCAGATCACTTATGCGTGCTGAGCTCGTCATTGTGCCGCTAGGCCCAGCCACTGCATGCGAGCTGAGCTCGTCAGTGATCCACAATAGGTTGATAATGATGTCTTATTTAATGGATCATATATTTGATTCACAGGGAGAGTATTCTGTCCGGTTGGAGATGAACAACTGCACAGTCGAGGATAAGGGTACTTACAAACTGATAGCAAAGAATGAAAAGGGTGAGGCACAATCAGCGACTGTAATCATCACAGAAATCCCTGAAGGAAAGCCTCCTGTAATCAATGAGCACCTCAAGTCTGTGGTAAGTTTTCAAAGTTGTAGCTTAAAAGTTAAAATAAAATAGTATATAAATAAGGAATTCCCTGTGCGTTTGAAGTAAACATTTCTGTACAAATGCTCTAAACCCTTTTTTTCTAATAAATTCTCTCTTCATGTTAATTTTTTAATTCTTACCTTTCTTTACAATGCATTTATTTCTTCATGTTCCCAAATTGAATCTAAAATTTTCAAATGAAATATTTCTTTTCTTTTTAAAAAAGCTAATCCCTCCTGACACTGAAAATAATGTTGCAATTGACAAAGAAAAGTATTCTATTAAAAATTGAATAAAGCAAAACTTTTGAAATGAGTACAATTTAAGGATTTAAGGATTTTAGTGGTATCGTTTTCTGCAACAGGACACTCATCTTTAATGCCAATAGGTTAATAATGTATCTCATTGAACATTTTTATTTGTAAAATCACAAATTAGAGGTCAAATGTAAAAAAATATCTAATTACACAACTTTCCATTGCAAGATATTTCAGTTTCCTTTTCATTTCAGATATTTAGAGAGGATAAATCAACTTTTTCACAGTTATAATAGAATGAACATTCAGTTATCTCCATGCATGTCCTCCTCTCGTTTTAAATATTGACCTTCAAAACGATTTAAAGTCTAACGTTGGTTAAAATTTTGATTTCACTATAATAAAGACATTGTTAATTTCTATTCCAAAAGTTTTAAGTGATTATATCTTTAGGCTTAATTAGTAATCAAACTTTCATCAAATTTGTACTATTTTTCAGACACAAACCGAGAGCAAAGATGTTGAGTTCAGAGTCACCCTTTCAACAACAGACAAGACAACTAAAATTACGTGGACAAGGTATGTTTATTTTATAACTTTTAGAGCAATAAGAATCTAAAAGAAGCTAAGGATAAGGAGATAGATAAGGATAAATAGGCAATTAACTACAAAGAAATGTTAAAAAAATGTTTCCTTTATGGTAAAAGTTTTATATGGATGCCGATCATTGTCAATAGATAGAAATCAATAACTTTCAGTTATTGAAGTTTTTTCATATTGTTTTAGGGTTTTAATTTTACAGGATGCTGTGTACATGTGCTGTAATTGTGTGAGTTCTAAAACTTAGACTGATCTTATCTGGGACTAAGAGAATCATTTTTTTCACTTTACACTTTTAGTTTTATTTTGCCAGTTTACATGGGCCTGCAGGCCTGCGCATCAACTTTATTCAATGAGTGATGTACTGTCGTTAGCTAAGGTGGGAATTCGAACCTTGTATATAGTAGCACTCCGTAGTTCAAAGGCTTAGTCTCCTTGCCACTTCCATATCCAGAATACAATAAGAACCTATAAGAAGCTATATCCACTTTGGTTCCTAGGATTTCAGAACACTTTTTTCACTAAAGTTCCTTCTCTTTAAGAACAAAATATTTTGTTAGTAACATTGGAGATATGTTGAAATTTGTATAAAGAATTTGTTAACCCTCGAGGGGGCGCTTGCGGAGTTTTTCTCCGCACATTTAGTTTTTGTTAAAATAAATATGCACAATTGGTGTCGGCAGTCGTGTCCGGCTCCGTACTTCACGAGCCTCATTCCGGGAATCCCCCAAAGCTATTTTTACCCCCCCCTTCCCCCTTGGTTCCTTGTCAGTTACAATTCAGTGACGCAGTGTCAGTTTGCGGAGGTTTTCTCCGCGTGCGCCCTATCGCGTAAGTGGTTAGTGCGGAGTTTATTTCCTCGTGCGCCCTTCTGTGTTAGAGGTGACTGTAAGCTAGTTTTTTATGTAGGCTATTATTAATGAAAACCTCGTTTCCTTTTTTCTAATCATGTCTAACCATGAGATTTACATTTCATTTTACTACTTATTTAGTTGGTTTAGACATAAATCTATTTTTCAATGTTTATTTCATATGTATTTTAATTTATACTATGTAGCTTTTCTGTAAATGTATAGTATAAATTGTTTACTAAACATAACCAAACTTCACAATTGATATTTTATTATTTATTTAGACAAATTAGAATTAGTAATCAAATTAGAATTTTTTTTATTTAAATTCATAACACGTAAAATTGGCCGAACTATGTGTATATTTATACATATACCAAAATATATGTATGTTTTTATGTATTATTTAATTTATAATTATTATTAAAAATATATTTTGTTTGCATAGATGTATAACTACTTATTTAGTTAGTTTAGACAGAAATCTATTTTTCAATTTTTATTTCATATGTATTTTAATTTATATTATGTAGCTTTTCTGTAAATGTATAGTATTAATTGTTTACTAAACCTAACCAAACTTCACAATTGATATTTTATTATTAATTTAGACAAATTAGAATTAGTAATCAAATTAGAATTTTTTTTTATTTATATTCATAACACGTAAAATTGGCCGAACTATGTGTATATTTATACATATACCAAAATATATATATGTTTTTATGTATTATTTAATTTATAATTATTATTAAATATATTTTGTTTGCATAGATGTATAATTGCATTATTGCGGAGCAAAACTCCGCATGCGCCCTCTCACATAACACCAACAGTA
The DNA here is from genome assembly GCA_035578905.1 of Stictocephala bisonia. Lineage (NCBI taxonomy): Eukaryota > Metazoa > Arthropoda > Insecta > Hemiptera > Membracidae > Stictocephala > Stictocephala bisonia. The sequence continues at coordinate 1,950,978 of JAQJVL010000020.1, forward strand.
ATACCCTTTTTATACTAGAAAATTACTTAATTTGTTTAATTAAAATATTACTTATATTTAGTTGTACAATTAATATTATTAACAATGACATTTGGTTCCTAATAAAGTTATTCAACATTTAAATAAAATATCGCGTTATAACTAGAAGTAAAATGGGTAAAATTTGTGCAATTTAGTGTTGCGGAATAAAACTCCGCATGCGCCCGCTCCCGTTTTAAAAGTGAAGCGCCCCCTCGAGGGTTAAACACTATCTATCAATCCGTTAAACGAGGTACTGTCTTTGTTGTTTAGTGGCTATATCGTTGATTATTGTTACAAAATGGTTCATGTTATAAGTGTTTGCTGTGAAGATAGTTAGTCAGTATGTGATTCAACACTGCGATCTTTAACCCTAGAACTATGAACAAAGGCATGTGTGACATTGAACATATGTACATGTGATATGTTTAATGTAATCTTTGAATCTAGACAAACTTAAAATGTTGTATCCACATTCCTCCTATGATACTGTGATATTGACACATCCACCCTGCCATTCTCACTCGGTGGTATTGACCCAACCACCATCCCATATGCTTATTGTGGAATAGACCCACCTACCCTCCTGTACTTGTACGATCGAATTGATCCCCCCCCCTCCCATGTACGTACGGTGGTATTGTCAATGAGTTTTTTGTATCTACTTTCCAATGTAAGAAAAAAACTGCTTGTGAGTGAACAGGAAATTTTCTGAATGAATCATTCACTGTTGAAACGTCGTTAGACATATATAAGTAATTTGCGATTGCATTAGTAGCATTGATTTAATTTTGTAAGAAACAAACTCAAATAAAGAAATCAAAGGACTAAAAGAGAAATCTTTAAAGAAATTACTTGTCTCATAAGAATATTCCAGAACGAATAATAAATATTTAACCACATGCAAAAAGTGTATGTGGAAATATATCACTTTCCAATAAATTTTGTAATGCTGTAAATTTCAATGTTAGATACACGATTGAATCACAGAAATATGTAGTTTCTTAGTTAGCATAACACTTGTCTGTAGAATTACAACATATGTGAACATCACACAACATAAATTTATTACTACAAAATACAAATATTATGGTGATCGATTATCGAACACGTTTATCTTCCTCAGATCAGAGGAATTCACAGAAGTGTATAGAATTGCTTTAATACCTACTTTTACATTATATGGCAGATGTAAATGAAATGTCAATACCTGGCAAAGTGTGATCTGGATTCAGGAACCCACCTGTCAAAGAGTTAAAGAACTTATTTGATCTTTTGAAGAGGCAACTATGTATCCTGTCCACTGTGCTGATCTTGCTAAAAATATTGAGATGTGATTGTAATTTGATATAACCTCAGATTATTGCTCTTGGGATTTTAAGTTTTACCTTTAGTAGTGATGGTGGATTAAGAGGAGGCTTTTTTATACAAACTATGACCTACTCACAAAATTAGGGCAAATAAATCATCATTTGCTACTTAACACTAGGGATGTGTGATGCATCGAAAAGCATCGAATGATGATTTGATCGATTTGATGCATGACTAGTCAAAATTTCGATGCATCGAAAGTAACTCGATGCATCGATAATGCCACAATGCATAAGCAATATTATCGATTTCTCAGATTCATTATGATGCGCAAAAATGAAGAATTACTAAGAAAAAATTCTCTTTTCATTTATAATATTTATTGGTGGGTCTTATAGAACTACAACTTTGATGTTTTAAATCAAATATTGAAAAATAAAATAGTTGTAAAATGATTATTACTCAAGTTTATTTTCTTTCCGAGCAAACAGGGATGAGCGCAATGGGACACAAACCTGATTATATCGCGATAAAGAATTCAGAGTTCGACCGGGAAATAACTCGTACATGATATCAAAATGATAAAAGTCCATCAAGAAAATTCGTATGGGTATCGTAATTTACATGCTTGCAGCGTACCATGAATCGTAGAACATTCTCTAAAGACGGTCCATCTATTCATGTTAGTCGGCAATTATTTTGGGATCCGTATTTCATAACAAACAATACAAATTGTTACGTAGATAATTGGAACATTGAAATAAATTGTCTTCAACTGTTTTCGAATATTGCTGATAACAGTCTGAATACTGCTGTAATAGTAGAATATTGCAGATAACATCGGTCCGTTCCTTATCATGACTTTTGTTATCACTTCCTGTCTGATAGGGTACCTGGCCTAGCCATCCTTCTAACAAAACATGTCTCAATCAAAACACAGTATTATCTTGTTTCCTTTTATAAATTCAAACTTGTTGCATTTTTAACGATAGTTCACGTTCGTCGATTGCAATTCAGTTAGTCCATTGGCTCTGTGTTCTAAAAGACTTTACTTAACATTATTTGCATTAGACAAAAGTTTAATTGAACGTTAATTATTAAAAACAACTCTACAGTTGACTCTTGATAATCCGACAGTCACGGGACCAGTAGGGTGTCGGATTACCAAAAACGTCGGATTACCAAATGTACCTCGGATCATGACTGAATTCGATGTTTAAACTTAAAACAATAACAAATACGATAGTTTTAAGCAATAGGTATGTACAGTACTGTATTAACAAACCTGTTTCATACTGTTTGTGAATATTTATGTGCATAAAATAAATACGTACTGTATTGACCAAAGGTCTAGGTTAAAAATAAAGTACAGTAATTAATGCCGATAATTTTTAGAAATTGACAAACTGTATTTACTACATTAAAAGTACAGGATTGTATGTATTATAGCAAAGTTTGTACTGTACTTACACACATATGAACAGATTGCAAAACAGTAAATAAACTAATCATGAAAAAAATCTGTCATTTTCTTCTGCTTCTTTGTACGCAAACCTTCGTTAATCGCTTTTTCTTGAATGTATTTCAAAACTAAAACGTTGTTGACGTCTAGGTCACGTTCCTCACACCAGCGAATCAAAGTGTTGGCAGCAGACAAAGCTTCATCACTGCTGATCACGGATTTTTCTCCGTCTCCACGGCCACTTCAATTGTGTCGTTTTGTGTTATGATTTCTTGCAGAATCTCTTCATCTGTTTGTTCTGCACCCAGGTTATTGTCTAACACCCATCTTATTAGTTCTTCCGATAATTCTTGTTGGACGTTAGTTTGATTACAAAGTAAAATGGTTTCTTCCACTAGGCCTACACGATTGTTATCTTGGGTGTTGTCGTCATCTTCCCATTGGTTTTCATCATCTTTATTTTGGAGGAGGGGGTTATGTGGCCAAACATTTTTCCAGGATTTTATAAGTGTTGATGGCTGGACTTGTTGCCACGCAAAAGCTGCATTAAGAATAGCGTCCTTAATGTCAAACTTTTTCAACAGTGTTGTAATGTCTGCATCTGGTTGGCAAACAATATCCATAAGTAGGCGTTTTTTGTAATGCGCCTTTAGAGTTTTGATAACATTCTGATCCATTGGCTGAATCAGAGCAGTTGTATTTTTCGGTAAATACATGACCTCGATGTATCCATCGGCTGTTTTTGCTTTTAATTCTTCTGATTTTGGATGCCTAGGAGCATTATCTAATAATAAAAGAGCCTTTAATGGCAGATTATTAGCCTTTAAATGCTGTTTTACTTCTTTGACAAAATGATTATTATACCAGTCTAGGAAGATTTCTTGGGTCACCCACGCTCGACCGCGTCGGACTACCGAGCGTGTCGGACTGTTAAGTGTCGGACTACCGCGAGTCAACTGTATTATCATATATTTTCAACCTTTATATTGAAAATATTATAAACTATTGTTAATATAAAAACTCTCAATTAATGTATTCAATAAATTACATTTTACTGCATTTGTTGATATTGTTTTATTAATTTTAACATATTGGCTAAACAATAATGGATTGTTATATTTGAATCAAACTGATGCTTCTACTAAACAAATTCTGTGATATAGTAACTTTATTTATCTATGCTTATGTGACTTTGCATCAATATTTATTTCAGTCAACTCATTGTAAGTGAAAAAGAAATCAGTTATATGTCTGTCGTTATTTTCCAACTATGATAGTGAATAAGAATAATTAAGTTGTTTTACGTTATTTTATACATTCTTCTTTTTACCTGCGACATATATTAATTTAACTGTAAAATATTAAATTTTGATAATTTTTACCAGTTACTCTCCCACAACAACAGCAAAGTACAACTATTGACATTTAAATTTAATGAATTTAATATAGAGCTATAACATTTCTTTATTACTAGTTTTTCCTATATTTGTCCTTAGTTACTTAGTTACATAAGCATGCTTAGTGCTAAACAAATTTATTAAGCCCTAAAATTGTATTTCAAAATAATTATGATTTATTGTGCACTAAGTCTACTGCATTCTGTGAATCCCTTCATCTTACATTCCTTATATTATTTTTAATCAACTTTCTTACTTTGATTTTGATATAAAGTTAATTTTTATATTTTTGTTGCATACATATAACAAAAACTAGCTAACATTTATTTGATCAAAAAATGTATGTTTTAAATTATCTTTCTTTGTACTAGCAATAAACAGTACCAGTAACAAAAGGTATTATTCTTACTCAACCGCTTCTAAAACTTAATAAAAATCACAAATTCATCATGTGCCCATCAAATTGAGTTGCATAAAAAAGAATCGCATCGATGCATCGAATCGAAAAAAATGTGCTGCATCGCACACCCCTACTTAACACCAATCAACATTACTGTTACTCTTTTCAACTATATATCTGTGGTTTAGAGGTATCTTTACCTGATTTGCATGTTTAAACATGGATTCAAGTTAAAACAAGACAATCATGTGTGTGCCTTGAAAACTGAGCTCTAGGGTTAACCCTGGATAAAGCCTGTGGAAAGGCAGGTAGTTACCTGATTATCATGTTTTAAATTAATTTATTCTTGAATCCAGTTTTTAAAGCTTCTACCTAATCTGTAAAATCACATCAAATTGAAAATTGGATCTAGGGCTTGCAAAAAATGTGCAATTCAGGTACCTAAGTTGGACAATAGATTGTGGGAAGTCCCATGCATCACAAATCTATTGTCAAACAGAAACATAGATCTTACTTACTTTATATTAAGCTCAAAAACGCCTAAATATTGTGCTCTATTCTTTGTTTCAGAAACTCACAACCTCTGGAGAACAACAAGGATGTATCCATATCATTTGACGGCCAGGTCGCAAAACTCAGGATCAGCAATGTTACCAAGGAACACACCGGTACAATAAGAGTCATACTAGAGAATGAGTTCGGAAAGGATGAATCAACAGCCGAACTTGTAGTAGGTCAGTATTGCTATCAATATTATTAATATAAATTGTAAGAGTATAAGATCTATAAGATGTCAAAAAATAAAAATGTCATGTATGTAAATTTTAACTATGCACAATAATAACAAATTTTTCAATAAATCGAACAAATATTTGTCTAAGATTTATGGATAAATAACTCGGTTTCTGATGTCATTTACATATGTCACACCCACATTTGAATGAACGTGATAATGGCATTAGGGTGTGGCTGGACAATTGCAAGTTTCCAGACTGATAGAAGTTCGGAGGATGACAGTGATTTATTAAAAATTACTGTAATAATAGGAATTAGAACAGGAAGGATGTATTTCAAAAACGTTAAGGTGATTTTGTCAGCTCCAAACGCATTGAAAGATATCCTCGTGATTGCAACCAGCCTCAGGCACAGGTTTGAAAAACAACCAACCTAGAGGAGGATCTATCGGGGCAGCATTAATGTGTTCTACAAATTCATGAGCACCAGATAGATCAATAAGAATATTGACAAAATAATCATTGATAATTTTTTGGGACTTTTTCTGTTAATTCACTGCCACTACTTTTTCCATTTCTTCACTATCACTACTTTTTTTATCGCAATTACAGTTAGGTTAGGTGGCTACTAAGTTGATCAAAAACTGGTAAATCAAATTATTGACTTACCGCCAAATGCGCTCTCCATGTGTATGTTCTTGGAAAGGGATAAGATAAGGCCAGCGATATGGAATTCCTAGTGGATAAGGAATACCACAGTAAACGTAAACATTATTGGGAAACAGTTTTTAGACTAGTAGAATATTAATGAAGTGTTAGTGAATTAACAGAAAGAAAAAAAAGTTGTGGTAATAAATTAACAGAAAAGATCAATTTTTTGGATTTGAACAAAATAACAAATTAAAACATTAGAATTAAAATTTTAGTAATTTTGTTGTTTATATCAATAGCCTAGTGCAAGATATGAACATGTATAGTTTATGAAATACATATGATTTGTTTTGTTTCAGAGGTGAGAAAGAGGGGGATCCTGTTGAAAGCAGTATCTAGGATAAGTATAACTAAATATGGGTAATGTACCAAATATATTCACCTCATCATCAGTAGCATTGTTCCGTGAACCATCCTGTAGTGTTGTGTCCTTACTTTGTCATTTATTAGATAGTTGTTCAAGATGTAATGTTTTGTAAGGGTATTGATATTGTTTTGCAACACTTAATGGTTGAGCATTAGTCATATGTACAGTCAAAGTAGAGTTTAATGGCATGAAATGATGTAGTTCAAAGAAACTTATTGAATTGTACATAGAATAATTTGTAAATATGAACGTAATATTGTCTTGTGGTTGTTTGTTTTGTGGTGTCTATTATTTTCTGTTTCTAATCAGGAACAAGAGGAAAAGAAGAAGAAAAAGGTTGAGGAAAAGAAAAAAGAAGAAAAGAAAAAAGAGGAAAAGGTAAATAGTTATATCCATTATTATGCTATCGGTACTATCTTGATTGGTTGTATTCAACAATAGATGGTAAAATAAATACATATTTTTTGTTCCGCATTCAATTTTGAATTTTTCAATCCGACTGGTTTCGAAGATGTCCTTTATCTTGAGGTGCGCTTCACTCTGGGCTTGCACTTTACACACTCAGTTTATATATTTTCAGTTGTAATTGTACTGTACAAAAGTACACAGTGTGTAAAATAAAAGTCCAGAGTGAAGTGCACCTGAAGATGTGTGACATCCTTCAAAACCAGTTATGCTGAAAAATTCATCCTTCAAAACCAGTTTTGTGCTGAAAAACTCAAGATTGGTGGTGGAACAAAAAAAGAGGTGTTTATTTTACCATCTATAGTTAAATACTTATAATATTAACTTTTTATTTTTTAATATATTACAATACATTTTTATTTATTCTGTTAATTATATTATTTTTAAAATGCCTTTAGAGCCAATCATATATAAATAAATCTGTAGCCAATAGATATATTCAGTGTTGAGTGCAATTTTATGTTTAAAAGTACAATAGTCTTAATTATTTTTGGAACACTTTAGAGAGCATGATGCAAACTATAAGGTTAAAATAAATAAATCTGCTAATACTTCAGATTAGGCTTTAGATAGGATAATTTTTTTAATTGATTTATGGTTTTTAAAAAATTACTTCTGAAATAAGCCATAATGTAAACTTTAAGTGAACGATCATACTGGACTAGATGATAACTAAATAGTATTTCATTGTAACGCTTATGTGGTACAACATTTTGTTTGTAAATAATTAAAAAAGACAAATTTGTGTTTAAAAACTATAAAATATGTAACTAGCCCTCACATGAGTAGAAACTGTTTAATCACTGTTTATATTGATGTGCAATAAAATAAAAGTTAAAACAGAAATATTGATTGGAAATTGGAACTGTAGTCATTTGAAATCACAAAGAGATTAACCCTGTAAGTAGTACTTAATTTTACGTTGAAATAGTAATAACGTAATATGACGTATTAAGAGGTATTACGTCATAAATAATAAGTTATGATGAATTTGTTTTTGATTTATTTAGTTTTGCATTTAAATAAGTTGTAATAATACTGTACAAAATATTGTAAAATAATAAGAAATAAAAATTACAAAAATATTTTCTTACTGTATTCACATATTTTGGGTTCAAATTAGCTACTCCTTTATGTAACAAAAGTAATACAACATGACATACATACTCCTTAAAAGGTTAAAATTTTAACTAAACCTAGTGTAATTTACCGTGCTCTGAAGGGAGAGTGAACAACGTTTTTACACTGTCCATACGATCGATCACCTTATGTGTCAACACAGCTCTTGATGGTCCATCTGTCCTCATTTGTGGATGCAAGTTGTTGACCTAGCTATTTGGTCATATTACGATTGGGAGGTGAACTTTACGTTCAGGTGTGCATACATATGGAGGAAGGAGAGGGGATGATGTCAGCAAGTATATTCTCTAGAGGAGGCAATGTAAGAGCCCACATGGAATGGTGGGTGGAGCATACCCATATTCAATAGAAGTTATTCTCATATTGACAACTAAGGCTGAATCTAGATAGGGAGACCTGAATCTCAACATTAAGATTTAAGATTAAGTTTTCGTAGATATAAATGAAAATGTTAAATTCTGTCTCATCAAATTACTTAGTTTAAAAGCTTTTGATTGCGTTTTTATACATTTTATGAAATTAGAATATGTTATTTTTAATTTTAGGAGGAGGAAGAGAAAAAAGTGGAAGAAAAGAAAAAGGTAGAAGAAAAGAAAAAGGTAGAAGAAAAGAAAAAGGTGGAAGAAAAGAAAAAGGAGGTGGAGGAGAAGAAAAAGGAAGAGAAGGTAGAGTTTTTTTTTTACTTTTGTATATTTAATTTTCAAATTCACTACTAGGTTGTACTTGCCTTTGATTTGAAACATACTATGGCCCTGGGTGTTGGCAGAGATCGACATATGTTATCATCATCTTTACTAAGTGATTTCATCATTAAAATGAATAAATGCATGGTCATTATCGGTATCATTGTTGAAAAAATTGTCCTCTAAGTTATTAGAATCATTTTCCAAACCATCAAATTCATCAACAACACTGCTTGATATCAGGTGCGTTCGTTAACAAAAGTTCTTGATCTTACTCGCTACTTCAAGAACAGAAATGTTCGGATTCCAATGCAACTACAATAAAAAAAATAGAATGAGATAATATATTCAAAAATATCAAATCACAAAAATACTATGCAATGTTTTAATATTTAACCTATCCACAACACTAAACAAACAACACATGCGAGATAATAACGCAATACTGACAGTGACTAAATAACTGTTTACAGTTGTGACAGCTGTTAGTGCTGTCAGTTACTAAGAGAACAAAGCAGTTTTTCATCAAATATTAATAAAACAAGTTGAAGTGATCAGAAAATATTGTGAAATAACGATTCCAAAGACATTTGCTTTAATAAATAAATTATAGGCTGATGATATGCAACGAAAGATGCGACTGGACAGAATATCACGTAGTGGTCTTTTTCAACAGTACAAGGGTGGACAATGTATTGTCCAATCTGTCTTTTTTGCATTTACTAGACTGGGCGATATATTGTACAGTGGTCCACAAAGGCTTAAATATTTATTGATGGTTTATACCTTTGGAAGGTTTAGGATCTTTGTTTCTGCATTCTCACCTTACTACTGTGGGACAAAACATGTTTACTTAAAACAAAAGGCAATGAGAAGACAGTTCAAAATCAGTTAAATCAAAAGGCAATTTGTGGGTGAGTGGTTTATTTTAAGTAACAAGTTGGAAGTTTTTATTTTTTTTTTCAATCCTTTGGTTATTTGCCAAAGTTGAAACAATATATTTTGTATAAACATGTCATGATGTTAAAATTATTTTCCAATTCCACACAGTTAGGAATTTCAGTTGTATTGACTACATTCCAAGATAGTATTTGTTTTGTTATGTTACTAACGGTATGCTGTATGTTCGTATTCTTAGCTTTTGGTGTATTCATGTAGAATAGTTTGCACCTAACTCAATATGGAATTAATTCTGAGTATGCTAATAACTTGTATTGGTTGGATAAATTCAGAATCAGGCTGTTACTTTTGTTGAAGGTTTATTGTACCATATTGTTCTGTAATGGCAAACAATGGTCCTTAACAGCATTTAAGTACAAGTACAGTGATATCTTGGCCATAAGGTGGTGGACGGAATTAGTAATAAGAGAATAGATCATTCATAACGGCAGTGTTTTGCACAAGATTGTAAGTAACTGCAAAACCATTACCAAACACTGTGCATAGAGAATGACAGGAATTTTTAATCGATATATTGACAAATATTGGATTTGTCATTTTATTTCAGAATCCGAGCAATAATCATTGGAGTGTGTTAGTGAAATTTTTGAACAGGTGTGAGTGTTCTAAGTTTTGATGGCATAACAAATAATTAAGAAATATGGCCACATTCATCAACAAGATGTGTTTTTGTTTAAGATTTAAATAAACTTGTGACACACTAAGAGAACTGCCTGAGCAATTGTTGTAACTTTGTGGAAACATACTTTAAGGGTGTGACAAACTTAAACTTCTTACTGTAGGCAGCAGTGGCGGAAAAGACAGGCCTACTCTCCGCACATAACTCGTATTTGCTGTCAAACATTTATTTCCAAAAATTATAAAATGTTGAAAATTCAATAAGCTGTAAGAATGTCTCCACATATTATAGTGTAAAAAATTTAATGTTTGTCTTATTTTACCTGGTGAAGTTAGGGCTAAGGAGCCCTCTCTAACACTTAATCTGGAGTATAGTATACTTAAAGTATACTTTTAGATTAATAAATAATTAATCTTGTTATTTATTTACAGATAGAGGAGGTTAAACAAACCAAAGTTACCGAAAGAAGAAAGTCTTCCATCACTCAGGTAACCTCCAGTTATAAATGGATCTTATATAAATGAGAATGAACTGAAGGACAATTAGTTGTTATTTTACAGACCCTAAATAATAGTCCCTGGTTGTTCTCACATGAGATATCTATAGCCTTAGTAGTTGAACGATATCAAATGTTCGGATATCAATTAATGGCGGAGTGCGTTTTGGAGGGTAACATATAGAATTAAAAAGTCTTAAGAGACCTATAGACTTATTGTTTGATATATTATCAGATATTCAAACAATTCAAACGTATTCAAATTTTTTCATAAATTGGGATGTTTCTCTTACGTGTTATTCGCCTCTCTACCTCAAGAACTAAGTGAATATTTAAAATTTGCTATTAGTTACTCTCGGTTATTCTCCGACATTACTTAAGGAATGTATTAATGATTCCTAACATTATGTGTTGGTTTGTGAAATATGTGTTTTTGTGTTTGTTTATAGTGTTATTTTCTTCCTAATTCGGGTTGTTCATTTCTTATAATTTCCATTAAATTAAGTCCATATCTAGTTTCCTCTAATATAACTGCTATATGAATAGTTCAACATTACTACAATTACAACTAAACAGTGCTTTCAGTGTAATATACAATAAAAAAATATGGTCTCAGGTAGCTCATAAAGCTACTTAAAAAAAATCTAATCAATGTTAATAAAGACATTAGACCAGCACTACAAAATAGGCTTGAATAGTTTATAACTATACAGGCAAATTTTTGTGAAACTTTTTATCCATATTAATTCTAAAGTACAACTAAATATATACTCATTTAAAAAAAAAATAACTATCCAAACAAATCAATGAGAAAATAATAAAACAAGAATACGCTACCATGACTATGTCATATTTATTCAGCTGTTTGACCCAATTCATCTCTAATATTACATAAATAAACCTAATTAATTTGGTTTTAACTTCAAAAAAGCTAATTTTGTCACATTAAACTAAAAATAACACCATAATAATAACAAAACAGTATAAGGTACGATATTATTAGATAAAATAAATTCATGTAAACAAACGCATCTATAGGTTAACAAACAACCTCATAATTTTACTTAAACAGGTGAGAATTAAAGTTCAAAGACAACCAAAGGTTAAAAATTAATACTTTTAGGCTTTTGAAATATAACATGACAATTCTTATAGTGGTTAGTAAAATAAAGATATTGTGGTTTAATGTATTAAATATGAAGCATCGCTGTTCCTTACACTTTTTGACTAAATTGCACTTTTGCTAACAGTTTGTAATGGCGATAAAATGCTATAGAGTTTATTTATTTTTATAAATTTTATATTTAAGACCACAAAAACCCCATGACATAAGAAATAAGATGATGATGTTTGTTTCAAAATATGATAACATTAACAATTTCTGGGGTTGTTTTAGTTTTTTCCCAAAAAGAGTGCTATACAATTTGTCATCCAGCAACCCTCTCAATGATTTTTAACGCATTTACTATTCAGTGCTTAGCCTTTCAGCATATTGTTAATCACATGTTGTAAACATTACTGATATTCCTATTTCTTCTCCTCATAAAAGTAAACATCATTATAACAATGATGGCCAACATACAATTTTACTCTATAAAACAAAATTTTAGTTATACTGTGCAATATGGCTAACAGCAGCCATATAGTTTATCAAGTTAATTTTATCTACTTGATAAATTACAATTTCTCTTTCTGAGCATTAAGAAAAAAAATCACCTCTGTATATACAGCAACTGATTTTTTTTTATATTAGTAATCTTGATTTCACTGTTTGTGTTCTATAAAACGCAGTTGAAGCAATCATTTGTTTCTGTCAAAAATACGCAGCTTAAAATATCAAAATCAGTGTTAATTTTATGTAATGAAACTAACTAAATGTCATGTAGTTTTAATTGGTGCTGCTATCTATTGGAATAAACCAAAAATACTAGGGAATATTTGAGGTGAAGACAGTCTCGTCATTGGGCTTTACAGTAGTGGAGGCGTTATATGTTAAAGCCAAGTAGTTTATATTTAGTCCATGAAATACACAAACAACGATTAGTTATCCTTCTTGGAGTGTTTTGAAACAATTTTGTAAATCATATACAAATTATTAAACATATTTTAATCCTTTGAATGTAGAGTTATAGTTTTGTCCAAATTACTAATACTAATACAGATAAATTAGTATTTCTATTTAATTTTTTTAAATACATATTATATGCATGATTAGTAATGTAAATGGTATGAAACCACATCATTACTTTGGACTTGCATATAAAAAGAGGCTGATTTGTTTGTCCTTTTCTTATTGAATTTAAGCATTTATATATCTGTTATGAGTTTGAAGTTTGTTTTAAGATATAATTTACTTATATTAGATGAAAGTATACTTGCACATATTTGGTATAGCAATTAATTTTTAATGAGATCTCACTAAAGGCAATAGAAAACAATATTTTTTATATATAATTTATTTACCAAACAATAACATGTACACAGTGTTCCAATCCATTCACAGGAGGGACAACACTACTGTCGGGTCAGAAATTATGTGCACCCGAGTTTGAATGTTGTTTTATAAGGAAGTAAAAGACCTACAGAAAATCTAATCACAATATTGTTTTCCTTGTTTAATTGTACGCTATGAAATATGCATTTTAAAATTTTATTACAAGTTTACATAAGTTTATCCTAGTTGGAACATAAAACTAACAACATTTTAACTAGTTTTCTCTTTACATCAAATTTACACTTTTATTACTAAAAACCTGTTAGTTTATCTTATTTATATTTTAATAGTTGGTTGATAGGAATGTTTTCTATAAGTTTTATAAATTTTAAAATTTCAACTTTTTGAGATTAAAGTTCTTATCAGTTCCCTAAAATATTGTTTTCTTAGCTTTTAGAGGTATTAAAATTAATTACTTGATCTTGTTAAAAATCCTTATCACATGTATAGTTACGATACATTACTTTCATATGTGTAAGTATACACAGTGATTTTATATTGATTTAAATCAATTGAAATTGATCAACTATAAGTTATTATAAATTGATTTGAATAAGTTATTATAAATTCATTTTAAAATTTTTGATTTAAAATCACTGCATTTACTTTCACATATGAAAGTAATCTATCGTAACTATACATGTAGTAAGGATTACAACAAGACCAAGTAATTAATTTCACAACCTCTAAAAGCCAAGAAAACAATGTTACAGAAAATCTATAGGAACTTTTTTTCTCTAAATGTAAAAATTCTAAAATGTATGAAACTTAAAGAAAAAATTCCCATCGACTAACTATTAAAATATACATGAGATACATTAACGGGTTTTTGAGTAAGAACAGTGTAAAGTTTATGCACAGTGAAAACTAGTTAACATTCCGGTATTGTTTTTGTTCCAACTTGGATAAGAATTATTAAAACTTGTAATAAATAAAAAAATGCACATGTAATAATGTAGTACAATAAATTAGGAAAGCAATTGTATGATTAGATTTTCTGTAAGCCTCTTAGTCCCTTAGAAAAGAACCTTCAAACTCGGGCCAAAATTTCTGGGCCAAAGTTAGCTGAAGTATACCTCATAACTTTACCAAATTTATTATCTGCATCTGTGTATAGTTTTTTTTTTTTTTTTTTTTTTTGTTATTAATCATGGGCCAAGACGCCAAAGATATCGTTGAATGATTGCATGCATTAATTATTTACATATTGCATGTGTCTTACAGAAAGAAGAAATTGTTAAAATTCAAGAGTCCAAAAAGAAAGGAGGTGCAACTGAAAATGGGCCAGAGGTGTGTATTTAGGGCAATAAAGTAGCAAGAGAAACTGTTAAAGCTTTCGTAACTTTAATTTCTAATTAATTAATACCCTTGAATGTTACGTCTGCAGAATTAGTTTAAACCGCTGCTTACACCTGACTTATTATTGAACATCGGCTATTTTTATCAAAGTAATTTTCTTAAAATATCATGCATATGCTAATTGGTAAAGTTCACATATCATTTGAAAGAATATGCCGAGAAAGCATATTCATTTACATAGATATAAATAAGTATAAATACATGATATACAAAATTATGTCTGCACTAACTAAAACCAACAATTACATTGCTTAGTTTTATTAACATGGTTTCCTGTTTGGTCCTTATTTATGTTAAATATTTTCAAAAACAATAATCATGTTGTAGCCCATCATTCTCATTTGGATAGTAATTAAATTATTTAGGTTTATTTTATGAAAGCATTCACCATGTTTATTTAGCAAGTTCTTATATAACTTCATACATCTTGTTGTCATACATAAATGTAAAGCATAAAGTCAGTAATTTATTAATTTTTGTATACATTATTATTTTTTGTATCTAGACTTTTTTTATTTATTCTAGCTGCTAGTTTGATAAAATGCTTATTGCATCAACATAGTTTCTGTTTTATTTTCTTTGCATTCTGGCTGCCTTGTGTTACTTGACTTGGTCATTAACTTTTTGTTATTAAATTTTTTTGAGAACCATAAATAGTTTATTAATTTAAATACGTATTAATTTTTTAACCCACAAATAATTTTACTGCCTGTTTGTATTGCAGTATTTCTCTAGTTATTTGATTAAATTATCAAATTCATCATTCTATAGGCTATTAATAAATGTAGACATTTATGTAATTAAATCATGTTTGATTGAATTTTAATTACCAACACTAACTAGGCAGATGTATAAAAGTATTATTATGTTGTATGCCTCTAATAATGAGACATTTATTTGTTATATTAAATAGTGCATTTAAAATCATACTCTAATGAAATAGGGTTATGAGTTGAATGAAATCTATTTATGAATAAGTTATTTAGTGAATTTATATCTGTCTCTGCCAATTCAGCTGAATAAGATGATTGCTATGCAATCTGTGGTACCCATTATAAATTCTTATTATTGTTTTTTTTTTTAATTTCTTTAGAAAAACATATTACAAATAATTTAAATGCTAGTATAAATAAAAATGATTTAAATTAAATAAATGATTTATTAATTTTGACAAATTATTGAAATCAAGCTCATTAAGGATTTAAGTTTATTAATAAAATCTATGCATTTTTTTAATTAAATAAAGAAATTTTATTTCAAATATGTTAAGAAGTTGTTTAGCTTGATTTAGAATTATAGCTCAATATCATAATATGGAATTTCCATTTTTCTTAAAATGAAAAGAGTTCTTGAGAGAACTTAGGTTATACTGATGACCCCCCCCCCCCCCTTAATCCATACCCTTAATTTTATATCTTTATTCACTTGCCCACTAGAGCTTTAAAATTATCAGTAATTATTCACAAAATTTTATTAGTTATATTCGTACCTTATAATTCAATGGTGTGATTTTTTTTTAAGGTTGTGGAGACCAAAGTTGAGAAAAAATCGAAAGTGGAAAAGGTAAGTTTATATTTATAACAAATTATCTCAATTTAGATTTCAATTATTCTATTCTAAATCAATCAGTTTAATCTAGTGGTATGTAAATATTACACATAGCTACCTAACTTATGAATTATTAACCCTTTTAGTGCCCGAGGAATTTTTAAAGTTGTTCTCTGCCAGTGCCAGAGGGGGGTTTCTATAAATATTTACAATGTGCCATCAAATAATTCCTAACTCAATTTTACATCACACAAAGATAATAATTTGTCTACCCAGTTATACATAAATAACTATATATTAAAATAAAATATTAAAAATTAATAGCCTTACACTATATATGTTATTTTTATTAAAAAATTAATTTACTAGATAAAAAAGCATTTTGTGTCTTTTTTTCTTCGGGCATCCTTATGACTGTGGTAAAAATAGATAGGCTCTATTCAATTACTTTACTGTGAAGGCAATTTGTTATTAACATCTTGTTAAAATTTCACAGTAATTTGTTGATGAATAAAAAATTATGGCACTTTTTAAGTTGTTCAAAACAGCTTTGAAAGACCTGTTTTCTGATAGGTTTTGGAACCTTTTGTATCAAAATTTAACTAAGTACTAAACAAACATACTACAGTTATGGTTTATGCGTAAAAGTGTGTGTTAACAAATGAGATCATAACTATAAATAAATAAAAAAGTTATTTTTGAATTTGTTAAAGAATTTTGTTTGTTACGTTTTGTTACGTACTTTATAGGTAGTTTTTCGGACACCCAGATAAAAGGATGTTGAAACTGTGTTACAGAAAATAAAATTAAAATAACTGTCTTGAAAATGCCCATGTTTATATAATATGTATTACAATGTAAAAAAATTATGAAAGATATAAAAATATAAGATACAAATATTTTTATAGTATGTTTGTTATATCTTCAATTTTTTCTTTCAGAGAGAAGAGATTGTTGAAAAGAAGAAAGTAACGGTGAGTAGCGACAAGTGGTTATAAGTGCACTTTACTGCCTATATAAAACTGGGATAGTGATACTCAGTTTATGAAACTATGCATCTTGTTTTTTTAACTTCATTATGATTTTAGTTAGTGTTTTGCACATTAAACAACTGTAGAATGGAACAATTACTTGTTTGCTGGTATCAAACAAGTAAAATTACAATTACAGTAATGTGTTATTTGTAAATGTGCAACCATTCTTAAGTGTCAATAAAACCAACAAACATATGTTTGGTTTTGTGTTTTTATGTGTTTAATAGAATAGAAACAAACATAACTCTTAACTGTGTTTTACATTTGTAAATTATATTTTAACAAATTTATGGGTTATTAAGTTCCAGTAAACGTTTTTTTTTCTGTTGAGGTTAGTTGAGGCATTCAGTTGTAACCAACCTTGAGACCAGACATGTTATTTGCAGGATGTCCAGATTTGACTGTCCCATATTCAATTGGATTGTTTTTCAGGTCAAAACAAGCAAATAATGCAATATAATATGTGCATTATCTCTTATCAGTTTTCTGTCTAAGAGGCTGTATGTGATGTTTACAAAAATCCAAATATCTGAAAACCGACTTGAAATACAATACTGAAATTAAATATGAAAGTTGACCTTAAAGAGATACATTGTACTCTTAAAGGTTTTAATCTCTGTTTCAAAATGGCAGCTGTCTAGAAATTCCAAAGTAAATATCTTAAAACCCATACATTTTTATGAAGAAATCTAGACATACACAAATTGTGGATTATTTACAAAATATATCGTTTTTTTAAGACCAAGTGGCAAGAAACAACAACAAAACTCTATCCCAAATAAGTAAAGCTATCCAAAATGTAAGTATTGCTATCCCAAATGTAAGTATAGCTATCCCAAATGAAAGTATAGCTACCCCAATTGTATGTATAGCCATTGATTATATAAACCTACAATAGATAAACCATCTAATAGGAATATCTGTGCCAGTAATTTGGTTAGTTAGTGAGGCCCCCAACCACAGCTGGTTTAAACTGCATTACATTTACATGGGACTACACTAGCGCTCAACAATGGACCACAAAAACAGCTGATATTTTGAGACTCAAAATTTAACATTAGATGGGAAATCTATTTGTGTATAAAATCAATGGTATAGCTATCCCAAATGTAAGTATTGCTATCCCAAATGTAAGTATAGCTATCCCAAATAATCTTCGTATCTTTTTGCTAGATAGCCAAAGCTTTGATCACAACATTTGGAGTTTTCTTAGTTTTATCACTAGATCTTAAAAATGATATATCATTGCTTATGTTGTAAAATAGTCCACAAATTGTATACCTTAAGACTTGTAAAATGTATAGTTTTTAGATATTCTACTTTTAAAATTTTTAGACAGCCGCCATTTTGAAAATTGCATACTAAAACATGTAAAACTTGTAAGGAAAATGTGTTAATTTTAATGAAAACTTTTATACCGAGTGTCAGTATTGTATCTCTAACTGTATTTAAGATATTTAGGTTTTAGTAAAAATCACCTAGAGACACACAGACAGAAAACTGATACATAGGATACATTTAATTTGTATTATTTGCTTGTTTTGACCTGACAAACAGTCCCATAACATATGGAACAGTCAAAGCTGGACTTATATATATATATATATATATATATATATATATATATATATATATATATGAGTTAATAACATTACAGACTGTCAGTGCAGAAATTATGTGTCCTATGAGAAATCTAGTCACACTATTGATTTCCTTGTTTAATTTTACTGTATGACATATACATATAAAATGTTATTTCAGTTTAAGTAATTTTCATCTTATTTGGAACAAAAAGTACTAGATTTCTTACTAGTTTTCACAGTGCATCAACTTTACATTTTATTACTCAAAACCCTGAAATTGTATCACACTTAAATTTTGATAAATGGTTGCCAAAAAGGTTTTCTACAAGTTTTAAGAATTTAAACTTTTTAAGAAAAAAAGTCAATTTCCTGAAGCAACTTTTTTTATTGTACTGACTGTAAAAGTAATTGCTTGGTCATGTTGTAATCCTTATAAAATCAATAGTTATGATTCGTTACTTGTATATACGTAAGTAAATACACTGATTTTAAAATGACTTGTACTTGTAATGGTTTAACTAG
Source organism: Stictocephala bisonia (assembly GCA_035578905.1). NCBI lineage: Eukaryota > Metazoa > Arthropoda > Insecta > Hemiptera > Membracidae > Stictocephala > Stictocephala bisonia. Next base: position 1,970,281 of record JAQJVL010000020.1, read on the forward strand.
CTAATCAGTTTTGTGAGAGAGAGTGGTTGTTGCTGCATTCAGACAGACTGGCACACTCTCACCAGTTTTGAAATCAAAATGAGTGGTGATAGCACGTTTAAAACAAATAATTCACATAAAATTTTTTCATTAGGGTTTTGGTTCTTCATTGGCAGCTTTTTTTTGTGAGGGGTTTAATTTTTTTTATATTTTTGTTGATAAGCACTTCTTTTTTCATCATCATCTTCCTCACTGATAGTTTTCCCTGCTTCCTGCATTTTTACAGACCTCACAGAAATATATAGACAATATTGGAAACAGGTTTGTGTACAATTTGTTCACTTACCACTTTAAAAAAAATCTCACTCAAAATCATTTTCAACTTGAACTCAGTGAAAGCCTGTTTTGGAGGCATCTTCAACTAAGACTGTCCAATAATGAAAGTAACTGGTTTTATTAGTTTTGCCGTTTGTTTGTTTGAGTAAATGAGTAACCTTGGTACCTTCAAAAACCCCTTGACTCATGGTAGCTAATCAAACAATAACTATGGAACTATGGGGAAGCGAGAGGACAGCGAACCATTGCCGATGCAGCAATGGCAGTCTGATTTTCCTGGCGCACTTTCCCTTCAGTAAACTATTACAAACTATTAACAAATCAATTTTAAATCACTGTATTTACTTAGGCATGTAAAAGTAATATATCATAACTATTAATTTTATAAGGAATACACCATGACCAAGCAATAAGGAGTTGCTTCTGGAAATTGATAAAAAAATTTTCTTGAAAAGTGAACATTTTTAAATTTATAAAACTTATAGAAACTATTTTTGGTAATCATGTATTAAAATCTGAATGTGATACAATTATGGGCTTTTGAGTAATAAAAATGTAAAGTTTATGCACAGTGAAAACTATTGAAAAATCTGGTACTTTTTGTTCCCATAAGGATAAAAACTATAACAAATTAAAATAAATTTTAAATGTAAGTGTCATAACATAAAATTAGACGAGGAAAACAATGGTGTGACTGGAGCGTTTGTAGGCCTCTTTGTGTTTTCGTAAGCAACCTTCAAATTCGATTGCACATAATTTCTGCGCCATGGTTAGAAATGTTATCTCTAGGACTACAAATGATATGAATAACCATATATTTACTAGCTACGCCCATTCATATATTAATCAAACAAGAATGTTATTTTTACATAAATTAGATATATTTACATAAACATGTTATTCATACACTGGATTAAACTGTGTTTTTGTCATTGTCTTGACAAATGTTAGTATAATATTAGTTTGTGAAGGGGCTCTTATCTGACAGAGCTTTTGCATGCTTTTAGAAACCTGAAGATGAGAGTGACAATGACAAGAAAAAGACAACAGTCATTAAAAAGGTAAGAATTATCACCAATGACATGCTTTAAGTTGAACATGTTGTTACCCAACAGAACATTTATTTGTATAGTTCAAATTATTTTATAACTAGAATTTTTATAAAATAATAATTTTAAAGTTGTCTTACATATAAATATGCAGTTTACCAATAAATTACTATCACTGATTTGAGGGAGACAAAGGTAGTTGGACATTTGCCATCATTACGTGAAAATTACCAATCACGACGTTTCGATTTGGTAAAACCCAAACCTTTTTCAAGTGCTAAAAACTAAATTACATCTACACAAACATGTTATAAAACTACGTTCTTAAACTAATCTACTTTAATAATTATCTACATTTTAACCTAGAATGGGGTACAACAAAATGAACTTCTACTAAATATAAAAATGTTAACAGGGTTAAATTAATATAACCAATTAGGCGCTGTCAAGGTCACGATATCAATGAAAAAATGTTAAAACACAATTAAAATTAATATTCAAATCAGACTGAAATAAGATTACATTAACTAATCATAAATATATGGTACCTAAAAAACACTATTAATTTAAAATAACATTCAACATGCACAAAAAATGATATATATGACTCGGAAGGACTGAGACTACCATTACAATTACATTTTACTATTACAATTACATTTTAACCTGAAAAGACAACAATTATTAGGAATAAAACAATACAATAATCAAATATTACAAAAATGATGAAGTCTTACGACCCGCAGTGTCTTTTTTTCGTAGCCCAAATTGAAACGTCGTGATTGGTAATTTTCACGTAATGATGACAAATGTCCAACTACCTTTGTCTCCCTCATCTGATACTCCATCATTAACAAATTTCAAAAACTAAATCACTGATATGTTTTGAAATTTCACTAAATGTTATGATCAATTAATAAACTGCAAACAATTTAATTTTTTAAATGTCATTCAACTTATTTATTATTAAATGACAAAACAAACCAAGTAATTATATCTAAAGGACAATAGTTACTTGAAATATTCAGTAAAACTAACTTTTTTATTGTTACATGACAAAACAAACCAAGTAATTATATCTAAAGGGCAATAGTTACTTGAAATATTCAGCAAAACTAACTTTTCTATTGTAACATGACAAAACAAACCAAGTAATTATATCTAAAGGGCAATAGTTACTTGAAATATTCAGCAAAACTAACTTTTTTATTGTTACATGACAAAACAAACCAAGTAATTATATCTGAAGGGCAATAGTTACTTGAAATATTCAGCAAAACTAACTTTTTTATTGTTACATGACAAAACAAACCAAGTAATTATATCTAAAGGGCAATAGTTACTTGAAATATTCAGCAAAACTAACTTTTTTATTGTAACATGACAAAACAAACCAAGTAATTATATCTAAAGGGCAATAGTTACTTGAAATATTCAGCAAAACTAATAGACAATAGACAATAGACAATAGACAATAGACTTTATTTCCATGATCTTAAAGAACAGGTAAATGCGTCAAATACAATGTAAAATAACTTAAAAGGATTCAAAAAATTCTTCTAGTCGATAAATGGGTGTAGCCAAAAACCAGGTTTGCAGCTTCTTTTTCAATTTTGGTATTGTACAGTTCTTAAAATCTTGTGGCAGCTTATTGAAGAGTCTTGCTCCGACGTAAGAAGGCTTCTTTGTGAAGAGTGCAGATCTGTGTGCAGGAAGATGGTAATCCTGGGCTTGCCTAGTGAAATGGTGATGTTTTGATTCATTTCGAATTAGGTCCTGCTTTAATGCATAAGATATAACATCAATTATGTAAATTGAGCCAACAGTCAGTATCTGCAGGTTCTTGAAAGCCTCTCTGCAACTTTCACGTGGAGTGAGGTTGGCCATGAGCCGTACTGCCTTCTTTTGAAGAACCAGGACTCGATTTAGATTGCTGTTGGACGATCCTCCCCACAATGTGATACCATATCTTATGTGGGTCTCAAAAAGGGCGTAATAGGCTGTTTTCAAAATATTTGGTGATGCAGTGGCTTTGACTCTTCTTAGTGCAAAGAGAGCAGTGCTGAGCTTAGAACACAGGATATCAATGTGGCTGTTCCATGATAGTTGTTGATCAAGAATCAGGCCCAGGTATTTAGTTTCCTCTACTCTTTCTAGGTCTGGAGGTTCTGAGATGTCGTCTTTGAGTCTCCCGAAATTAAGAAGCTTGGTTTTTGAGGGGTTGAAAACCAAGTCATTTCCAAGGCAATACTGTTGGGCTACATTCACAGAGATAAAGGTGGAAATTTCTAGTGCCTCTTTATTGTTGCTGCTAGTTATAAGGACAGTGTCATCGGCGTACAGGATAGAGTGGCAGAAGTCTTTCAGATAATTTTGTATGTCTCCTGTGAATAGGATGAATAGGACAGGTCCCAACACTGATCCTTGTGGAACACCTCTAGTAATTAATTTTTCGGTGGAAACCTTCACCTCCGAGACCCCGTTGTGTACTTGTTTCAGTTCAACGATTTGTTTCCGTCCTGTAAGATAGCTTTCAAACCACTTGATCGCTGTACCTTTTACCCCTAAAGCCCTTATTTTAGAAATTATCATGTTGTGTGATAGGCAATCGAAGGCCTTACTGAGGTCTAAAAAAACATTTGATATGGAGCATCCATCTTCAAGTTTATCTATTATGTATTCTACCAATTCAGAAAGCGCAGTACTAGTTGATTTGCCAGGTATAAAGCCATGTTGTCCTTTGGGCAATAGATTATTGGAAGTCAAGTGGTCAAAAAGACGCAATAGGATAATTTTTTCTATGATCTTTGATATGGTGGGGATTAAGGAGATTGGCCTAAAATTTTTTATGTCCGTTTTACAACCTTGCTTATGAAGGGGGTAAATTTTAGACAATTTTAATTGTGATGGGAAAACCCCTAGTGCTAAGGATCTATTAATTACATTAGTCAAGGGCTGGCATAGTTTTTCTTTACAGAGCTTAATCAATTTTGAAGAGATGCCATCAATTCCAGTAGATGAGGAGGACTTCATGGATTCAATAATAGTTAACACTTCTTTGGTAGACGTTAGTTTAAAGTTTAAAAGTTCTTCCCCTTGAAAATTGTCAGACTAACTTTTATTGTTACATGACAAATCAAACCAAGTAATTATATCTAAAGGGCAATAGTCACTTGAAATATTCAGTAAAACTAACTTTTTTAGTTTGTATTGTTAGTTAATTTACAATCATATACTAACTGTGTAACTAACATTCTATGTTTTTCATTTTCCTTTTACTAATAATGATCGTTTGTGGACAGAAGGTTGAGGTAAATGACACCCAATCTAGAGCTAAAAAGGAAGAGCCAGTTGTAGAGAGTCCAGAGGAATCTGAAACAGAGGTAAACACTCACAATCACACATGTAAACAAGGAAATTCAAAAGTCGCAATTGACTCATGTGAACATAAAACTGTGGACAAGTTGGGTAAAAACTCATGTATTGCAAACTTGGGCATTCCAACCAAAAAAACTATGTATCAGCTTATTCCAAGGTGGTTTCATTGCACCCTTAGCTTTATTTCAACTACTTTTGAGCAGTATAATTTTATATTTAACTAAGTACACAAATTGGAAATATTTTGTGGTATGGTATCAGCATTCTCATATATGGTTTAATCTCCTCATCACATAATGTTAAGTATGATAACATGATTGGGATTTTCATTACATTATTTTTATATGTTAAGTTAAAGCTCAAGCAGTAATTTCATTAGAAATGACAGGAATCGAAAAACTCACATAAGGTCCTTGCACAAACTGTAAGAAACCTATCGTAAGATTTACAATGTTTTCTCTCAAAAATCACCTTTTTTGAGGTATAGTAAAAACTTTTTCAAAAATTCGTACTGTGATGAATCGGTGAATATACAAATTAGATTATCCAACAACTTGTATTCAAATTGCTAAAAAACTATTATCAGTACCGGTTAACCTATTCAATGTATTTAGATTTTTAACGGTTGCTAATCTTTTATTAAGATTAAATATTAATACTTTTTGCCAGAAAAATATCTCTATTATTCAGAGTAGCCTAGTCTACTAGTTTTGACTCTAGTAATACAAAGGCTGGCAAAAGACAAATTAAGCAGTAATGCAAGTTATATAGAATAGAATAGAATAGAATATTTAATATAGTTAATTAATTTAAGAATAGTTAATAACAGTTAAATATTTATTATATTAGTGTCATATCAAACGTACGTTTGTTAAAGTGTAAGAAGTACAGTCAAACTAAAATTAACTATCAATTCAGGAAGAAATTAGATTAATAATTATCATGACTTAATTTAATTTATTTAGTTATAAAAATAATAAAATAAATAATATTGTCCATAGCAAAAGTGTTAAATAGTCATCTGGAGAACCGTGATAGATGAGTTATACGGCAACTGTCGGCATGGAGTGATCAACACATTACGTGTCTGCCTCTGACAGGCAACCGGGTTTCCACTGTAGTTGTAAAATACATAAGTGGAGTCTTATTAGGGTATTGATTTGTGTTGACAGGATTAATGTTTCTAGTTATGTTTTTCTTTATTTTCTATCACTATTATTATTTATCACTTAGGTGAAATATTTTTATTTCTGTAAAAAAATGTTTCTGTTGATGATTCACTCATGTAATCCACAATTTATCATCAGGAATTAAATTAAATATGTTTTCAAACAATGAGCGCTTTAGGTGACACCTGTTTTTTTTTTTTTTCATTTCCACAGTCAAGTTAAAATTTTTGACTTTCCTTAAGCTTTACATTAGAATAATTTATACATGGTCTACACACTCATTTTTACATTATTATTAAGTTTATCAAATAATTTTCTTGATTTCAATTTTAAAAATATAGCACTCTATAAATTTGGCTTTAGATGATTAAACAAATGTTCATATTTTAGTAGAAGTGGAGAATAGTTAAATTAGCGATAAAGTGAGATAATTTTGTTTACATAGACCTATCAGTACAAACTTTTGAACATGGCAGACCCTACCTATATTTCACAATTTGCAGCTCAAACATAGCAACTCGTCAGTTGTTTTTCATAAAATTTTGTCTTTATAGTAAATTGGTTTTAAATTGTTATTACTAAATAACGTCTTTTTATGTAATAAAGTTGAATCAATGCAAGAATAAAGCATATATGTAATTAATATCATAAATAAGTTTTGTAAAAAATTATATATTATGATGATTTTTTTAACATATACTTTATTCAAATACTTAAAAGCATAGTAAATGTAAATGTTTAGTAAAAAGTGTGTAACCTAATATATTTAACCTTTCTGTCATGAATAATTGTACTGACACTAACTCTGTTCTTAACAAATATGAAAATAAAGTATTTTGTCAATTGTCTATTAAAATTACCAAACGATTACATTAAATAATAAATAGCGAATATAAAACAATGTATTTGTATTAATATTTCATTTCAAAATTTATTTTAGTTCTAAATCTAAATTTTAAATTATTTGAATTTACATATGGAGACTCCACGGTCAGTATTCAAACTATTTACACTATCGTAATCTGGGCTGGACTGTGTCTGATAGCTATCTACACGATGTACATGTTGCTGATGTTTTGAGTACATTGCAACATGTTCAGAGCAACACACTGCTACTTTAGCCACGAGTATCAAGTAGCAGAGTGTAACGTCAGCAAGTTGTACATAGTGTACATAGCTATCTGTCCAACCTGGAATTTCAATAGTGTAAATTGTTTGAATTTATTTATAAAGCAACTTTATCAATGTTGGTATTTTATTGCAAACATAATGATGAATTTGTCTCATCCATGACAGCTGACAGTTCATTATATTAAATCAAACTATCAAGTAACAATACAATTAAAAGTTCACATTTAGAAACAAATTGTTCGCATTTAAGTGTGTAATTTCAAGAAGAGGAATAATTTTTGTTTTCTAATATAAGTAGACTACAAACCCCCTCTCCATTATGTAAATAAGTGTTGTAGAAATACTGTATATGTATAACTAAGTGTATGTAACTAAATTTTTAATATTTAAGTGGCAGCTTTTAAATCAAGTTTGTATTACAGTTCAAGTGTGTCTACTAAGGTAGGACTGAGAGATTTACTAAATGTCATAATCAAATTGACCAGTTCAAAAGATTATCAATCATTAATATACATTCTTCAAGCTCGTTTCTTACTAGATATATATAATTTAATGTTATAAGATGAAACAAACACTCCAGTAAATAATTTTTTAATTTCGTTAGGCCTTTCGGTAACTTTGTGTGTCTGAAGATTTTTGTGCCCATCTTAACATGTTAAAATTTTTGTGTGTCTGAAGATGGTAACTTTGTTACCGAAAGGCATAACGTAATTAAAAATTATTTGCTGGAGTGTTTGTTTTATCTTATAACATTAATATACAGTTCAGAATTGTCTGTCTAAAACAAATGAACGTATTTTATACGTAACCATAAATAAATAAAATTTAAAATATAAATTATTTATTACAACATGGATTTATCAATTTTTTTCCTAATGTCAGTTACTTTGGGATGCTTTTAAATTATTAATAGGAGAAATCTATTCTGTCCTAAAAAATATTTGCCAGCAATGTATTTGAATGGTGGGTAAGCTCAAACTGTACTGAATTCTTGTGAAAAGCTGCCACTGAAGTTCTGATTGACTGCCTGATTGTGGTAACATACTAATACATCTAAAATTTGATCTCCACAGAGTGAAGAATCAGTTGTGGAAATAACAAAAGTACAAGATGTTACAAAGAAACGGACAGACAGTATAGCGAACAAGGTACATATTACATTTGTGTATCTTTTGTCTTAACAATATTTAACCTCTTGGTAATTGGGTATGTCTTTTACTGAAACCAGGCCTGGCCTAAGATTTTTTTTCCATTTAATGTCCTTTTGGACATTTTATTTTTTTATTGACTTTTTTTGTTTTTTTTAGCTTTGTAAAATATTTTGCTACAATGACATATTTTAACTGCTTTGAAATATAAATGTTATGTGAATATCAATTAAGTAATAAAATAAAAGTTTGATAAATAAAATAAATAAAAAATAGTTTTTAATCACAAATAAAGCAATGCCATGTTAATTTATGTTATTATAATCCAATACAGACTTAACAAATTCAATAACGTCACATAATAGTAATATCAGAAGTGTAAATTCTTACCACCATCAGAACTGTTGATAATACATTAGTAACAGTTCTACCTCCATTCTCGATAAAATGTCCTTTAAGTCACTTATTTAATTATAGTTCATGATTTTTATTGAAACCAATTAAATGGAGTTATAACACCTAAAATAGTCAATAATATCACCATAATTAAATCTAACGTATACAAACAAAGACTGTTGGTATTTGCTAAAGTGGAGCTGTCGAGTGACTCGAGATAAAGTGTACTAAAAATGTTATTATTTACATAATGTTGCATAATAATTGTAACCTCGCTTTATAGATCAGTTAAAGTCTAAATTAGTTCCATCCATCCATAATGGGTTATGATCATTTTTGCACATATTATGTTTGTAAAGATAAATATTTAAGTGATTGTTTTGAATTGAAAAGGTGTATCAACTTCATACAGTTAAATTTACAATTGAATTTGGATTTCAGGATGAAGATACAAATGAAATACACATACCTGATGATGATACACATATTTCTAACATACCATCCACAACACCACACATAGAGCAGGTAACAGTTACCCAGAAACTCATTCTACATCACTTACACGATTATAGGATTAATTCAACAAAATATTTTATTTTATTTATCAATCTATACACATTGAGAAACCTAGTTGAAAATTTTATCACATGTATAGAGACTTCTCTTATTTTCAAATAATCACCAATTTTAAAATTTTTGTTTAAATTTACTAACTAGTTTACATGGGCCTGCAGACTTGTGTGTGAACTTTTTGGAACGAGTGAAGTACCGGTTGTTAGCTCAGTTGGAATTTAAACCTTAGATCTTGCACTCAACAATTCAAAGCCTTAGCCCCCAAGGTCCATTTTATACAGGAAGTTCTATGGCGATAGTTTGACATTTTGGAAAATGCTTGGTGATCAAATGGGTCACATGTGATCAAATGGATGATATTATACAAGCAGTGTGACTGCCTGGCTTGGACACATTGAGTGGCGGTTAGGCAGTCGCAAAGCATCTGACATATAAAAACGTTTGGCTGTAGAACTGCCTATCATTCTATATGAGTGTTTAAGAGGCAGTTGGATGGGGTGCAGTGAGGCAATAATAAATACAGTGTAGAGTTGCTTAACCCTTTGAAAATGTTTTATACAGAAAGGTTTATACTAGAGACTGGAAACAATCCCGAGTTGTATGACGTTCCTAGTAAAGAATTTAAGAACAAACAAACTAAAGAGTGGTGTTGGTGTGAGTATGAGAAGGGGATCAATAGATAATGAACTGTATTTGATAATACAAGAGTTTTCACCTTCTTTTTTCTCTGTCATTGTGTTCTTGTTCATGACTTTCTAATACAGTAAACGAATCGCACATCCAACTTGTTCGGGATCTATATTGAACAAACTTATCTGGCCTTGCTGAAACCACCTGTTTGACAGTGTTAAAATTACGCTATAGTTGCTGCAAGCCTTTTAAAAGCTAGAAAACTGCCTGTATTTGAACTGCTTGTATAGAATAGTAAAATAAGCGCACAAAACTAGCATAAAAAACTTGGTATTCAAACTGTCCGTTTAGAATCACCTTAAGCCACCACACCAGCAAAGTATTTTGTTGTTTTTGGTTACAGGTTAAGCATATCTTTTGATGTCACTAAAAGTAAATATTTTTATCACTAATAAAAAATTATATGTTATTGATATAATACTCTAACATTACTAATCCCTATTATTATGATCAGTTATCATGTTATGAAAGAAGGAATGCAGACAGAATATCAATTAAATACTAACCTGGGATTGTAATTTACATTGCTGAGTGGGGTAATCAGGACACAAGTTATTGTCTATGTTATCGTATAGTACAACTGATTTTGTTATCGCATAGATAAGTCTTTTCACCACTTATTTTGATTAGTATGTATTGCGCTTTTGCTTATGTTTTTTTTCCAATATTCATCAAAACTTGTTATGGGTTGTCAAACCTTTCTATCAAATAATTACAAGATACGAGTTCTGGCAACAAAACTTTACAAAGCTATAAATAAGCCATTCACCAAGATTTGTATGGCGACACATAATTCACCATCCAGCTACCTATTGTCAATATTTCACTTTTAATTAGGTGTTCATAACATACAATGAAAGACGTTTGTTCGAGAACATTTAACACACGATTATGTTAATAGGATTATGTAATTAAGGGTATAATTTATCAGAACGGGAAGTGTCATTAACACCGAAAATAGTTCAAGCTTAGTTGCCAGAAGAAAATATAATGCAGTCTGTATATTATAAGTTGGTAATGAATCTAGGCTAAACTGACAGAAATCTCTAAACATTATAAGATGTTTGGCACAGGCCTTGTCTCTTAGTTGGCCTCACATTTAGCTCCCCAACTGATAATATTGCTAATTCTATATTTTTGTCATCGTATTCAATCTATTATAAGTATGTCGCTTTCAAAGAGAGCTTGTTTAAGCTTAATGGTGTTGGCCAAGTGCATTCATATTTCTTCTGCCAAAGGGCGTTTAGCTTTTTAGTTGTAATTGTGGTTACCTAGTGCTCAATAGCTATTCGCGTGACTATTAATGTGGCTATTCATCGGTCTATCGCTACACGAATAGATCAGGTTTCGCATTCTTACTCTCTGCCAGACATCCTAGCCAGCTGGCTGTTTTTCAATCAGTTTTATCCGGGATCTGCCAGTCTTCGGACAGTGGACAACTGGAGGCTAGGAGTTGGGTTAAGTTAGTCCTGGTGCAGTGGTGTGTCATGGATTAGTGCTTGTACTACTGTGAACGTAGAGGCAAATATTAGAGTGCCATGGGATGCTTTGCAGTGGCACATCTTTCAGGATAGTCACTAAAGGTTTGTTTGGAGTTTACCACCTGTCAAATTTACCACAGTTTCATTATTTCATGTACTTAAAAATTTACCATTTAATATTTTGGTAGAGTTTTGACGTGAGTTGAACTTTAAAAGTGTATTTTCGAAAAGCAACCAATGTAGTTGGTAATTAGCATGGTATATTTCTTTTAACAATGTAAATTTTATGCAATACCATGATATTTTAATTACTTTAATAATGGCAATTCTTAGAACTTCTGGACAAGGAAATTACATTGAAAAAGACCTTGCATACTCTTTTAATATGTAGTATTTGGCTTCATAAATTTATTACATGTTTTAAATACCAATTTTGAAAACCAAAGACTTTTAAAATAGTTTTTTCACTCTCCCAATTAAATTTAGTTTATCTTCTTTTACAACTCTTGTTACTTTCTAAGAAAGAATTTGGGTGTTATATTGTGACTAAAATTCAAACAAATATACATTTATGAGGAACTATATTGTATCATAGTTGATGTGTTGATAAATGTTTCTGTTTTGTCTAATATGACAAACATTGGTCATTAATTGGAGATTTATAATATTGCTCCTAGAAATTAGACGCCCGTGTAAACCCTATTTTTTCTCTGAAATAAAAAAAAAAAAAACACAACTGAACAAAACAACCTCAAGTACAATACGGAGGCTTTCGTTTTTATCTTGTAAAGTTTTTCTGTCTCAATCTCAGTTTTTTTTTTTTTTTTTTTAATTGTCCTAGAATGCTACTTGAATTGAAATCTTCTATTCTTGAAAAAACCCTGAAAATATTTAATCTAAATATTTAATCTAAATGAAAATAGTTAATCTAAAAATCAGTGGTTGAATGTATCTCATGAATTTTGGTTCACTTTTACTCAGTTGATAAAAATATGTTTTGCAGTTTCACATTTGTAGTTTTGTATCCTTACATAGTAAGACTTAAATACTTTAAAAAAATGACTACCCCATTTTAAAAATTTCTTTTAAATTATTTAGAACAGACATTAAATAATTTGGAAATATCATGTCTAATTGAAAAACATTTTTTTAGTTAAGGATTTTAGCAATATGCTGTACTTATAAAGATATTTAAAATGATGCGTTATGTCATTTTTGTTTATATTGTGATTTCACTAAATACTCTGCAAGACATTGTTGCCCTAATCAAAAATATCAAAATCACTTTAAAATAATTATAGAAAGCAAAGTTTCATTTGATTGCTAAGTTTATTTAGAAAAAGATAATAAAAACAAAAAAAATCCATACAATTATAGGCAGTTAAAATCTTCATGAAATATTGGAACTAGAACATTCTTAATTCATAGATTGTTTTTGAATATACCACATGACTGGTGTTCACGTAGAACGATGGCTAGGAGTTTGGATGTTGTCCAACACAGGAAATTATCAGGCTAGTCTGTTAAAAAACTGATCAATACTAAGTGTGTTGGATTCACTACAGGTTCCGCAGTTGCCTGAACTATTGTGCTACTAACTAATGGCCCTTAAAGATCATTCAATCTTAGCTATTAAGAAAGACAACACTCATTAATCTACATTCAACACACACTCCCGTGTGCATTCATATTTTCCCATATCTTGACAATTGTTTTGTAGAAACGGTATATAAATAAGTTAAAACATAAATAGTAATACTATATTCACTTTATGTTAAGTTTTCAGAAAATAACATTTTAATTTAATGACATACATGTTTAAATTATGAATTGTTGAGCTGATTGGGAAAATATTCTATAGTAAATAATGTTTTGCTTTAAATACTGTGGTGATTTGACTTGAAATGTGCTAAATCATACAAACCAACATGGTGGCCTTTGCCCGAACTGCCAAGTCATTGCTGGAAAGTTGACGCCCCAGACAGCCTTATAATAGCCATACTACCTTAACATAAAATTGGCCAAAACATGCTTTTCTAATTTTAACTGTGTGTTTTATGCTTATTATTATAATGAGATAGTGAAATCTATATGAATATTAAAGGCCCAATCTAGTGGACCACAAGTTGATAATACCAATTCTTAAATTTAAAATAATACAAAATTACATTTAAGGTTCGGCATATTTAACTCAATGTTCTGTAAGAACCAATGTATGGCCCACTAGAACAGTTCTTCATCTATCAAATGACACTTCAAGTGTTGCACTACGATCATTTATACGACAAAATCGTTGAAAGAGGAACCCATGTTTTTGGTGTTTTTCTTAGAGCAAACAGGCCCCATTAAATGGATGATAAGATCAGTTAAGTTGCCTTAGTTTTAAAGATAATGAATGTTGTTTGAAAAAAATTAAATACTTACTACATGTACATTTGTATTCAGTTGGCGCTTGATTATGTATTTGGTAAATTATTAAACGTAGTAATCGAGCATGAAAATGTCACTAAATTGAGTAGTTTTCAACGTAAATAAATGTTGTGTGTTTTACACTTGTGTAACTGTGAGTGACCAAATATTTAGCATGTGGTTTTTGTGTTTAACACAGGAGGAAGACAAACTTGAAACTCCAAAGGGCGTTGAGGTGCTAAAGAAAGCAGCCAAAAAGGTAGATTTAGATTAAACTTTAAGTTTTGTAACAAGACAGAGGTGTTTTAAATGTTTTAATGATCATTGTCACTAATCTTTTCTAAATTTAATATTGTATTTCCAAACTAACTTTTTGTCAGCACACTTTTCTAAGCTGTTGGAGTTGGTTCTGAATTTTTTCACTATTAGTCTGAGCTATTTTTATTTATTCGATGCTTTCTTCAATGTTCTCATTGATATGAGGAAAACTCACCTAAATTTCAGACTAGTTGTTATTGGAGCTTTGTTTTTTTATGCACCAAGATACCAAGTCAGAAACTACACAACCTGTTCCAAAAGAAAACTTACATAAACTATAAAGCTATGCTTTAGATTTGTAGAATGATTTTTTAGTTTTTTTATTAGTTGTAATAAAATGTTATTTAGTGAACAACATTCTTTAAGTATACATTCTAATACACATATTCACTTAAATACATTAAATTAACTATTCAGTATCAAAATAAAATTGCAGTTAATCAGAAATGATTATCTAAGTCAATTTTTTTAAATGCAGGATGAGGCTAAACCTGAAGACACAAAACCCAAAGATTCAGAAAGAAAGCCTTCAGTAGAGGTAGGCTTTACATTAACATTACTCTCTCACAATGTTGATAATTTCCACAGCATTTAATTCCTTGATCATTATATACAATCTAAAATAAGAAATTAATATTACACTTCAATATATTTTTTAATACTATTTCTAACAGTTTCAATGTATTTTTGTTGGCTAATTTGTGTATGTTGTAACCAGTTTGTAAGTGTTGACTAAATAATTGTTGTTAGAGCTTTTGTTTTTCCATGCAGTTAGAGTCTGAATTTATAAATATAATATAATTTCATATTGTAAACAACATTCCTATACAATACATTTTAATGCATACAGTCACAGAGATACTGTAAATTGAAAACTAAGAATATGTCAGTCAATCATAACAGTAACAACAGATTTTCAGTTGAGAGTTTGTGTTTTATGTACAGTTTGTTGTTTTTGAGTGACTAGGTGAAGTTTGAGTAGTCTGTTTTTCTCTAATTTAGGAAGCTACCGAACCTGAAGTTACAAAACCTAAAGCATCAGAAAGAAAACCTTCAATAAAGGTAAGAATTATAACTATAAAAACAGTTTCAGACAATGGCTACTAGCCTTCAAACTTCATTACTTGATTTAACACCTAAATTACTATGCCTTTTAATGCACATAATCACTAAATTTGTTCAAATCGATTGATTATTATGTTGCAGTCAATCAATTATATTACAGTTAGCTGAAAATCAGACCAACAGTACGTGGTTTGGATTTCACATAAAGCTGTAGGTCCCATAGTTGCCCTGGCTTTTGGGCTATTTATAAATAAAAAACTGTCCCTTTCTGAGGAACAGTTGAACTCAGTAACTAGACTACACTCATCCTACACTCATATAATCATTTATATTCGCCTTAAAATACGCACAACGTTGTGTCGGCGTTTCATATGTAAGAATCATAGCACTCTCATTATTTGTTCTTGTTTGATAACAAATTTGTATATTGCTGAATGGCAGAGTGAAGTTACTGCTTTTATTACTAAAATGTACAAAGATACTTAGGCTGTAGTTATAGAATCAATAACCTTTTATAAAACTATACTATTTACTAACAAGAATATCTGACAATTTGTATACTTGTACATAGGATACATAGATATAGGAGTACATGCACAAAATGTTACTTTTATACATGTTTAGATCACAATTAAGTATTGTATTGCAATCATTCAAACAATTTCAACATATGTTTGATATATTTTTACTAACAACCAGTTTGTTAATGGTGAATGGCAGGAGCTTACTGTTTTTTTAACCCAGGGAGAGGCTGAACCTGATGCTTCAAAACCCAAAGATTCACAGAGAAAACCCTCAATAAAGGTACGATCTAATATTAGACCAATAACAGATAAATTTAGCCGTGGATTTGCAATTTAAAAATTCCAATTTAGATCTGCAGATATTTGCAAATTAGATCATGAATTGAATACATGCTCACATATCATGTTGATTAAAAAACAATCTCATGCCTTTATCTTACAAATCTAAGGTTAGTACTTGCTTCATATATAGCATACTTAAAAACTATACCTTTTGAAAACATTTAAATACATATTCAAATCATTGAACAAATTTTAGTGTATTTCAATGGTTTTATTTATTTTTGCAAGCTTATTTTTGTATTTAATAACCAGTTTGTAAATTTTGGGTGACTAGTTGTTTTTAGAGTTTTCTTATTTAATGCTAAACATAAAACATCATAACCAAATGATTCTGCAAAACGAACACACCAATACAGATTATTACTGGAGATGCATAGAAAAAAATTCAGTAGCAAATATTTTATTGCTGTTTCTATAATTACAATTGTATAATTAATTACAATTGTAACACATTTATTTTTGATTTTCCCTGTTTTTAAAAAGTTAGTTTGTAAATTTAAATTACTGATTGAAAATACAGCTTGTTTTGTTTGTCTAAAGCATTAACACCCTGTACAAAACTCAAGATAAAAGAAAAATATTCAACAGTTATTATCTCGAACTTTGATGAATATTGTAAATTTTATTTAAGAAATTAATAGTTTAGTTTACTGTGGCATTAGTGTCGGAGTAAAGCAGCCCTCATCTGAGAGCATTAGTGTTAAAAATTAAAGAAATAATTATAAATAGTAATGGTAAATAATAGCTTTTGATAATGGTAAGGGGTGATAGAGGTGTAATTAAATTTATTTAAACATAAATACAATAGATTGTGATGCATATAATGTACTTAGGTATCATAATATGTGAATAATGCATTTGCTGAAATAATTCTATTATCAATTGTAACATGTTTTTTGGGCTTTTTATCAATAATATTTATATAAGTGAATGTTGAATAACTCGAGTGGAGATAGAGCTTAATTTTTCTTATGCAGGACGAGGATACACATGAAACTTCAAAACCCAAAGATACGCAAAAAACATCTACAATAAAGAAGGTAGGCAATACACTAAGAACAGTTTCGATACTTGCCATACAATTTCACTCTTTGAACAATCATAAATATTATACTATTTGTTGCATACAATGACTCAAATTATCACAAAGATATTAGCAGCAGATATTATATAGCAATTATAACCATTTAAACTAATTTTTTGGCCAGCTTTTTGTGTAATAATAACAAGTTTTTAAATGTTTGTTATTAAGTGTTTTTACAATTTTCTTTTTTCATTAATGCATGACGATGTTAAATCTAAAGTAACATAACATAAGTATTCAGAGAGAATTACTATGAAGACATGTTTTACACTACAGCAAATATTATACATTATTTATAACTGTACAACATTTAATTTACTGCCCAAGATTCATATAAATACTATGTATACCTAACTACTTAAGTTTAAAATTTGAGTAGATATATAATATGGCGGTCAATCTTAAAATATTTTATTGTATCCTTTTTCTTTTTTTATTGATTAATGAGTAAATGTTGAATGACTAAGGGTAAGTGTAGCTTTCTTTTTTTAATGCAGGAAGACGCTATACTAGAACCTACAAAACACAAAGATTCACAAAGAAAACCTTCACTAAAGGTAGGCATTACACTATCAACACTTTCAAACTATGTTCATACTTGCCATACAATTCCATTTATTAATTTTATGTTACTTGAACCTACAAAACCTAAATTGATTCACAAAATACACCTTCAGTAAAGGTTGGCTTTAAATAACACTTCCAAACAATGCTGATATATTGCATGACATTTCTTAAAATACTTGAATATTGTACAATCTAATGCACATAATTATTTAAGTAAATGTCCATAGCAATAACAAATATTGTATTGGAGCTAACACTCCAGTGGCCGTTAACACTCCAGGGTCTGCGTGGACCCCACAATTGAATTTGTCTTATTCCAAAAATATTTTACAAAGAGGCTGCCAAACTAAGTTAAACAATGCAAACAATCTATGTTAACACGTCTTCAATAAATGAAAAGTTAGAAAATACATGCTCATAAGTTGTGGAAATAAGTGTTCCTCTAAACATTTTTGATATTTCATTTCGTAAGATACTTAATAAAATTATATTTAAATATTTGGTAGTAATTCCAAACCCCAAATATTATATGATAATAACAATGACTAATATCTGATTATGAAAAGTAACAATGATCGTAAGTTTTTATTGTTTTGTATGTTTATTGGTAACAGTTCCCAAAAATCTTGTTCAGGTATTCTGGGTATGTATATTTGTTGCACTTAACACATTTGTTTTAAACCTTTTTATCTTTTGATCGGCCACATTGGAAACACCAACCGTTACTTCCGTTCCTCCTTTCTGGCTGTTCTTCTACTGTATCTTCAATGCCTGGAGGCAATTTACCTCTTCTTTGAATTTCTTTTGGAATAGTTTTGATACATAAGCGACGTTGAATGACAGCTTTAATAAGCTCCAAACCAAACGTACTCAAATATTTGTAACACACTACATTAGTATTATTGTCATTAGCTTTAAAAATATTTAGTGCATTGACACTGTGTCCGTGAGTTACGAGCCATGCTGGGTTCTATACAGGGTGTCCCGTAAGTAACCAGCCAAACTTCTGTAGGTCATTCTTTGGGTTAAAACAAACAAAAAATGTCATGTGTACAAATCGTCTATCTCGCTCCATTATCAGGCTATCTGTCTGTATGTGTTTTTTACTAAAAACTTAATATCTCAAAAGTTATTTAAGATAAAACCATGAAAATTGGTATGAATGTTGATCTTTACATTATCTATGTACTATTTAAATTTCATTTTTTTACAACAATCTTTTTCAAAATGGCGGCCATTTTAAATTTTTAAAACTAAATATCTTAATAACCTTAAATTTTACTAAAAACTTGTAAGTTACAAAAAAGTTTAAGAATATATTTCTATAAATAATTATATAAAAAGTTTTAAGATTGAACAACTATTAACTGAGAAATTACAATTTTTATCAAATTTGAAAATTAAAGTTTTCAATTTTATTAATATCAAGCATATTTTTATTTGATAAAAATTGTAATTTCTCAGTTAATAGTTGTTCAATCTTAAAACTTTATATATAATTATTTATAGAAATATATTCTTAAACTTTTTTGTAACTTACAAGTTTTTAGTAAAATTTAAGGTTATTAAGATATTTAGCTTTAAAAATTTAAAATGGCCGCCATTTTGAAAAAGATTGTTGTAAAAAAATGAAATTTAAATAGTACATGGATACTGTAAAGATCAACATTCATACCAATTTTCATGGTTTTATCTTAAATAACCTTTGAGATATTAAGTATTTAGTAAAAAACACATACAGACAGATAGCCGGATAATGGAGCGAGATAGACGATTTGTACACATGAAATTTTTTGTTTGTTTTAACCCAAGGAATAACCTCCAGAAGTTTGGCTGGTTACTTACGGGACACCCTGTATACCACCTGGTTTTCTTGTCCTTGCCTATATAGAGTTCATGACGGCCATGTTCTTGATTTTCATCCATAACGGTATAATCACCACTAAATATAATCTGTTCGGCAAATATCATCATTTAGTACTCCACTTTCTCAATTTTTATCTTCGCTTACATCAGGAAAACTATTATCAAACTCATTATGCCTACCTTTGTTAATTTCAGTGAAGTCCTCCTCTCTTTCATAGAGGTCCACATCATGCAGTTACTCTCATAATCACTGGTTTTTATTTATATATATAAAAAGAACAACACTTAGCAATCTTTTTTTGGTGTTTGTAATGTTCAAACATTAAATTTTTTTATTTTACATTGTTTTTATTTCATTCAGCCATAATTTTAACTGTTTTCTGTCAATTTCACAAGTTCTATATGCCATTTCAAACTAAAAAATTAAACATGTAATCAATAAAGCAACCTGAACGGACTGTAACATAAGTGTTCCGTGGGGTCTGGGTGGACCCCAAGACGTGCAGACTTCAAATAAACAACTTTTAATATAGAGAATACGCTGACAACAACAGTCAACCTTGCACTAATATGGATGACTGGAGTCGGTTGGAAGCTAGACTACAGCTCAAAGACACAAATGCTGAAAATCTTAACTGGCACAAAAATTAAAATCCTGGGGTCCGCATGGACCCTGTGCGACTACTGGAGTGTTAATCATGACAGTCTCAAAACTTATATGTTGGTTCGTTTTAGAGTGTAAACATTTTTAAATGTTGATTGACCAAGTGTTGCAAAAACTTTCTTTTTGCATAACATAAGCCAAATATACTGATATAAAACCTATTGAGTCAGAGAGAAACGCTTAGATAATGCAATGTTTTACTCTATAGAAGTCTGAGACAACGTAGATAGTTGTAAAAACATTTTTGTTTACTAAATTACATTTAAATACCATACAAGCTAATGTGTAAAATACTCATACACCTGTGAACCATTCAGTAACAACAATTATATTTAATCAAAACCTAATACGTTGTGACTTTTTTTCAATAATCAGTGTGTAAATGTTGAATGACTAAGTGAGTGTAGAGCTTTCATTTTTTAATACAGGAAGACGCTATACCAGAACCTACAAAAACCAAAGATTCACAAAGAAAACCTTCACTAAAGGTAGGCATTACACTATCAACACTTTCAAACAATATTAATATTTTTCATGACATTCCATTTCTTGAGAATACTTTATTAGTGTACATTTAAAGTAAATATCCACATTAGTAACAAATATTACATTGCCGTCAAGCAACACAGTTTCAATACATTTGTTATGGTTTTTTTGTTGTTTAATAACCAGGTTTTTAATGTCAAGTGAGTAAATGTTGTTTGGGCTTTCTTTTTTATTAATGCATAGAACAACTTACACACATGTATATTATACATTCTCTTGCATAAACATACATTTGAGCAACTCAATAACAACACTTTTATAGCAGTTATTTCAATCGTACTTTGTTGTTGTTTTTATCTTTTTTTTTAATATCAATATGTAAATGTTGAATGACTAAGTTAAGATATAGGTTTTTTTTTAATTCAGGAACAAGCTATACATGAACCTACAAAACACAAAGATTCACAAAGAAAACCTTCACTAAAGGTAGGTATTACACTGTTAACAATTTCAAACAAAGTCAGCATAGCAATAAATATTTATTTCTTACAAATATTTAAAATTGTTCATAATAATGCACATAAAAACTCAACTATATTTTCACAATTATAATTAATAGTGTGTTTTATTTGATCATAATACTCTCATTGTATATTTATTTGCTTATATAATTATTATTGGTTTATTAACAATTTTAAAAAGTTGAATGTTGTTAGAGCTTTCTTTATCTATTAATACAGGAAAACACTGAACCTTAAGCTACATAACACAAATAATCATTGAGAAAACCCAAATAAAGCTGCGTTTTCACTACAAAAGTCTTAATGACCGTTTATTTACCAAATAAAATTTATATGAAACATTCCAATGCAAATAATCACTCAAGTACTACAGTGAACAAGTTTACAAAGAATTGTATTGCACTTAATCATAAAACTCATATCATATATTTGGTTGGATTTGTCCTGTCTATTGAAATAAACTTAAAATTGTTGAACGAATGAGTGAAATTATAATATTTTTAATATTTCAATGCAGGATGACACTATGTCTAAAGCTATGAGACAGAAAGATTCAGAGAGAAAACCTTCAATTAAGGTAGGGATTACTACACTAGTGACACTTCCAAACAATGTTTTTACTTGCCATAGTACTTAATTTATTGAAAATGCTTGAATACTATACATTTCCATTCACATAATAAATCAAGTACATGTCCAAATAGTAATAAGTTATATGTTGCAATAAATACTGGAATTTTCAACATATTTTTGCCAGCTCATATTACGAGTTCAATGACTGGTTTGAACTTTTAATTATGGAACTACGTTATTTTTTTTTCTGTAATGAAGAAGGTGGCTAATCCTTAACACTTTCAATGAAAAAATAGAACATAATTGCGCACTCCCCGAGTACGAAACACTATCACATAGTAGTACAGGAGGCACTCCTCACACAAATATAGCGGTATCCGAAAACGAAATACACTAAAACATACACCAAGGCTGCCACAACAAGCGACGAGCAGCACAACGTTCCTGGGCAACGGCTAGCCTCACCCTGAATAAATACATTTCAAGGGCGGGCAGTGCATTGTTCCATGTGCATCGCCAGGCACGCCATAGCAGCACTACATTGATCAATGTAGCCCACATGGGACGTGTTAAACTAGAGATCAAGCCTTTGGTAGGCTTTGCACATAACAATAAAATTACATTTATATACATGCCTTAACAATACATTCTAACATATATAATCACTTAGGTACTTGAACAAAATGATTTTACAGTTAATCATAACAAATAAAGATATATCACAACACTCGTTGAAACATTTGGTTTAGTAACCAGTTTGTAAAATATTGGATCTAACTAGTTTAAGCTTTATTTTGTGTTTTAATGCAGGAAGACACTAAGCCTGAAGCCACGAAACGAAAAGATTCAGAGAGAAAATCTTCAATAAAGGTTAGTTTAACATTGATGTTTATGTCCAAATATAATAGTACATTTTTCTCACAAACTGTCATTTACAACATTCATACAATGTTATTCATTTTAATATATTTACTTACAATAAACAAACATTTTTACCATCCAACTATGTAATTTGTAGTTTATCAAAATAAAATGATTGCACATTTTTATCATACACATGCATACTTTTATATTACTAAAGCCAAAGTTACCTAAGAAGACAAGCCCACTTAGACAGTAGTAAACAAATGCAGGAATAACAAATTTTTATCACAAATTTTCATTAACTGGCACTACTGTGATAGTGGACTTTCTTCTTAGGTAAGTTTGCTGATGCCCTAAGAATCTCTCCTAATTTACTAATTACTGGCCTAATGCTCTTTAACCTAACCTAAAATTTATATCACTAAGTGTTAATTATGTAATAACTCTACAAGTAACCAGAACATGTAAAGCATGTTGTGATATGTGTTAATGTAATCATGTTCTTCAACTCTCAATAACAGATGACACAAAGTAAAGAACGATTTGAGAAACAATATCTGAATGTATTTTAAATTAAATAACTTCCTTACGAAACATATATTTAGTATTACTAATTAATATTTAGCTTATTATATAACAAAAAATCACAGCTAACTATAAGTTAAAACATGTCATACTAGTGCAAGATGAACCAGAAATATATTGCACCTGCTTTAGTTTATTATAAAATAAAAAGAATACTGTATAACAATTTTGTTTAAATTACAAAGCACATGAATTATTTGACCAACATTTTATAGTAAATAGTTCAAATTAAATTGATCACTCATTGTCAGCTAAATATATGTACTAAACATTTAAAAAATAAAAATCTTGTTTTTTTAAAACCAACAATTTATAAGTAAAATTGATAAAGAATTATTTTATAATAGCCGAAGTAAAAGAATTTGTCCCAATCCACTAAATGTACTTAAAAATGGATTAAAATTGTGTTCTATAGCATAGATAACAATATTTAACTCTTAAGTGTTGTTTTTTAAAATAGTTAATTACAAAAATGCATTTGGTGTTATAAATTGTGCCTTTGTGGTACTAAGAACGACTTTACAATAATCGATATACTGTGTCTCTGCACTACACGTCTTCAACATAATGGTCATTGTGTGTCAATTAACCGAGTGCGATAGCCAGATCAGTTAAGTATGCTGTTTTTGTCCTATGATTCAGGAAGAGATTAGATCCAAAGTTCCCAAAACAACAGCTGAAGTGAAAACACTGGATTCCCAGATTTTGCCATTTGTACATTAAAATAATTTTTCGAGTAATATATTTATCACAGTTAAAAATACAGCATACAATTTTATGATTTACAAATAACTAACTAATTAGCTGATTTGAAGCTGTTCAAAATAAATGTACTTACATTGTATTTAATTACTGCAGTAACATTTACATATGCCCCTCATGCTGTACTTAAATACAATGAACACTTTAATCTGTTGTGGTCACATTTTCTTACAGTTTTGCCAATTTCTTATACTTTCTAGGATCTGATAGAAATCTCTGTGACTTATACATTTGTTTAGGGTTAGTGGTTCTGGTAGTGGTTAGGGGTTACTGAACTGTCAATTAACGTTCATTCTCTATTAGTTTGCCCTTCGGTACCATCCCATCTGTGGACTTACAGTAACTGTTCAACTAGTGAAGAAAACATTTATAATATTTCAAATGCAATTTTAAACTGTCAAGCTATGCAAATTTTAACGCTTTTAAAAAGAGCATTGGACTTTTAATATTGAGTATTTCTTCAGATTAATTTTATGAATCAAATCTACATTACTATTTTTCGTTTCTATAAAACAATTTAAAAGTTATAATATCCAAGATATGGCTTTTCCTATAAGTTTGCATTCAAATTGTCGTCATGCAAACATTTATAAAGTAGTGATTTTCTTTAAAAAAAATTTTGAGAACCAAACATGAGATTTATGCCTATTTTGAACTAAATCGCAATATTTTAGTTCAGCTTGCTACATTAATAATTTCCTTAAGTCATTTTTTAAATGCCCCATTAGATTCCACTATCAATATACAGGAGAAACTTAAATTGTTCAGGATTGTTGGATAAAAACACGAATGAAATGTTCGTTAAGTACAACAAAATTATAATGACATATTTTGTGTGATAAATTGCACTCATTTTATGTTGTCAATAAAATTATTCACACCAAACATTTAAAAGAAAATAAATAAGCAAATTATAGTGTTGGAAAACATACAAGATTTATGTTAGATTTTAAGTTCAGCTTAGTGTGGCAGATAAACGTGTAATTACAAATAATGCTAAGATTTAGTTCACACATTCAGAGACACATAAAATATTAACCTTCTAACATTTGTTATATATAAAGCTTAGTTTAAAAATATTCCAAGAAAATGTGGTAAAAAATGCAAAGAAGTATAAATCTATGAATACTATAACTGAAAAACCTGTTGTATTTAGACATTTTCATTCAATGAGACTCTTCAATATCATGAATTTTAAATAAATTTACATTTTTTTAATGATAGGTGTAATATTGACCTGAAAAAATCAGACTAAAACAAGCTTCTTTTTTTCTCTTCAAGTTATATATTTTGATACTCTTCTGGTAAACTAGCATTGCAGCAAAATAACATGAACTATCAGTCAATTACAGCCCCTCATAACATCAATATATTCAATACTGTCTAACATTACATAAACAAATATAGCGAAAACATTGATGTTCAAATTAACACATCGTGTATGCTTATAGAAAATATTGAAAGACTAGACTAGATGAGCATGTTTGTTTTTGTTGCTTTATAGGAAGAGACAAAACCAGAAGAGTCCAAACCTACACCAGCTGTGAAAAAGCCAGAGCCAAAGGTATTTAAAATGTTGATGTGTATTGAACAGTAATTAATACAAAATGAACAATTAATTTATTATTGTAGAATATAAAATTAATGGGACGTTTTAAAGTTTCAATAGAAATAAAAACTATACACTATTGTAGAAATAAAACATATTCCATATGAAAACCAAACCACACAAGTTTCAGTTACCATTACTTACTGAACACTCAGTTGTTATCGATTTCATTAAAAACGAAAAAAAATCATGTCACAAACATTTCTAATACAGTTGACTCTTGATAATCCGACAGGTGGGGTGTGGGATTACCAAAAATATTGGATTACCAAATTTTGCCTTAATATCACTGTATAAATTTAGAAAATCAAAATTTTTTAGGCAATATGAATTGGACTACATACATATCAAGAATTAAAAATGATTAATTTATGCTTTAAATTTTGATATTGGCAGGTTTATTGCATTAAATAACAATTCAGAAAGTTTGTACAGTACATAGCCTACTAAAATCTAAACATGAAAAAAACAACTATAGTCTTTCTGCTTCTTTTTACGCAAACATTCAGTGAAGGCTTTTTCTTGAATGTCTTTCAACATTAAAACGTTGCTAAAGTCAAGTTCACGTTTCTCGCAGCATTGTATCATATTAATGGTAGCTGACATAGCTTCGTCACAGCTGATCACGTATTCTGTCTCCACAGCCTCCTCATTTGTGTCGTCTTATGTAGACACCTTGTGTCGTCTGTACTACTTTGCACGTCAGCCTCTACTGAACAACTGAACGCAGCTAGAAACTAACGGAATACTTTTGATAACTAAATCCTGTTGAAACATGAAAAGTTTGCACTGTACACAGTACAGTCAAGATTGGTGATCCAGACAACCTCGAATTACCGAGCATGTCGAACTGTTAAATGTTGGACTATCGCAAGTCAACTGTATTATCAATGCTTTTATTCATACCTGATCTTTGTGCAGCTCTAGTCAGTACATTTATGTGCAAATTAACACATTGTGTACGCTTATAGAAACCTGTAAAAAACCAGATGAGCATGTTTGTTTTTGTTGCTATTTAGGAAGAGGCAAAACCAGAAGAGCCCAAACCTACATCAGCTGTGAAAAAGCCAGAGCCAAAGGTATATAATATGCTGATTTTTATTGAGCTATGTGTAATTAATAATAATCATTACACCATTATTAACTTAACATTACAGTACAATATAAAATTAATGGGACCTTTTTTAGTTTCAGTCAGGACAAAATCTGCTCTATGTGTTTGAGATAAAACATATGTTACCTAAAATATTATTATGCAAGTTTAAGTTGTCATGTATGACTTACTATTGATTTATGTAACACTATACTTAAGTAATTAATCACAATAAATTCTAAAACATCAATGTTATAATTTGTGGCCAATCTTTGTACAGATCTAGTTAATACATTTATGTGCAAATTAATAATTAATCACAAGAAATGTCTTAACGTAGTAACACATTGTAAATACATGTATGTTCAAACTAACTCTTTTTATACGCTTATAGAAAACTGTGAAAGACCAGATGAGCATGTTTGTTTTTGTTGCTATTTAGGAAGAGGCAAAACCAGAAGAGCCTAAACCTACATCAGCTGTGAAAAAGCCTGAGCCAAAGGTATATAAAATATTAATTTTTACTGAACAATAATTTACGTAAATCAAACATCAATTGATTACAGTAAAAATAAAAATATGGAACTTCTAAAGTTTTAGTCAAAATACAAATCATTACACAAGAGTATAGAGATAAAACATGTCAATTAGGGAAAATCTAACTACAAGTTTCGATTAATTACCTTTATTACTAGTTGACTATTCATCTGCTTTTAATTCAATTGATATAACAAAATAAACTGTCAAACAAAATGTCATACATTAATGTTTGAATATATGCTTAAACATGGAACAGATGTAGTGAATAAATATATGTTCAAACTAACATATCTTGTAGCTTAGGCCTAGCGCACATAGGTGATATTTTAGTTGGATCACAAACTGCTAAACAGTTGTAAAATCTGTTCAAGATAAGTTTACATGAGACTGCACTCAATTGCAACAGAACAATTGTATCAGTAAAAAGTTTTTCACTGCCACAGATCTCATACAACCTGCTTCACTCATTCATACCGCAAAGGTTTGAATCTGCCTGTGCTCACAGTTGCATTTTCCTTTACTTTTGAATTATGCAACAAATAAATCGCAGTTACAAAAAATTGCCAGTGTGCGCAAGGCCTTGTAGGAAATCTGTGAAACACTAAACTAGATATGCATGTTTTTTGTATATAGGAAGAGGCTAAACCAAAAGACTCAAAATCCTCACCAGCTGTTAAAAAGCCTGAGCTGAAGGTATACAACACTTATTTACTGTAATATACATAAGATAAATATTATTTCATTATATATTATCAGTTACACATACATTGTTTGTAATTAAATATGATATCAATGTTTGTTAGTTGTTACCATCAAAATTGTAATTATGTACTAGAGTTTTGAAGTAAAGCACTTTTTGGTACCTATGCATCATAACAATCACTCTAACTTATAAATATCTATCTTATTCATAATACGTTTACCCACCCACAAATTTATGATGTTGAACATGATGCTCACCGATTGATACATGTAAGGATAGGTTAGGTTAGGTCATAACTCAGTAGCTGCTGTACTACTCAAGTACTCTTGTTCATTTAATAAATTGCAACTCAAATTTAAATGATTATATATGACTAATTATTTAAATAACAGATTACGTACCTTATCGTCCTCAATTCCTGTATAGTAATAAAGTTTACTATAGTTTCAACTATCAAGTAGTCATTTCCAAAACATCACGAACGTTAAATCTTCATCTAAATTGATGTCGTCAAAGAATAAATATTAACATAAAACGCATTTAGTAACATTTAAATACGATTGTACTGTACATAGAAAACATTGTTTACCGGCCGGTACTTGTCACTGAAATGTTGCTAAATGCATTTTATGTTAGTATATATTCTTTGACGACATCAATTTAGATGAAGATTTAACGTTCGTGATGTTTTGAAAATGACTACTTGATAGTTGAAACTATAGTAAACTTTATAACTATACAGGAATGGAGGACGATAAGGTACGTAACCTGTTATTTCAAGTGCCAATTCCAGAAGGCTAATCATGAATAAACTAACTATTTAACAAAAACTTGTTAATAACTAATCACAAAAGACATCTTTAACATAATTGTTATAATTCCTGCCTAAAATTAGTAAATACATATATGTTTAAACTAACATTCCATGTACGCTTATAGAAAGTCTGTAAAAGACCAGAGTAAATGGAACATGCTTTTTTACTATTTATATTCAGAGAGAAGCGAAACCAGATGACTCCAAAACTATTCCAGATAATTATGAAAAATCCCAAACCAATGGTATATAAAATAATAAACAGCTGTATTGTAATTGAACATTTATATACAGTATATGGAAACAAAACTTATTGACTTCAAAACATTTAAATAATGGGACCTTGTATATTTAGTCAGAATAAAAATTATACTCTAGAATTAAAAATACATACCGCCTGTAGAAAATATAACTGTAAAAATTTCAATTACCTTTAATTAGAGTGGATGACGGAGAATAATCTCAACGTTCTACCTTTAATAGTTTAAGTAATTGTATTAATTAGTACCTATTAAATTAATAGCATTTAGTTGCTATTAATTTAATTTATAAAATAAAATGTACAACACAAAAATGTCATACACAGTCAATGCTATTATTCATACCTAATCTTTGTGCAGCTCTACTCAGTACATTTATGTGCAAATTAACACATCGTGTACGCTTATAGAAAACTGTGAAAGACCAGATTAGATGAGCATGTTTGTTTTTGTTGCTATTTAGGAAGAGGCAAAACCAGAAGAGTCCAAACCTTCTCCAGCTGTGAAAAAGCCAGAGCCAAAGGTATATAATGTGCTGATTTTTATTGAACTATGTGTAATTAATAATAAACAGTAAACCATTAATTTTATTTTTCAGTAAAATATAAAATTAATGGCACATTTTGTAGTTTCGGTCAGAATAATATCTGCTCTATGGGTTTGAAAGAAAACATATATCTTCATTAAAATATTATCATACAAGTTTAAGTTGTCATATATCACTTACTATTGATTTATTTAACACTATACTTAAGGAATTAATCACAATAAATTCCAAAACATCAATGTTATAATTTGTGGCCAATCTTTGTACAGATCTAGTTAGTACATTTATGTGCAAATTAATAATTAATCACAAAAAATGTCTTAACGTAGTAACACATAGTAAATACATGTATGTTCAAACTAACTCATTTTCTACGCTTATAGAAAACTGTGAAAGACCAGATTAGATGAGCATGTTTGTTTTTGTTGCTATTTAGGAAGAGGCAAAACCAGAAGAGTCCAAACCTTCTCCAGCTGTGAAAAAGCCAGAGCCAAAGGTATATAATGTGCTGATTTTTATTGAACTATGTGTAATTAATAATAATCAGTAATTTTATATCATAGTAAAATATAATATTAATGGGACATTTTTAATATCAGTCAAATTAAATCTGCTCTAGGAGTTTGATACAAAACATATATCTTACCTAAAAGATGTCCTTACAAGTTTAAATTGTCATATATGACGTACTATTGATTTAGTTAACACAATACTTAAGCAATTAATCACAACAAATTACAAAACATCAATGTTAAGATAGGACATCAGCAAACATACCTTGGAAGACAAGGTATCTCTCTTTGTAATCACCTGTAGAAAAAAAGTGGCACAGAAAGTTTGTGCATATGTAATTCCTTTGTTTTTGTGTAATACTGTGGTGTTAGTGGACTTGTCTTCTAAGGTAAGTTTGCAGATGTTCTCGTAATAAATATACTAATTCCTGGCCTAGTGCCCTTTAACTTAACCTGAAACATCAATGTTATAATTTTTGGCAAATTTTTGTAAAGATCTAGTAAGTGTATTTATGTGCAAATTAATAGCTAATAAAGAAAAGGTCATAACATAATTGTTATAATTCCTGCCTAAACATAGTAAATACATATATGTTTAAACTAACATTCCATGTACGCTTATAGAACACTGTGAAAGACCAGACTAGATGAGCATGTTTTTTTTTTTTTTTTTTGCTATTTAGGACGAGACAAAACCAGAAGAGCCCAAACCGACATCAGCTGTGAAAAAGCCTGAGCCAAAGGTATATTAAATTTGTTTCGTTATTGTACTGAAACTTATGTAGAACTGAACAAACACATTGATTACAATAGAATGTATAATAAATGGTTTTTTGAGAGGCAAAATCTTAGAAGTCGGTTTGCCTCTGACTATGATAGGAACAGACTTAACATACTTATCATAGTCTGTCTATAGGGATTTACACCCACTCTATGTAAATCGGCTGTTAGTTCACTTCAGTTAGTTAGTTGGGGGTGTTGTACAATATATACAGGAGTGAACAGGATTTTATGTGTGGGGTGAAAAAGAGTACCTATACTTTGAATTTCAAGCTATTTCAATGGATTCTCCAAGACATACATTGCTATCATTCTTAAAGATATTGTTACTGGATACTGTTGAGTTCTTGCACACATTAAAATTATAATAATTTTAATGTGTGCAAGGACTCAACATTTTCATAAAATAAATATTTATTTTTCTAGACCTCTCAGTTACCATAATCAGATTCCATAATCAGTCCTTAATAATCCATGCGTAATCAGTTTCCATCATCAGACTCTACATAAACATTAAAATCATACCTAGTTTGCTTCTTTGAATAATTTATATTTCAGAATGTGAATTTATATTTTATTCATTTTAAATGTGCGAATTAGTCAGATGCATTGAAAACAGAAACAAAGGGTAAGGAACCCCTTTTTTTCATTTGGAAAACAAAACCAACCAACAGGCTTTAAACTACTTTGTTGTTGTTTTTTTAACCAAATTGTATTTTATAAATATATAAGTTTTACGAAAAAGTAGATTTTGTAAAAAGATAATCCAGACAAAAATATCAAAAAAATATAAATTGATCATAATTGCTTCACCTTTTTGACTAGTATAGGTTTTAATGACTTGTAAAACACAAGTCCAGTATGTAGTGTTAAGTTAAAAATTTCTTCATTACAAAAAATATAATAACATTGTATTTTTTGTAAAGTAAAAAATTAAACAAATTTCAAGAAGAGACAATTTCACATCAGCTAGTTTTTCTTGTAATATTTGTACCACACATAATTTGTCACAAACAATAAATAATTTAAAGAAATTTAAGATATTTGCTATCCATTTTAAAACACATGGAATCTAAAAACCTCTCGAAGTGTTTTGGCATTTGTTTTTAATTCCTAGGAGGAAAAAGGAAACATTCCTCCACAAAATAAACAGTCCTTCAGTAATCAAAATAACTAATCAACTTAATCATAGTTTGGGCAAGCCGGTGGCTGAGCGGTCTAAGGTGTCAGGACTTTGAGCTTGGGTTAGAGATAGCGCTTGTTCGAATCCGGCCTAGACTGGAAAATTTATCAGTAATATTCACCTTCTACTGTACTGGTTCGCCCCCTTACTGTGTCTGAATAAGTTCCTCGCACATATCAATAGTCTATGAGGAATGGGCAGCGTAAGGTTAAGAAGGAGATCAGCCTTTCCTTTTTCTAAAAAAAATCTTTCAATTCATATACACATCCGCTTTTGAGGTAAGGGGCATTCAGTCTTGATATTGCCCTAGTAATAAAAATAATTTTTTGTTTCAACCACCATAATGAACAATGTCATATACACATCCGCTTTTGAGGTAAGGGGCATTCAGTCTTGATATTGCTCTAGTAATAAAAATGATTTTTTGTTTCAACCACCATAATGAGCAATGTTACTACCATCCACGTCATCAGTGGCCTGTGGTAGTTTTGAAGGAATAGTGAGAGATATATATTTTTTAATATATGTACTATATGTGTGTGTATTTATATGTTTAAATTTTAATTTCTGTGGCTTTATATTGTCTATTGCTGAAACTAATATGTTAATAAGATATAATATAATTAAAGATACCTTTAAAATATAATTACTGTCTAAATTTGATAATAAGGCAATTTCTTTTTACATTTTTTTTTTTTTTTGTAAGGCGTGGAAAATCTTTTTCATTGCTTGGTATTTATTTTTAAAAACCTAATCAGTTTTTTTATGAGAAGAAGTTATTTTATATTAGGGTTTGTAATTTATTTACAATGGTAAAATGTCAAATTATGAACTTTATAGAAATTTCAATTTTAAATCTATGATTTAAATGAATTTTTGGCTGAACATTCAAGCTGAATTGTATACAATATTTTTACAATATGAAAATATTAAGGTTAAGCTTTTCGTCCCTTTTTCACATTTTGTAAATTAAATTTGTATATGGCTGCCACAAATTCTATCAATAAGCACACAACAGACCAAGACTGTATTCAACTCTGAGTGGAAAAATTGATTTCTTATAAGCTTAGCCAACCTTAAGCAAAGCTAATAATTAATGATCACATCAGTTATTATTGAAAAAAGGCCAATAGGCTTGAGACACACATGCTGTTTTTTACCATTCATATTATTTAACAGTGACACTGAGCATAGAAGTCCTGCCCTCGCACACTCAGCATTAAAATTCCGCCATCAAGAAACAGCAGTTACTTTATTCAGCTGATTCAACTGTCTTCAGCTGATTAACACATTATAAAAGAAATGCATTGCATTTATTTTATTTATTGAATTTGAAATGGACAGAAACTCTTTGGTTACACAAACACAAACGTACATCAATCAATTAAAGAGATCAGTTTGGGACCTAACCTAACCTAACCAATCTGTTATCCAACCTAACCTATTTTGATCTAACATAACCAAATTGATAAAATTCGACATATTGTAGTTTAATCTAACCAAATGGTGCTAATATGTAAAAACCTGTAGGAAATGATCGATCGAATTCATTCTTTTCGATGTCATGTAATTCATCAAAATCATTTCTAAACTGAAGAGACACTTCATGTCATACATTTCTTGTTGTATTTTTGTCTTTAAATTCATTCAATGTTTTATCCCAAAGAACAGGCCTTTCTTTAATTAAATGAATGACCGTTTTGTTGTTAATAGCCGCAAATTAATGAACACCACAGAAGTTGCAGATAGCAGATCAACACAACAAAAACATATGACGACAGCACAAAACACCCAAATTTAGTGACAGTGGTTGGTTGTCCTTCCAGATACCGATGGTGTGAAATAAAATTATCGTTAATTCTTCGGTTCAGTGTGTAGCTCCCCATATACTCCCTCGTACCACTGCTGTTATGCCGTCATCGTTAATAATCTGATCATTAAAAAACGCTGTGTTTGTCTCCGGCCATAGGTGTAAAAAAAAAAAAAATAACAATTGTATACTAGTCAGCATATTATGTGTGTTATAAAGATGAAATTGTTTTAATTGTGTGTATCTCAATGTCCTAATTGTAATTCATGTTAAATGCCTTTAGTAGCAAGGTATGTTGTGTGAGCTGTAAAAGTAAAGTGCATGTGTTTGTGTTTGTTTGTTAATCTAGGAGGAATCTAAATTAGAGCCTGCCAAACCTGGTGAAAATAAGAGGAAACCTTCTGTCAAGGTAAATAACACATTTTCTTCCATCTATATATTTCAAGGATCATATTTATGTTGATAATTGGTCAATACTAAGTTTTATTTATATCATGCTTTTCATTAAAGTGTATAAATTTTGAAGCTTTAACTTAACCTTCTTGCATAAAATCAATTTTACATTAATGATACTATGAAAAGATATGTTAAGTGTGTAGGAGGTAAACAAACCAGTGCATAGACAGCTAACCCTACTTGGACCAAAGTACTTATGATGAATCTCTTGAAGGTTTTCCCTCATGGTCAAACGACTCATCATGAGTCTCTTGAAGGTTTTCCCTTATAGTCAAATGAATGTGGACATTAGTGTCAATGACAGCAATTTCAACCATATATTAGGGGCCCACCCATACACCTATAGAGGTAATGACCCACCTGCCCACCCATACACGTACAGTGGTAATGACCCACCCACCCATACACGTACAGAGGTAATGAATGACCTACCCGTCCACCCATACACCTACAGAGGTAATGACCCACCCGCCAACCCACACACCTACAGAGGTAATGACCCACCCGCCAACCCACACACCTACAGAGGTAATGACGAACCCACCCACCCATACACCTTCAGAAGTAATGACCCACCCGCCCATCCATACACATACAGTGAAAATAACCCATCCGCCCGCCCATACAAGTACACCTACAGAGGTAATGACCCACCCGCCCACCCACCCATACACCTTCAGAGGTAACCTGTATCCCACCCTCTCACCCATACATGTACAATAGTACTGACCCACCCGCCCGCCCATACACGTACAGTGGTACTGACCCACCCGCCCGCCCATACACGTACAGTGGTACTAACCCACCCACTCACCAATACACGTACAGTGGTACTGACCTACCCGCCCACCCATACACGTACAGAGGTAATGAATGACCTACCCGTCCACCCATACACCTACAGAGGTACTGACCCACCCGCCCGCCCATACACGTACAGTGGTACTAACCCACCCACTCACCAATACACGTACAGTGGTACTGACCTACCCGCCCACCCATACACGTACAGTGGTACTGACCCACCCGCCCGCCCACACACGTACAGTGGTACTCATATATATCATGAGTCTCGGAAGGTTTCCCTCATGGTCAAACTCATGACTCTCTTGAAGGTTCCTCTCATGGTAAAACAACTGATCATGAGTCTCTTGAAAGTGTCCCCTCATGGTCAAATGACTTACCATGAGTCTTTTGATTAGTTTTTCACCATGTGACATTTCATGTTTAAACATCTCATATTATGGGTAGTTTCTCAAAATGAATCAAACAGTTTGTCGCTTTTTAAAAACTGGTAAAATATGTCATTTTGGTAAAGTTGATGTTTATTTTGTACTTTCATAGCAACAAGTTTTTTTTTAATATTTCAGAATAATTGAAATTTGTAAGGAGGAAAATAAATTCTAAATCTTTTGTTATATTTAAAACAAAGAGTTAACAATCTTAGAACTTAGGCTTAAGCGGACGGTGTTATAACTAGAATCTACATTTTCCGGTGACAACCAAGTCAAGGTACTATCTACAATATTTACAAGATAACCAGACGTTTCGCCCATACTGTGATGTGGCATCCTCAGTGGTTTCTCTGAGACAGATGTGTCTCAGAAAAACCACTGAGTATGCCACATCACAGTATGGTCGAAACGTCTGGTATCCTGTAAATATTGTAGATAGTACCTTGACGCGGTTGTCACTAGAAAATGTAGATTCTAGTTAAAGAGCTAACAAATTTATATTTTATACTAGTGCTTTTGAAATGTGTTTTTTGAATACACAAATTTTCCTATGTCGTTACATTTTAATTATGTTTTGTGACAGTGCATTCTCTGTTTTATGCTAAATAAAATGATATATAATAATATATTCTTTCCATGAAGCCTCTATTTTTTATAAACTGTTAAGAAAAAGCCTGTAAAAGGGTTAAAAAGTGACCAGCAGTGACGGAAAACACTATTGGTCCAAGTAGGATTAAACACTGTATATAAATCTTGAAGGTTTACCTTAAACCTCTTACATTTATACATTTTAGGGAATCTTTGTTTCATTCAACTCAGTATTATGTCTAAACCACACAGTAATATGTTACAAAACATTGTTATACTAGTTAAGTGTTAGGTTGCATACCGTGGTCATGTGTGCTTGTGTGTTATTGTGTGAAACATTTTAGTGACAGAATATATGAGTAGTTACAATTTACTGAATACAGGAAGAAGCTAAGCTTGAGCCTTCTAAACCAGGAGACACTCTGAGAAAGCCTTCAATCAAGGTACATATAGTATTTAACCTAATCTATGTAATTTAATAACTTATTATTTTAGTCTTAATTTGTGCTAATAACACAATAAACGTAATACAGTAAATGGGAAATGCTTGTATAGAATACTGGACAGGATGCCTTTAAACACATTAATCACACTGCAGTAAAAGGTGCAAAGAGCAATCTGTTATCAGCTGATACATCCCTCTCCCTCCCCTTACTACACCTGTTTCGGTTCTCTAAATCAGTGTTTTGCTGCTTTTTGCAAGCTATTATATAGCAGGATGTAATTAAAAAAAATGTTGTGTATATGCACTTACTGCACATGTGTTGAAAGTGTTAATCAAATGTTCTATACATATGTTAGTGGTGTTAACTTTTTATAGAAATAATATTGGTTAAGTTACCTTTTTTTCCCGTCAACAGTTCTTCTTTCATAAATGTGCTATGTACATTTCAAAGCGTAGAGCTTCATCATCAGGCTTTCCAAAAACGTCACTATTTACATACTAAACATTAAAAACATTTAAAATATGAACTATAAACACTCAAACATATTAACACAGTACATTTGCCGGCCTCTATCGCCAGCCGGCAAATGTACTGTGTTAATATGTTTGAGTGTTTATAGTTCATATTTTAAATGTTTTTAATGTTTAGTATGTAAATAGTGACGTTTTTGGAAAGCCTGATGATGAAGCTCTACGCTTTGAAATGTACATAGCACATTTATGAAAGAAGAACTGTTGACGGGAAAAAAGGTAACTTAACCAATATTATTTCTATAATATAACAGTTCTGGAGGCTAATAAAACAAAATGAATAACTTTTTATGTTTAGTTTTGAATTCATAGTTTTATACATCTGGAGAAAAATTCTATAATATTTTAAAACAAAGTCAACTTAATAAAAATTCTAACAAAAATTATATGGTTTTAGTTTTACAGTTTTGTTATACCTATAGGCAAGATAGTGTTGGCATGAATCATGGGCATGCACAATTTTAGCCCATTTTAAACTGTACAATTTTTCTGTAATTTTGTTTATATAACTAAGGTACATTCAGAACAAGAACACTAGACTGCAAATATTTCATATTAAGTGCTTCGAGCATGTACTTTAAGTCCAAGGTTTAATTCTGTCATCTTCTCTCCTATGTCATTCAAGTTACGGAAACCATAAAAAAGCCTACTAGTTACTAATAAACTTATGGTTGTAATCAGAAGATGCTAATTGAGCCCTTTGGGCCGTAGAATAAAAAAATTGTGAAAAAAAATTCTGGGCCTATTTTCTAAAACAGTCTGAAATGCATAAATTTTCAGTAAAAGCTCTGCAAACATCAGACATGACGTGCTGATCTCTTCTCGAGTGGCCAGCTGTTAAAAATTATTCGTGTCATATTTTCATTTTGTTCTATTTAATTTGACTTTAATACTCATTCTAAATTATACGTACTACACAAATAAATAGCCAGTGTTAAAAAAATATAAAATTTGTTAAAATAAATATTTAAAAATACCACCACATGATGTCAAGATCACCATCTGGGATTTTTCAAAAACCTTTTATTTTAAAGTGTCTTTGTTGCCTGAGATCTAAAGGGTTAGAAGTATCTGCTAATCCGCAATACAATACTGGTCAAATATCTTACATCTTGTCCAATCGCACAAAATCACTGTGGTTTTTAGTTCAGCGAGTCATTTTCTATATACAGAAAAAAACCATCTTTATCTGTTGTAGATCTATTAGTGCACTTAGTTTATGTGTATTGAAACCCACCCTCACACAGAACTGAGCCCTTCCGAGGGTGGGGAAAAACTCAAACTCAAAGGGAAAGAATAGAAAAAACTTAACCAGAAAAATATATTTTATTGCAAATGTGAAGAAAAAATGAATGAAAGAAAAAACAAATTACAAAGAGAAACAAAAATTATTTTACTAACATTAAAACAGCGCTGCCGACTCAGCCTAAGTTTAAGAGAGAAAAATGGTCAGCAGAACAAAGCCAACTACCAAAGCAACATTCACAAAGACACAGAGACTTAACAAAATGAAGACATATACAATGTAACAAATAAAGAGGGTAGAGGCTAGCTGAGATAGATCGCAAAACTGTGCCACGATACTATTAACAAAATTAACCCCTCAAGCCTCAACTTGTGCCTAACTTAGTTTGTAGAGAGCTTTGTAAATATTTATGCTTATAAGTTCATGTAACATTTCATATTTGTGAATAGATAGATATATTTGAAAAGTACCATCTGTTGTGACAGATTATAGTGTGATTGTATGTGTAAAATTTAGGAGGAGACTAAATTGGAACCAAGTCAACCAGGGGACACTCAAAGAAAACCCTCCCTCAAGGTATACTTTACACTTCATTATACAAATTTATATCACGTTAATAAACAATAAAATACATTTAAACAACTTACTAAGCTCAAGTTCCAAGATTCTCTTTATTTACATAATCTTTGAGATTACTGTCAGCGCAGAAATCATGTGCACCTTAGTTTCCAACTAACAGGCCTACGAAAAATCTAATCACATTATTGTTTTCCCTGTTTAGTTGTACATTATAACATATGCATTTTTAAATTTTATGACAAGTTTTAGTAATTTTTATCCTGGTTGGAACAAAGAAAGTGCCGGAATTTTAACTAGTTTTCACTGTACATCAAATTTACACCGTTATTACTCAAAAACCTGTTAATGTATCATATTTATATTTTAATACATGGTTAATACGAATTTTTATCAATTTTAGAATTTGGACTTTTCGAGAAAAAAGCTATCAATTTCCTGAAACATTGTTTTCTTGGCTTATAAAGGTTGTATAATTAATTACTTGGTCTTTTTGTAATCCTTATGACATGTATAGTTATGATACAATACTTTCATATGTGTAAATGAATGCAATGATTTTATATTGATTTAAATCAATTTAAAGTTATTTTTTGTTGATTTAACCCTCCATCTGGGCAATTTCGCATTTGCGAACTGTTTTGGCGTTGCTAAAACGCGCAAGTTCGCAATTGCGAACTTCACGCCGTGCTTCGCTAAACAGGTCATAGAATGCGCATATGACAAGCTACGGCAATGATTTTGATCTATTCGGAAACTACGTTAAATATTGAATAATTCTTTATAACTTAATAGTCGGTTATTTTAAATCGATAATTTACACGGCTTTGTGAAAGTAGCTATTGAATTCACGTTGTCGCCATATTGGACGCTTTGTACGATTCGTTGTTTGTTTGCACTCACAGTAAATACTTGGTTTTTCTGTTGTAATTATCCGTTATAAATCGTTGTAATAAATCCATTATAGAGCATGTTTCTAGCTAAATTTTAAAATATAAATCAACTTTGTAGTGTTTATAGAAAATTTATAAAATATTTTTCATTGTTGCTGTTACCGTGGCAACAAATTTTTAGGTTTTGTATTGAATCCATTTATAAATTTATAAGACATATTGTATACTTCTAAACGTATATAATGTATATATTTTCTGAAACTAGATAAAATTTAGGACATTTTTACTATGTCACATTTAAAAATTTATTATCACAACATTGTATCCAATGGGTACCCCCACCCCCTTTCGCGACTTATGAAAAAAAATTTCCAAAGTAACGTACCATAAAAAAATCAAAAATATCTTTAGGTTAAGTTTTTATACATTATCTGGTAGCCTACATTCTTGAGATCATTTTTATACCATAAACAAGTAGTTTTATTACAATTTACTTATTTTTATGAATTTTATAAAAACATCTTACAAATTGGCCAAAAATCGTGACCCAATACTGAAAAATATAGTGACCGGATCGAGGGTTAAATCTACTTAAAATCTCTAGATTTACTTACACATATGAAAGTAATGTATCATAACTATACATGTCTTAAGGATTACAAAAAGACCAAGTAATTAACTATACAACCTTTATAAGCCAAGAAAACAATGTTTCAGGGAATGGATAACAACTTTTTTTCTTGAAAAGTTAAAATTCTAAAAATAATAAAACTTATAGAAAACCTATATCAGCCAGGTATTAAAATATAAATGTGATACATTCACAGGTTTTTGAGTAATAACGGTGTAAATGTGATGTACGGTGAATACTAGTTAAAATTTTTGTTCCAACTAAGATAAAAATTATTAAAACTTGTAATAAAATTAAAAAATGCAAATGTCATAACGTGCAGTTAGACGAGGAAAACAATGGTATGATTGGATTTTTTGTAGGAATCTTTAGTTCCTTAGAAAATACCCTTCAAACTCAAGTGCACATAATTTCTGCGCAAACAGTAGTCAATACAAAATTACTATTTTAGTTTTTTACTATACCTTATTACGGAAGCAAAACATAAAACTTGGAAGTTAATAGAGTATATTACAGCAGTTACATATTTCAAATTTGAACTTATCGAAAAATTACTCATAAATTTTCATTAGAGTGTTGACAACATATTAACTTTCTGGGTACACTGTGTATATTATATACAAATGATTTGTAATGTTTTTAACACAAAATTACAACTGACCCAACATATTTGTAGCCTCATTATTTTTTTTTTTTTTTAACTAAACAAATGATAGTCCTAAATTCATTTTATTGAAGTAGTAGTAGATATTTTTTGTAGTGATTTAGAGGACAAAAATCTCTATTTTATTCTCAAAAAACGTTTATAGTGGTTAAAATTGGTTTTATATGTTTGTTTGGAAGGATCCTTCTGTTTATAATTGTTTAACGATTAGCTTAGACAGGTTTTAAATTTTTAATAAAAGTTCTCTAATGCAAAGAACATCTGGATTTGACCGTAGGCGTTTTTGTACATAAAAGTTTTATAGGTTTGACTCTTGTACACTTTTACATCCAGTCAAGGAGTTTCATTTTTAAATTTTAATCAACTTGTAAATAAGTGAAATGTCTATTTCAGTTTACTTGTAAAATGTGCTTGTAGAATAACAGTGCTATTCTTGTTTATCTTTAGAAATAATATTACTTCAGGTATTATTATTTTATTGAAAGTTATCTTATTTAGTCGGATCTAAAAACTAGTTATAAATGTTGAGTCATGACATCTTCACTGTTTCTAGTATATTAAAAAACTATTTTTTAATAAAGGGACTGTGGGTACAGAATAATATATATTTATTTGGAATACTCTTGATTTCTGAGAAGGGAAAAAGAAAGTAGGGAACAAATATTATTTTATGTTTTTCTACTGAAATTCTCATTTTATACTCTAATATCTGTGTGCATTAACTATTGTGATAACAGATTAAAACATGTGGACTTTTTCTTTTTTTATGTTGAAGGGGAATACACATATAGGTTGATATTTTACTTTTTTATTTTTAATGATTATTTAGTTGCGTGAGAAGAATTGTATTTCAAATAATGTTGTACAAATCAGAGTACATTTATTTAAGTGTGTATAAAATAACTAAAAACATGAACATCAGTGTTTGTAAATAACCATTGTGGTAACATACTAAAGCATGTTTTCAGGAGGAAACCAAGCTAGAACCTGGTAAACCTGCAGAACCTGAAAGAAAACCTTCGATAAAGGTATGGTATATACTATATTCTACTTCTTGGTGTGATTGAATAATGTTTTAAAAAGTGTTTAGCACATTTTATCTGGCCAGGCAACCACCATTACGGTGCTAATATGTTTACACTGTTGTGTTAATTTACATGGAAGTTTCAAACATCAAATATTAACCCAAGTTTTCTATGGTAA
The DNA here is from genome assembly GCA_035578905.1 of Stictocephala bisonia. Lineage (NCBI taxonomy): Eukaryota > Metazoa > Arthropoda > Insecta > Hemiptera > Membracidae > Stictocephala > Stictocephala bisonia. Next base: position 2,012,560 of record JAQJVL010000020.1, read on the forward strand.
TCTACAGCTAATAAGAACTATGAAAACAGTTTGCATCAATATTTTTAATACTTTTAGTGTTAACATTACTTATTTAGCAATGTTGTTAAAAACAGCATAAAATATTTTTAGTTTGAAAAATATTCATTTTCAGATTATTGTCCCTTGTAGTGTAAAAATAAATAATATATATAATAATCCCTCATACTACAATCAAACAAACTGACATAGTTAAAAGATATCAAGAAAGACTGAAAAAATAAAATTTGTATTGAAGAACAAGTCCACCTGAGCAGCAAAATCACCAGTTTAATCTGTGTATAGTTGACATTACATTTACTGGATTGTTAAAGAAAGTTAATTACTGCAACTAAAAAACAATAAACGATTTTTGTGTAGTTAGTATATTAACTTAAATTGAAAATATTTATCATTGTTTCCTGCAAAAAAGTTATGCAGTAAAACCTCATTAACTCGACACTTTGTGGACCCATGAACATAAGATAGACTCAAGTTGCATAGTAAATTTATACTTACATGTATATAGTTATCATACTAGCAAATAAATATCAAATATCCAACAATAATAGTCAGCTAAATGTACTGAAAAAATTGCCTCATGGAAGATTGATTTTCTTTCTTAATTTTGTGCCTGTCTGTTTGTCATGGAGTCACCGGTGGAATAAAAGATTCATGGCAGATTATATTTGTTATTGCAAATAAAGCAATGCTCCTTCAATTGATTTGACATATAATCTAAAGCATTGTATATTCTTTCAAGTCGAAGTACTGTACATATAGTCTAAATCTACCTATACTTGCACCCTGTCAGTCGTTGACTGTCGAATTATTATCGGATGTCGAGTTAGTGAGGTTTTATTGTAGTTATTTTTTTTTAAATAAGTCCAAAGATAAAAGTATTTGGCTGTTTTTAATCCTAATAAATTTTCATCATACCAACTGGACTATTTACAGTTAAAGGAGGCTTTTTGGAGGAGAAGCACATGAAACATATGTTCAAACAATAGTCTTCTCACCAACTGAGGAATGGATATTCTAGCCTTAAGTGTTTCAATTTTGACTCTTCAATCTCACAGCATTTTTTTATATCAATTCTATTAACTGTTAAATGTTGGTATGACTTGTTTCCATTCTACATATATGTCTTCCTTATGTTAACCTAACTTAAACATTCATTGTTGATAACCTACTGTAACTAGTGTGTTACTAGTTTTTAGTGAGTTGTAAATACGTTATTATAATTGTGGAATGTAGCATTTCTGTATGTGTGTGTACAGGAAGAGAACAAGTTAGAACCTCCCAAGCCAGGAGATATAAAGAGGAAACCGTCTATCAAGGTATATTGCATGTATTGTGATGATGTATTTTATTGGTCTCAAATTGTATCTAATAAAAGTAACCATTTACTCAGATACATGATTTTATTTTTCATTAGAAATATAAATAAAGTTCATAAGTCTTATGTGTCCCATAAGATGAAAGACCAGACAATTTACAACAGAGGAAGAAGTTACCAATATTTCACCATTGGAGTGACAGGACAGCGTGATGTTAAGTTGGCAGATGTTGTAGATGTTAAAATGTGGACAAGTTTGGTCCTTAATGAGTAAAAATAGTATTTTTTTTAATTTCGTTTATTTTCCTAAAGAACAAAACTAAAAAATTCATAAGACATTCATTTAAATAAAATTAAACAAAAAAAATTTTCACTTTTTCGAAAAAAGCTATATCAAACTTAACATTTACCAAATCTTAAATGTAAAGTTACTACCCTGACATGTTCATTATGATTTTTTTTACTGTAATTAACTAAATTTGACATCCCAAAGAAAAAGAAACACATAAAATGAAATATTCAAAATTAGTTTAGAGAGGCTTCAACTTGTAGTTTTCTGAAGAATAGGCCTTTAAAATAATTGATTTACTAATTATGACCACTTTAGTATGAAAACTATTTAGCCAAGTTAGCACTACATGGTGCACTACATTCAGCAGCTGAATAGACCAGTGACAAAGCAGTAGTACGCAGGACGTGTGCGTTGGCTCCCAAAGTTGTTCCGGCAATGTGATATAATAAATTTGCCCTGGTTTTAATTTTAGCTGCTGTTTTTTGAAGGTGGCTTTTAAAGGTCAGTGATCGATCTAACATCACTCCCAGATTAGATAATGCGATTCGCTGTTAAATAGTGTTCATACTAAAGCGGTCAATGTCCAACTTAATAAGGTCATGAGAGCTATTAGTGGCACTCTCATGTCAACTCCACTTCCTTGGCTCCCAGTTCTGTGCAATATAGCTCCTTCAGAGATAAGACGTCAGGAAGCACTACTTAAAGAATTCAATCTGATCTGGAATGCCCTCACCTACCCATTATACACGATCTCCCACATCAGAACGGTCGCTTAAAATCTTTAAACCCACCTCTACGTACTGCTTTCCATTTGAGCAGATCAAACTTCTCGCCCAATACCAGCTGGGCTGTAGCGTAGAACAGTTTTGATGGACGTAATAAGTTTCTTATTAACAATATGTCAATACCTGTAGGTGGGATGAACCTCCCTCGTAGGGAGTGGACACTGTTAAGTTGGTTCCGAACTGGTGTTGGCAGATGCAATTACTGGAAGTATAAATGAGGATTGACAGTAGATCAGTCATGTGATTGCAGGGAGTCTATCCAAACAATGGATCACATAATTAAAGAGTGCCCTCTGTGCTCTTTTACAGAGGGATTGGTCATCATACACAGTATCAGTGATGCAGGTGTTAGATGGCTCGATGGATTGGACTTAGCTTTGTGACAGAAGATCACTTTACATTTATAATCAATGAATATATAATCATGACTTTTGAATATTATCCAAATATCATCGCAGCTTTATAATTAACAAATGGTAGCTGACAACAAACCACACAATATATATACTATTTATGAAACAATATTGCAGAAATGGAACTGTTAAATAATTTCATTCATTCATGTTTCGAAGTACTTACCTGATTTGCATGTTTGAATTCAAAGTAAATTTAATGTTTTATTGTAAAAATTTATTTTATTATGCTAAATCATTCATGAATAATTCTAGGTTCAAACCATTTCTAAAAATTTTCAATTTTGTTCAAAGTTGTATGATTTAAATTCTAAAATACAGAATAGAATGAACGTTATCATAATTTTTATAGAAAATATACTTTCAGGAGGCAAAGGAGGAAGAAAAGAAAACTACATTAAAAACACAGAAAGAAGAGGTTCAAAAGACTGAGGTAAGTAACTTCCAATTTGTTTCATTTGTTTTATCATACGAGGAAATAATATTTACATTTAAGGTGTTATTGTGTCTAGTGAATTGAACTATAAACTCAAAGGGTGCTGAATTATAATCTTGAATTATAAAGTTGAGTCATAAACTTCAACGAAACCCATTTTACATTGCATTCAACATTATTTGTGATTTCCAAATAAAATCACCCTTATCAAATGTCAACAAGACGTGCAAGACTTTATAGGTACTCTTGATTAATAAATGTATATAAATTTTACGATATTTAAATAAACAACAATATTGTATCTAAATGTGCTTTCATTACATTACGTTATTTGCATACTTTCACATGTCTTTAATGTAAGTTTTCATTAAATTGATGTTCAGAAATGCAAACCTGGTAGGGGACTTAAAATATTCTTAATTTAAAATTTGAACTTTGTAGTATACATAGAAAAATAAAAATGTAAGTGCTTGTAAAACTAGCTGTCTGCTCTCTTTTGATTGCTTAGAAATAATAAATGTTGGCCTAGTAAACTGCAGATCCTCTGTACTACTCTACTGTAAAATCTATTGTTCCTCTATATACCTGTTTCTGTAGATCTCCTGATACTTCAAGAGGCTTTGTAGTACTCATTACACACCATAGTTAGTAAAACCTCTTAAGAGTGATACAGCACACTCACAAAACATGACTATCATGTTCGTGTTAGTTGGGTGGAATGACTGACTGTGTTGTAAACATGAGTTGGAGAGTTGTTGATCCAAATGCCATACTTATACATTGTTTTGGTGAGCAGTCTTTTGTGCATAAAGTGCAATTTTCATATACTCTATTGTATTTTCTGGTGTATAATATCAGAGATATTATATGCCACTAATTTACAAAATACAGTTTTGAAACCCAACAATATTGAAATGCCTGATAAGGCAGTTTGTGGTTTCCAAGCATTTAACTTATATGTATTATTTGACAGGAATGTCATCTATATTTACATTAAATCCATTTTCAAGAGTGAAAATCGTAAATGAAAACACAAGTATAGGATTAAATAAAAGGTATTACGCTCATTAACAAATAATTTGATATCCCGCTTTGATAATTTTGAATAATTAATAACATCATGATCAAGTACGTTTATCTCTCATTATATAAAAACTTAATTAGAGATTAAATTTTAATCTCTTGAAAAAAATTAAATATATATCCACTGGTAGTTTGTAAGGGTAAGTGTCTATGTTATACCAACATTGTTATCTGACCTATAGAAGTGTAGGGATTTTAGATTGAAATTTGCTGAATATATTGTGGAAAACTATTTGCAATAATTTTTTTCTTTATGTTTTTGGGTATTATTATTTAATTATAATTTGTCATATTTCTATTGGGTATGTCATCATAATCATATTTTATGTTAATGTTTTGAAGATTTCTATTTTTCTCATAAATGGGTAAAGCTTTTAAAACCTAAAAGCTAGTGTTTATTATAAAATTCCTTAGTATTTAATGTTTGTCATTATGTTCTTGTACTGTTCGCCAAAATCATGATATGCTGTAAAACAGAACTCAGTTGAGGAGAAGAAGTTGGACAACTCTGTAGATAGAAAGCTTTCGATGACATCTCAAAAAAAGGAATCAATTGTCGAAAAGCTTTCAGAGAAAGTTGAACTTGACAAGAATGGTGTCAAGGTAAAGAAGGTTGAACTTCTTGAGAAGAAACCAGCAGTAGGTGGTGAAGCTTTCTTTAAAGTTCAATTAAAACCAACAAAAAAAGTACAGGTTGAAAAGATCGATGAAAAAAAGAAGGTGAGAGTTTCCCCTTTTGTTATGAGAATTTTCATGGGCTTGGAGTTGGATGGTGCAAGAATGACCATAAACGTCTTCCAATTCTGTCTCAACAAATGCTGTGTGTAAATATTCTTCAGTGACTGTTTTCATATGATATACAAACACAGCAACTTTACATTGTACTGATGTTAAATTAAGTTTCTTTCTTTCTCTCTTTTTTCTGTTCTTTCATATCTTCTTTCTCTTATTTCCTCTTTCTTTCACCTTTTTTATACTACCTAAAATATTTTACATACTTCTTTTTTTAATTTAGGTTAGAGGGTTTTTTAATGGGGACTGCTTTGTCAGGGAATTATTTAGCTTCAATCAGTAGTAGTAGAAAGTGTCACAAAAAAGGTTTATGACGCTCTTCGGGGCTAATTATACAAGTGAAAATTTTTTTAAAATAAATAAAATTTTGCTTTGTTTAGCCGTACTCTATTTTTTTGAAAACATTATTTTTGTAAACCCTTTGAGATACTCTTATGAAACCTGGCATATGTCTTAATAAGTTAGATATCTACATTGTCCATAAATTTCGGTTTTCTAATAGATAAAATTTCAAATCGGTGGCTATTCAAACATTTGAAAGCAAAATATAATTAAATTTCTTAAGATTAAAAAAACAAAAACACAATATTTAGAACCTTTTAATACAAATCTAATAATATATGTTTTAATTCAAATCAATTCACAAACAAAAGTTATGGCTATTTTAATCTTTGCATGTTCTGTAAATAATTCAAAACCGTTCATAAAACAAATATATTTAGCTTCAATAACAAACTTTACCTTGGGGAAATAAATATTTAATTTTTTGAATTGAAGCAAAAATTAACATTTAATGATTAGTCTCATAAAAATTACTACTGTCCACTTTCTTTCACTTCTTTCACTGGTTCTTTCACTTTGTTCTCTTCTCTTATCTGTTCTTTTCTGCCTGTTCTTATTTATTCTCATTTAATTTTAAAACTATTTCTTTCATTTCTACACTTCTTTTATTCTTATTTCTTCATTCCTTTCTGTCTTCTAACAGTTAATTCTTCTTCAATTTAATAAACAAATTTAAGTTACTTATCTGCAACAGTTATTCTATAAGTGTGACCCCTATGTAATCAATTGTATGAATTGTTATTGTTCAGTCAATAAATAAGTTAATCATAGTTTAGTATTTCTTCTGTGAATTGTGCTTTTTGGTCATTGCTAAGTGAATATGACTTTACTATGTGTTATTTATTAATACTCTCATCGGCAAACCTTTATAAATATAATTTTTATTTTATAGTATAGTTTAGATTGTATAAAATATGTTTTAAATGTGTGTGCTATCAAGGAGTTGAAAATGTCAAAGCATCCTCTCTACACAGTTCTGCCAACAAACAACAAGCATGCAGTTCTTCTTATACTATTAGTCTATTTACATAGTTTTTATCAGATCCACTTAGATTTTTTTTTTTTTTTTTTTTTATTGGTAATAGTCATAGTTCATCTATTTCTTAATTATTATTCATCATGTGAAGGCCATTTGAGGAAACACTAAGATCAACATTGATTTAATTTGTTTTCATGCTGCAAATATAGTATATATATACTATTTTTGCTACAGATAGTATATATACTGTATATATATATCTGTAGCATATGTAGAATCTGTAGCATATGTATATATAAATATATATTTATATTTATATATATATATATGTATTATAACCTAACCAAACACAATCAAGTTCATAAATATAGAAATAACTAATTCTTAATTTATGTCTATGTTCACTTTTTTTAATTCATATTTGAATTTAGGAGTGTTGACCTTAAATTCTGTAATTTTATATGAAGAGATGTTCAATTGTGAGCATATAATGCAGAGAGGAAACTGTCTGTCCAATAGATTTGAGGTTGGAGTTGGACTCTTCCAACCTTGTTGGAGAGATTGAGGGCTCTTCCAACCTTGAATGGTTTAGTTTAGAACTCTGTTTGCATTCTGCCCCACATTATTTTATTTTTATGTCTTATTTGGATTGCTGATTCATCGTAATATCAATAAAATCGATCAGAAAGGATCAATCATATAATTGAAGAAATATCCATGAAAAAATATACATTGGCTTCCTGAAATTTTGTGATTAAAGATTATATAGTAAAATTCCATAAATATGAACCCTGCCCAATGTGAACCTTTGGCAAACTCAAACCAACAGAAACTGGAAATAAAATAAATAAAACACTGAAGAATAAAAACTTAAAAATATGTTAATAACCAGTATAAAAAATGTTAAAAACAGTATAACCAGAAAATTTTATCTGGTTTAGAGTAAAATTACTGTAAATAATGAATCACGATAAACATAGAACTCGATAAATTTCTAAAATGTTAAAATAATACAGTAACTATAGTATTTAATACTGTAACACTCAACAAGAATGTAGTGAGGGAGACAAAGGTAGTTGGACATTTGCCATCATTACGTGAAAATTACCAATCACGACGTTTCGATTTGTTAAACCCAAACCTTTTTCAAGTAGTAAAAACTAAATTACATCTACACAAACATGTTCAATTCTAACCACCCACTGTTAAACTGTTAAAGAAGGCATAGCCTTCTCTCTCTTTGATAGGGCCCAAGCCATATGCTCAGACAAAACTAAACTAGATAATGAACTAAAAAATGTTTCCAAAGATCTAATAAACAATGGCTACCCTCAGTCTCTCATAAAAAAATGCAAACAAATAAGAAAACGCAAACAAACACCCACTGACACAGAAAAGCCTAAAGCATTCATGTCCATTCCATATTCGCCTAACCTTTCAGAAAAAATCTGATGCATAGCTAGGAAATACAAAATCAGAACATCATTCAACACACAAAACACATTAAGACAGTCTTTAACTAAAACTAAACCAAAGAATGAGGAGCAATCCTCCAAAAATGTAGTATAATATTGCATTACTTGTGAATGCAATGAAAAATACATAGGGGAACAAAGAGACCACTGGAAGTTAGGCTAAAAGAACACAAAAATAACATTAAAAAAGGAGACACTACACATTCTAAATTAGCTGAACATGCCGGCAACAATGAACACAGATTTAACTGGGATAACACTAAAATACTTCACAGGAAAAAACATTTTTTAAACGTAAATTCATCGAAGGTGCATTTATGAAACTAAATAATGAACAAGTAATCAGTCAAAGTAGCATAGAAGTTAGACCCATGTGGGTTCCTTTACTTAAAAACACACTTGATAAAAAGTTCAATACACTCATGACATCATCTAACCAGAATCCTACACCACCTGCACCTACAACAATTAAACACCCCATAAGTCTACGTCCCCACCCCTGTCCCCGTACCTGAGTCACCGCATTTTTGGCGATCTCGGAGCGTACGTCCCTGACCTCGTCAGTCTGTGTATGGTTGTTGTGAAGTGTAGTGTGTATGTTTGTCTTGTCCCCGTGTTTTATCACCTTGGAGGGAACTTCGTAGACACAGCATTTGGATTGTATCATCCTCACTTCGTGCCTGGGACGTCTAGACGCCATCGTCACTGCGGGTCGTAAGACTTCGTCATTTTTGTAATATTTGATTATTGTATTGTTTTATTCCTAATAATTGTTATCTTTTCAGGTTAAAATGTAATTGTAATAGTAAAATGTAATTGTAATAGTAGTCTCAGCCCTTCCGAGTCATATATATCATTTTTGTGCATGTTGAATGTATTTTAAATTAATAGTGTTTTTCAGGTACTATATATTTATGATTGGTTAATGTAATCTTATTTCAGTCTGATTTGAACATTAATTTTAATTTTGTTTTAACATTTTTTCGTTGATATCGTGATCTTGACAGCGCCTAATTGGTTATATTAATTTAACCCTGTTAATATTTTATATTTAGTATAAGTTGATTTTGTTGTACCCCATTTTAGGATCTAGGTAAAAATGTAGATAATTATTAAAGTAGATAAGTTTATTAGTTTAAGAACGTAGTTTTATAACATGTTTGTGTAGATGTAATTTAGTGTTTAGCACTTGGAAAATGTTTGGGTTTTACGAAATCGAAATGTCGTGATTGGTAATTTTCACGTAATGATGGCAAATGTCCAACTACCTTTGTCTCCCTCATCTGATACTCCATCATTAACAAATTTCAAAAACAAAGAATGTAGCGAATGAAAACTGTAGTGAACTGTACAGTGGATTAGTGAGTAAACTCACAACGGCACTGTTTACTCTGATTGAAAATTATGGATATCTGAGTTTTAATGAACACTGCACAATAACCACTGCACGGAAAAAAATAAAAAAACACCAACATTTTCTTCATTTATGTTTATGTTAACCTGCGTAGGTTTAACATTTTTACTTTCTTTTAAATTTTTTAAATCTTTGTAGGAGTATAAAAACTACCACTATTTCACACCTTTGGATTGTTTCGTAAGATATAAAAATTTCCAAATGAAAACTGCTAATTGGATATACATGGAACCATTATACAATAACTGACAACCAATTTATAAAATTTCGCAGAATTTTCTGCATATGTAAAAAAAGTTCTTGTAAATTTAATGAAGTAACCGTTTCTTAGCTCTGGGTAGTGTCACAAACATCAGACAAGTCTGGTTATTGAGCCATTTATGTAAATGAATCATATATAGAATTATTTGTATCGTAAATATGCTGAGTAATTTTATTCTGATTTATTATTGATAAAGGCGCCATAAGGGTCGGACTGTGAAATCGCCACCTGTCCTTACCACTCGGCCCTTGTAATCTGTGCACAACTTTGCCTTGTCCAATATCTGGCTTCTTCCATTCCACTGCTAAAGTAAAAATTCCTTAATAATAATAATGAATGCCTTTTTTCCTTGATGGTACAGCAGTGGGGTTTCTCATAAATCAAATTTATTGTTAGGTATGCAGCCATTTAGTTCAAGATAAGCAAATTAAATGGTATTTTTTAATAGAAGCAATACATTAAAACATAATATTCTATGTACTTATTTCACTGTCATTAACGAAGTTGTAGTATTTCCTTTATTTATTAATTCTGGAAATGCAATTTCTTCTATGTCCACTTTCCTAGATTAAGATAAGTTAATACATTTTCTAAATTATTTTCTAAAATATTTTTGTTAACTCTCATTCATTCTCTCAAAGGAATTTTGATAAAATCTATACACATTTTGAACAAAACAAAAACTTTCTGACCGATCAACACGTTATCATGTCTCTGTAGGTAAAAATAGTTCCAATATTTGTAGATAAGAAAACACAGAGTTAATATTTATTATTGATATTAATTTGTAAAACTATGCAAACATCTTCTCATCAAAATAAATTGAAATTGTTAAATTATTGTTTTACAAAAAATCTTTTTACATTGTGGACACTTTTCTTCCAAAAATGCTTTATCATCTTGCTTATTTGTTTTTATTATATTAAGAAAAAGTTATCCTCTGCAAAAACCAATATCTATATTTAACAAATCTTAGTGATGACATTTAAGTTCTAGGCACATAAATGATTTGCATGTTTTTACATGAATCCAATGTAGTTTTACTATGAATTCATGTTTAAACAAGCATCTTGTACACCATTTTTGAACTACAGATCAAGCATTAAGTTTAATTTTTTCAAATTTATTTATCATATCTTATATTCTTAATAATCTAAATATACATGTTTCCCTTCAAATTTACAAATATAAAATTTTCAATTTGGAGTTTTTTTTGATAATATACTTGAAATCGTTTATAAAAACAAACTACAATATCGATGTGGTTAACTCTTCAATATTGATTTAACAAGCTTATATATACTAACAAATATTTAGCGTTCAACATTTTTCAAAGGGTCTTTCAAATAGAGATTATTCTGTAAGCAACTAAGTTAAAGAAGAATAAATTTAAAAGTTGCATGTATTGATTAGACTTTTGTTTGTTTTATTACAGTACAAGTAAACGTCACACAACACAAATTTATTACAATATAAGCACAAAATGCACAAATATATTACAATACAAGTACAAAATGCACAAATATTATGGTGATCGATTTCGGTGAACCACGCTCACCTTCCTCAGACCAGAGGGATTCACAAAAGAAAGCCCTCAATACATCTGTACGTGTATGGGAGGGCGGATGGGCCAATACAACTGTACGTGAAAGGGAGGTTGGGTGGGCCAATACCACTGTACGTGTAAGGGAGGTTGTGTGGGCCAATACAACTGTACGTGTAGGGGAGGGTGGGTGGGCCAATACATCTGTATGTGTAAGGGAGGGTGGATGGGCCAATACATCTGTATATGTATGGGAGGGTGGTTGGGACAATACCACTGTACGTGTATGGGAGGGCGGTTGGGACAATACCACTGCTCAATTTAATGACTCTCCTGACTTTACATGAGATCGCTAAGTGATGATTGAGTGAAGCACTGATGAGTAGATTCTTTTGTGAATCCCTCTGGTCTGAGGAAGGTGAGCGTGGTTCACCGAAATCGATCACCATAATATTCGTGCATTTTGTACTTGTATTGTAATATATTTGTACATTTTGTGTTTATATTGTAATAAATTTGTGTTGTGTGACGTTTACTTGTACTATATTTTTAAAAAACTATTTGTTTCATTACCCAGGTTTTTCTGTGCAATATGAGAATGGTGTTTATTTTACCATTAACTAAAGTAAATTTCACATGGACCATCTACATATTAGAATGCACAACTTATGTTACTTCTGCACATTTTTTATACAGCAGATCATTCAAATATATTATAGGAGAAAATCATTTATTTATAACTTCTACTTGTACCTTGATTTATAAATTATATTAACTATAATGTTTCTTATAGACACCAGAGCCGATATTTGAAAGGAAATCATCGATAAAACCAGAAATGCCGAGGAAGGTGTGTTTGGTTTTTAATTTTTACCGAGCCTTGAATTTTTTGGTACAGGCTTTGCTATTTAGATGAGTTGGAAAAGTATTATACTAACTTATTTTTAGAGTATCGGGCAGTAATATGCAGTATCAGCTGATAATTTGTGCTATAGGCAGTAACATAAAAATTGTTCTTTAATTTTATTTCCAAAAGAAATATATATTAATGAAAATCATTAATACAGTATATTATAAATAAATATACTGGCACTTCTTTTAGTCTGTAATAATTTGTAATAGAGCAAGGTTTATTTTATTTTTTAATTTATTTATTTGATTTATTTCATTTTCTTTATTCTTCTTTTCTTTTTGTACTGTAAGTTTAAATCTTTATGCAAAAGAACATTTAAATATATTATTTTTTTAAGCTTTTGCATTTTTACTAGAATTATTGCTTTTAAATGCTATGAATGATCTACAATGCAATTTTTAATTTTAATTTATATTTTTGCATTATTTGCCATATTTCAGCTTTTTTCGATTTTTAGTTTTCATTTCGCTTCAAAATAAAATAAAATGATAATCTTAAACATTCATTATTAATATATTAGTCTATATAGAATATTAGTATTTTATATTGGAAAGAATCAATCAAAAACTTTCATCAACTAAGAATGTTAATGTTTCTATATTTATATTTTTTTAAATTTGTAGTGCACGTTTTTAACACGTTCACTGCTAATGAAAAATGATATACATATGGGATGTGCTGAAAAAATTCTTTTATTTTACTAATATAATTAAGCATAGTTATAATAAGGATATAAATGATATAAGTAATAAGTGTGCTTGTAATGATAGACCGTAATTATAAAAAATAATTAATAACACCCATAGGTGTCGTTAGTTTACAGCATAAAAATGTTGTGTTGTACGCAGCCACAAGGCGTCAGCCACATATGGTGTGGTTGTATGGTTAGTGACCTATAGTAAAAAATTTGGTGTGTTCCCATCGGCATTATCGGCACTGAACGTGTTAAAAGAAATAGATTTATAGTTTTATTGACTAAATTCAGAAAATCTGCCAATCATCAGCACTTTCTACTTATTCCCAGTTTCGAAGGTAAAGTCTGAGTATTGAAAATAAATACTCCATTCTACTTTCATTAGCATTTTATAAATTTCATCTTACATGTGTTAATTTACAATGAAATAAGTTTATTGTTGAAGGCATTTTTAGAAAGGCAAATCCTACAGGTTGTATGAGATTTTACTTGAAAAGTAGACTTACTTTGATAACTTGAATTTAAGTTTAAACTTTGGGCCATCCCTCCTAAATTTGATGAAATGTTTAGCAACTAAGGAAATTCTATATTAATTATTTTCAACCACAGAAACCGTCATAAAATTGGACATATTGAACATGATGTGCCTGTTTTTTCTGTTAAATTAAACAAGCTAGTTTTTTTCAATTATTATTGGGGAAAAGTGGTAGTTTTTTAAACACTCATGTTAAATCTTAAAGATTTGAACTTTAGATTACGGGAGAATATATAACATATTACTATGAAATAATAAATCTGAAAATTTAATACTTTTCATAAAGTTAGTCGCAAACATATTATGACAGTTTTTTTTTTTTTACATAACGAATATTTTGTTATAAGTTATTTTTTCTTGTATTTTTCAACTTAATCTATTTCTTCCTCATTAACCTGGTCTAGTTATCTCTGAAAATCATTGCCTCTCTATTTCCATCATTTGGATGTTATCAGCAAAACACCGGTTGATAACATTTGAATTGTTATCAATATTATATACATGTTTACCTGTTAAATTTTAACATCCTTCATGTTTTAGTTATTCTAATTACATCATAGTATTGTAAAACTAAATATTTCCTCATCAAATTATTACTAATATTTAAGCACTTTTCTGTTTGTGATCGTCAAAATATTTTTAGTGCTTCTGGGAATTGTTTAATCTTCATTTGTCATTTTACTTTTGCTCTTTCATTAGTTTTGTGATCTTATCTTTAAGGATAATCAAATTAAATAATCTTATTAAATATTTGGCATTTCTTATTGTTTTCTTGACTATCCAATGTTATATAAATAAGATTTGATATGATGTTATTTTAAGTTATTGTAAAAATATTAATCGGTGTTTAAATTTTCTTTTTTGTGTTAATAGGACAGCTTAAAAGTTACAAAACCCAAGCCAAAAGAAAAGACTCCTGAAATCCAAGAGGTAAATATTTTCAGATGTGATGGTACATATTACTTGATAATTAGAAATAAATGAATAGATGTATTCAGCTATTTAATATCCTTGAGTAGTATCACAGATTGTATTGGAACAAAATAATTGTTTACATACATATATATACTGTTGCCATAGTAATATTCATTTCAAGTAGATCTATTAATAGCTGAGATCATATTAATTTAATAGATGTTATAAAAAGTATTCTTGTAAATTACATTTTTAAGAGTAAATACAAAGTCAAAAAGTGATATTTAAAAAATATTTATTACATGTTTTTATAACTTAACCTGTTCATAAATATCTGCAGTAATGCTGCCTAAAGACAAATAAATTCTGGATCATGAATTTACAGCAACATTTTTTTCAATACAACTTCAATTATTTCATTCAAGATGTAAATACATTTAAAATACACTCATTGTAGATGAAAAATGGATTGCCTACCGAACCAGAACCACTATCACATGAACCCGATACACGAAAACATGAAACCGAAACACAGAAACAAGAACCCAGAACACAGAAACCTGAACCTGAACCACTGAAACAGCCACCTCCCACTCCAAAGGTATTAAACATACTGTTTCACTAAACACTAATATTCTAATAAAATAACGACTTAGATGGTAACCATCTTTAGTTTGCTTAATTTAAAGTTCAATTAAAGTATCATGTGGAATACCAACTATTTGTTTTATTTATGTTAGTAATTTCTATTTATTAACCTTGATAAGTCCAATATCATTTGTAAATCCATATTTTATAGTAATTGGCCTCAATTAATCTTCATATTATTTGTGGAGACTCAACATTTTAAACAGGGAAAAACATGAGTGTAAAAATCTCTTTTAAATCCGGATTATATTTAACCCTAGATAAGTATTGCATATGACTATGACGCTAAATACATAACTTTTACGCAATCAGTAAACTTGATAAACATAGTTGATACATTAGTAATTGTTTAATAAAAATCACAAATACACGAAAAAACATTGAAGATCAATTAATTGTTATATACATTTTGTTAGCTTGTATTACAAATGTCAGTGACTGCAAAGTCCCATAAAACCGTATTGAAAAGTATATATATATTTTTTTTCTTTTAGGTATTGTACATCAATTTGAAAATTTTTTCTCTTGACGTTTTGAAATGTAATAAAAATAACAAAACATTGATACACTAAAGGAAGGGAGAACTGAAGCACTGCTGTTTGGACAAACATCTGCCATGTTAAACAACTATTTTAGAGAAAAAAAATACCTAGGATCACATTAAAATTACATACGATACTTATCTTTGGTTAACTAATTTGATGTTTTTATATTTTATTTCTGTCGTATGCAGTGTTAATTTACCCTTAAATGTTGATTTAAGTTTTTATGATTAATAATAAATACTGTATATTAATATTATTGAACTAAACTCGAATTTTATTCTACTAATTCATGAAAATTAATAAAATACAAAGCAATAAATTCTAAAACAAAAATTATTTTTGTTAATAAATTTAAATAAAATAAAAGGTTATGTATCATTTATCCTTAAAGATTATTGGTTTAACTATCATTTTATATAATTTATTCTCATTATGTAAATATACTCATAAAGAGTACTAAATTATGCAAAGTATTAAAATTAATTCCATCTTTGAAATATAATTAAAAAGTTAACTATACATATAACTAACATGCAACATTATTCATAAATATTATAAAGCCCATTCTGTGTTTAGGGTGGTAAAATTTGAGGTATAAGTAGATAAAACATTCCTTTGCTATAAAGTTGTAACTAAGAAAACGTTATATTAATAAAACAAAAATATTGTATCTAATATTGTAAGAACTGTTTTATACTTTCAATTTAACAAAGTTTTTTATATTTATGTTGATTATTTGTTGATTTTTAACTCAATTTTCTGTTGCTGAAGTCAAGTCATCATAGGTTAGTTGGAGTAGTACTAATTATGTTAGTATTACTGTATGTGCAAATTTTCTTGGGACAGTAAAGTAGTTCATTATCATTAGTATAAAATAACTGAGCTTTTTCAGTAAATGTAAAAACATATTCCTTCCTTTTGTTGATGACTAAGGTTTCAACATTTTTTTGAACTGCAAATTATTTTAAAAAAATTAATAGTGGTCATTAATTTGTAATTTTCATCATGTTCTTTTTTTTAAATTTATTCTTATCTTCAGGAGGAAATAGATTACATGTTTGCCCGTATAGGGTACTGTACATGTTTACATATATAATTCAGTTAAAGTTGAGGGTTGCAAAATGGCTTTAGTTGTGGCTGTGTAACATTTTTAATTATAGAGCTGTCACAAAGTTCTCATACTTTTTATTTAATGAGCTTTACCTTAATGAATGCCTTAATTATTATTGCCATTTAGACTAAGTTTTTTAATGTAGCTGCAATAAAAAAACTCAATGTGAGATTCATTCACTGACTTGGTTTGTTTGTTGTTGAAGAACTGAAACTAAATTAAATTCATTGTTTCTAATGTTGTAAGATTTATAAAAACATGAAGTGAAGTGAAACATAAGTTTATTATGTTTTCAAACAAGAACATTAATATTGACGTTCTGATGTGGCTTAGCTCATTAATGTTGTAGGTCATTAAACTTTCATGTACTTTGTGAAACTTTATCTTTGATAACAATTACCTAACGTAAACCCCACCTTAAAACTTTGAACAAAAATGTTATATTCATATAAATTGTAATTGCCCGTAACACTTTAATTTATAATAAACCAACAGTAGTGCTACATCATGGGAAGTGAATTATCTGAATTGTGTTAATCCTTTTATTAAAGTAAATTGTGTCTACCTGATATAATATAAATTTAGTTAGTAAATAACGTTGTAATAAAAAAAAATCTGAACAAGTCTTATTATGGAAATTAAAATAAATAATTCAAAATTTATTTTACAAAAGTATTGCACTATTGTTGAATATTTTTAACTACCATTAGTAGTTAAATTTAATTGTTTATATTTAAAAGCTGCTGTATTTGTGGCAGTGTATTATATAGGAACTTAAACAGATCAAGGGCTCTGTGAATAGGTACTAACTGTAGATGAGTGTATTAGATAAAGCGGTATGATCCAATGGCATTTGTACCAAGTAGTTCGGAAGAAGAAGAAGAAGATACTGTAGATGAGTTGCAAACAATAGGCAAGGTGAGAGAGAAGGTGTTGGGTCCGGTGGTATCAGCAGTAAAGCTTCTTTATTTTTATTGTACTTTTTTTATAAGTGTCTTAATTATTTGATTTTTAGCCTTTGAAAGCCTCTACAGGTTGAAGTAGTGTTGAAGTTTGATCAGGGTTGCCGTATAATTGAAGCTTTTATGTGGTAACAAATGTCATGTGGCAATATGTAGAACTTGCTATGTATTAATTTCGTTTTTCTTTCTTAGTTTTAAGTTAATTTTTAATCATACCAGTTTCAATGAGTAACTTCAATCAGTTGTAATACCTGTGTAAACCACTGAAGCACACTTTAGTAACTTATACAAGACTTGGATCAGCCTCCAGTATAAGTGCTGGGCCAAAATAAGATTAATAATTCTCAACAACACTAACTATTATTGCATGTTTTTGTTGTACTAGGATGTTTAGAATTTATACGTATAGTAACACACTGTAATTTGTATTAAATCTAAAAACATACAGTCGATTCCCTCTATCGAGACAGACAGCTCTAGACAGCTTTGGTAGGTTTGGTTAGTCTTGGGAAACAGTTCATATGGCTGTGGGACAATTTACCACGGTAAATTGATAGATGTCAATTTGTGTTTAGTTTCCGGTTACCTAACATAGACAAAATATCTCAGATAAGCTGGCTTTATGTTTTAGGTAGCACTATTGTTCAAATCTATTATTTAGTGTTATCTTATTTTTGTATGTGTTATTCTTTCGTCAAATTTAAATTTCCCACTAATTTAAAATACCTCGGATTATCTAATTTTAAATCATAGTAACAAGTTAGCCTTGGAAGAAGTAGGGAGTAAGGAGGTGAGAATGATAATTAATGATAATAGTACATTGTTTGTCAGGCCAAATGCACATTAAAACTATTATACCGTCTAAAATTAAATCATGGTAACAATGTTCTTGACTTGTTGTAGTACAGTATATTTATTTATCTATAAATTATCTAATATATGTTTATATTATCTAGGATTAATGAAATTTTCGTAACTTTCTTTATACTGTTTGCAATGAGCTTTTATATTTTATAAATTGTATTTACTAGTTAATTGTTTTTCTGTTTTATTTTGCTAGATTAAAATAAATTACATTATTACATTATCATTCACTGCAAGTCAAGTAAAAAATATTTCAAGTGTCAAATCTCACTTAGTATTTTGTTTTGCTTCAAATTTTATCTAAATAAACTAACATAAAAATGGCTTGCTTATAGTAATTTTTTATGTTATGATTATTTAATCGTCATATATTTATAGAATAACACTATATAGCAAACAACTTTGATATGTTTTACAGTTTATGAATTGAAAATATAATTTCAGTTTTATATATAAACTTACTTTATATTTCATATGCTTTGTGTGGTTAGCTGTCATGGTAGATTAACTATGCAAATTTTCACAAGAAGTGACCAGTACCAACTGTTATGAATTGTTATGATAAATACCTAATACCTTGAATTGTACACTGATAAAACTAATTTTACATTTGGAAAAAATTTATCAAAGTGTACATTTGTACTATCATTTGTTTTTCTTTAATTAACCCTGCAAGTGGCCGGTGACACTTTCATCAGTGGCCGACCATTTTTTAGTGCAATTTTGCATATTATAATATTTTTCTAACTAACTTGTATTGTATTTTCTTTATTACTTCATATGTGTCATTTTAGGCACAATGATCTGTATAATTATACAATATACAAGCAATATTATAATATTCATACACAAATAAAAAAGGCTTAAATAAAAATGCACATTAAAAAAGGGGGACCATTATAAAAAAGGGGGACCATTATAAAAAGTGAATTCAATAAATATAAAATAATCAAAAGACTGTAAATTTAATTTAGTTTTCAGAGTTGTATAAAGTTCATACGATGAAAAGTTTATTTACTATAAAACATGTCTTTGAGAACTGTCTTAAACATCGCACAATATAGAAATCATATAAACATGTAAATGTTAAAATTTGTCTTTAAAACTAGTAATGAGACATTATTATATATATGGTAACATTTTTACTGCTCTGTTCCCTATGTTGAGAAAATACCTGTATTAATAAACTTACTTATGTTGGAGTATTTTGTTCTCCAAAACACAAAACAGAAAAACAAAACATTAAAATTTGTAAAAGGGTGTTGTTACGTTTAATGTAACCATAGGTCCAGGAGACGCAGTGACACACATTTTTTATCAAAATAACCAGATATAAAACATGTTTTGGGAGAAAAAACTACTTGAGCCTTTAGGAGAAACAAAAATAAAAATTTACTTTAAGAATCAAAACATTGAGGTTATTTTTTGGAAAGTTGTAAACAAACAAAGAAGTGTCTGGGTCTGTCCTCCCATGGTTACAGGTGGCGGGGTTAAGGCTTCGAAAGCTTTTTATAGTAAGACCAGGTCATATTGTTAATTTTGTATTTACTAGGATTCTACTTGCCATTTTTTTAAATGACTTTATGTACGTATAGCTTTTATTTGACAGGAAAAAACCAAAGGAATATAAAAAGTTATGAAAAAACCCCATATGTAATTTTGAGCAAACAGGAATTGATTTTGCGAGCATTATTGTACAAATTGCTATTCAATTATTTTCATCTTGCCGTGCATAGTCTGGCCAGATGTAGTACTATCTAGGTACTAAAAATGTTTCATACCGGAATCACATTATGTGCATTGAATATAGTTTTAGTTTTTACGTGTGAGAACAAAAATAAATAATGTTTAAAACACACTCTACATGTTGAGTAGTGTACGTTTTTTTATGTGACGTACATAAACAGATTTTTATGTTTATCAACTGATGCACATGGAGGGAGTTTAAAATATCTATCAAGAACTATTCAAACTATGCACAGAGCAATACTTAATTTAGTTAATATACAAATATAAATGTTGTACTTTTTTTTAAAGAAAATTAATTAGATTTAACATCTTAATTAAAATTAAGAATATTATCTCATATGAGTCAAGAATAGAGTATAAATTCTTTATTAATTAAAAATGTGCAATTCTAGTTCTTTTTCAATAATACAACTTCATATAAAATTTTTAGATTTTTTATTAGAGTTAGTGCATTTTGCCTTGTGCTTACTTTGCTAAAAATTCAGAAAAAACTGAGATAAATTAACCTACATATTATCAATTAATATACCTGATTATTTACAGTCCAAAGTACCGGAAATTAAAGCACCCGATGCACCAAAGATTGAAGTAATTAGAGAAAAGTCACCAGCAGCAGACAGAAAAGGATCTCTGGTGCCTGGATCTGGCCAGTCCAGTCGAAGAGGATCTCTTATACCACCTCCAGAGGAGGGTCGAGGCAGACGACCAAGTTTGATCATTAGTGACGAGGTATTGTATGGCTGCAGGCTTGCTACGTCCAGTAGCGCAAGCGCTTACGTAGACTGTAGCTTGATAAAATGTTGCACGTAAACCATCACTTTTGAAAGCTACAAGTTTCTTAAATTAAAAATTATTCTTTTTCATACAATTTTACATAAATACAACACAATTTAAATTTTGTAAATATTTTTATTTGAAAGTTTTTGTCTGCATTATATTTTTTTGAAATTGCATATTAAAGTCATTTTGAATTTTTGTATTTGTATATGTATCAATTTAAAAAATATAGTTTTTCTTTAAAACTTTGTCAATTTAAAAAAATTACAGTTCTTAAAATTATAATTTTTCATTGTTATATTTTTGATATTTTGTGTTTTGTTATTAGATATAGATATATGATCTGATTTTGTGCTTTTCTCTCATAATAGGAACAGAATGATCCATGAAATGTGATTTTCAAGTGACATGTAATAATATTTTCCCTACAACTTATTTGATTTTTGATTAGTCTAGCAACAACACCGTAACTTTTATCCTTCTATAAACCTCTTCTTATATTCTGTGTCATTTAAATTTCTTGTATATAAAACTTTAAAGTCAGCTCTTCCTTTCTCTTTTGAGTCAGACCAGTATATGTTTGCAAATTTTTTATTTATGTACTTAAATTGATGTAGTCAATTTGATTTCAATTAGATTTGAGATGAGTAGTGTTTAGCCTAGTGGCTCCAAGTCACTTGAAAGAGCCGAGTTGCATGACTGTCGTGGAGCATGATTGAGAGGCACAAGTGTCTGCTTGCAGGTTGCAGGGAACAACCCGGCAACTACAAAGCTTACTCATTTCCTGCCTCTTGTATATTTATAGGAAACTAGGAAGCTGCGTCCGGGAGAGGTTTTGGAGGAAAAGAAGGTGAGGGTGTGTGCTGACGCAAAACTCCTCCTACTTCTCCTTCTGCCAACATTACTTAATTAATTTCAGTTTATTACGTATTGTCTCTTATTATTTCACATGAATCCGTCCATCCATAACATCTGACTCAGTAATATCTATTTTATTGGCAATATTTACTAGAGAGTTGTTCAATAATATGCACGTCCTCTTAATGCTGACTCGAGTAAGTGTCTAGTGGTGTCCAGGTACCCCTGTCAACAGCAACACCCTTTGCTTTATCTCTGTTAATTTGCTTTCCACAGGTTGGAAAATTGCGGCCCGGTGAAGTGTTTGATCCAAAGGTGAGATTTGTGTTGTCCTGACACAAAGCTGACCTTGCTCTTTGGCATTCTGTCACTAATTATTTACACAAAGTACACTGAACACTACTTTGTATTATTGTGGCCTCCTAATTTTTTTGGATTTTTCTACCCTTCTTACAATTTTGAGTTTTGAACCTTACCCTTTATATCCTTCCTAGCCCTTTCACTAGAATGCCAAAGAAGAAAGAAGACTTGATGCTTGATTTCTTAGCTTTTTGTTTTACTTCTGATGTATTTTATAAGTTATACTACTTTTCCATTAATTTCTATGCATTTATTATTGCAATTTTCATTTATCTATTGTTTTTATTTCTTTCCTCTAACAACAAGCAGAAAACACGGCCTGGGGAAACGGTTCACCTGGATAAACTAAAACAGGTTAGATGGGAAATATTGTTTACTCGTATTCTCAATGTTCTAGAAGGTGTGGGAATCAGCTAAATGTAGGTAACCTGTAAATAATCCGTGTTCGATGTTTAGAGCTAGTGATAGAGCTGAAAGTTCGTGTTCGGTGTATTGTACCTATTCTGTAAATTATTTGTAGTATGGTGAATAAATTTTAGTCTATAACATATGTTGTAGATTTTTAATAGCAATCTGTATTCACAAAATATATGTGATAGTAACTAAACAGTGAGGTGAACATTTGTGTTAGTTTGTGTTTATTTTGTTTGTTTCTATTATACAGAAGGTAAAATGCCTTATGTCTAGAACTAACTCTGTCATTAGCAGAATGTTGGTACTCGAAGGAACTCCCTGGAGTAGTCGTTGTGAAATATTTATAATCTCAAAATTAGATTTGTTCAGTATCCTTTTTGAAAGACTATGAAATTTAAAAACTACTATTTGTATTAAATTCATAGTTAGATTATATAAATATTGTGTCCTTTAATATAGTGAAATTAATTAAATATGAACATACGATACAAAAATACAGTAGAACTCCAATTATTCGAATCAATTGGTACCAGATCCTATTTGGATAATCAGATTTTTTTCTAAAAGTAGTCCATTTTATTTAATTACTGCATGTAACTAAATGCATGTATGTTGAAATGGGATGTAAAACAATATTTTAGGTGGGAAAGGGCATTTATTATATGATTAGTTACAGTTTAATTACATATTACAGAATATTTACGAACCATCCTGTATATGATTTGATTGCTTGCCAAAAATCTGAGTTAAATATGCTCTATATGTTTGACTGTCTTCTTCATTTTTGGGCAGCCAGGTCATGCATTCGCTTGACAGAGGAAAGGACAATAGTGTGACTAGACAATATATTATCCTTATCGCATTATATATATTGGCAGGATTTGGATTTGTTCTTTTAAGACAATGTTACAGTGTACAGTATTTATTGAGGCATACTATGTGTTATTTATTGTGATACATATTTATACGATGTATCTTTCTTAGCTGATCAATTAAAAACACTGCTTCTATGTTTTTAGTTTTTTTTTTATTTTAGAACAGATTTAAAAAACTGAAGATTTCATTTATATCATTCTGAAATCAATTCAGATAATCGGCGATTTGGATAATAGGAGTTTGAATAGTTGGAGTTCCACTGTATATAAATATAATATCGAAACTATACTGATACTGGCACAATTGTTACTGCAACTTTCTATTGGCCCTCAGGCAATAAATAGTTGTTTTATCAGTCCCTTTGTTCAAAATAAGCATTGATGTACCATATTTCTGATTGAAAAACTACATCTAGTATGATGCTTTTGTTCTAGATGTAATATGTAAATGGGTTAGTACATTGCTTGTGTCACACTGCCAATGTGTTCTACATTACAGCCGTTATTGAAGCTGAGGTAGTGGTAATTGTTCTGGATAACAGTAATTTCATGATAGACTTGCATCATTTAATTGGAATTTTCCTATTAAACCATTTGTTAGGTAGTTGTTGTTCAGCTCCTGGCAATGTCACTTTTGTAAGCCACCTTATTAACTAGCTTCAACAGTTTGAAACTAGACTATCCACAGGTTAGATTCAAAGCAGATTAAATGAAAGCTAAATGCAGGCTGGATTAATTCCAACCTTGATTCTTGAAAGACTGCATTAGTTCCATGCCCCTCAGGCTGTACTACTATCAAGCTAGATTTATCCACAGGCTGTATTAGTTCCAAGCCAAATAACCAATGGCGTATAAGTTCCTAGCTAGACTAAATCCAGGTTGGTTTAGTTTTATGTTAGATTATCCACAGGCTGTATTAGTTCCAAGTCAAATAGCCAATGGTGTATAAGTTCCTAGCTAGACTAAATCCAGGTTGGTTTAGTTTTATGTTAGATTATCCACAGGCTGTATTAGTTCCAAGCCAAATAACCAACGGTGTATAAGTCCCAAGCTAGACTATGGCCAGGTTGGTTTAGTTTTATATTAGATTATCCACAGGCTGTATTAGTTCCAAGCCAAATAACCAACGGTGTATAAGTCCCAAGCTAGACTATGGCCAGGTTGGTTTAGTTTTATATTAGATTATCCACAGGCTGTATTAGTTCCAAGCCAAATAACCAACGGTGTATAAGTCCCAAGCTAGACTATGCCCAGGTTGGTTTAGTTTTATATTAGATTATCCACAGGCTGTATTAGTTCCAAGCCAAATAACCAACGGTGTATAAGTCCCAAGCTTGACTATGGCCAGGTTGGTTTAGTTTTATATTAGATTATCCACAGGCTGTATTAGTTCCAAGCCAAATAACCAATGGTGCATAAGTCCCAAGCTAGACTAAATCCAGGTTGGTTTAGTTTTATGTTAGATTATCCACAGGCTGTATTAGTTCCAAGCCAAATAACCAATGGTGTATAAGTCCCAAGCTAGACTATGGCCAGGTTGGTTTAGTTTTATATTAGATTATCCACAGGCTGTATTAGTTCAAAGCCAAATAACCAATGGTGTATAAGTCCCAAGCTAGACTATGGCCAGGTTGGTTTAGTTTTATATTAGATTATCCACAGGCTGTATTAGTTCCAAGCCAAATAACCAACGGTGTATAAGTCCCAAGCTAGACTATGCCCAGGTTGGTTTAGTTTTATATTAGATTATCCACAGGCTGTATTAGTTCCAAGCCAAATAACCAACGGTGTATAAGTCCCAAGCTAGACTATGCCCAGGTTGGTTTAGTTTTATATTAGATTATCCACAGGCTGTATTAGTTCCAAGCCAAATAACCAATGGTGTATAAGTCCCAAGCTAGACTATGGCCAGGTTGGTTTAGTTTTATATTAGATTATCCACAGGCTGTATTAGTTCCAAGCCAAATAACCAATGGTGCATAAGTCCCAAGCTAGACTAAATCCAGGTTGGTTTAGTTTTATGTTAGATTATCCACAGGCTGTATTAGTTCCAAGCCAAATAACCAATGGTGTATAAGTCCCAAGCTAGACTATGGCCAGGTTGGTTTAGTTTTATATTAGATTATCCACAGGCTGTATTAGTTCCAAGCCAAATAACCAATGGTGTATAAGTCCCAAGCTAGACTATGGCCAGGTTGGTTTAGTTTTATATTAGATTATCCACAGGCTGTATTAGTTCCAAGCTAAATTACCAATGGTGCATAAGTTGCAGCTAGATTATCCATAGGCTTACTAGTTCCAAGCCTAATGGAAAAAAACTGTGATTTCTTTCTTATAACAATTTATCTCAGTGTAATAGTCCCTCAGAAATCATTAGCAGCAGGCTACGTTTGTAGGAATACAATTGTATTCATCCCTATAACCTTAATAACAAAAAGCAATTTTGAAAAATTAAGTAGACAAATCTTCATGACATTAGTAGACTTCTGTGAACTAATTTAATTTAAATTTGTAAGTTTTCTGTCATTTTTTCAAATAACGTTTGGTGTATAAGTAAATGTTATTATTGTACTGTTATTTGAAATCATTTCCATTGAGCAAGAGCTGAAGGAAATTCCATTGGTAGAATAGTTGCAGTCAAGCCAGTCAGAAGAGTTGTTAAGTTTAATTTTGGATGGTGAAGCAATTTATCACAGAAATAAGTTAAATATTCTTTATTTCTATTTACAGTATAACAAATTTCATTCAACTCAGCTTCATTACCCTGGTAAATTGAATAAATTGTGTTTTTTATAGTTTATATAATATTTCTGGCTTCCTCCATGTCACAAGGACACAAAATAAATCCAAGAGCAAATACAATATATACAGAGTTGAGCGTAGATTGGTTTATAGCTGTACTCATTTACTTTGAGTTTCTATTTTCGTCACCTAGAGACTTATTTCTGATGAAAGTGAAAGTGATCTGTTAATTTGTGTAGTGGACTAACGTATGCTGTACGTACAGCTGGTGCCAACTAAAGAGCACTTCTTGCATTTTTTTTTTTTTTTTTATTTAGCTTAAAACAGAATTAGGCAGAATATTGTTTATATACTTGGTGCTTATTCTATTGCGGAGTTTATTAAAAATTTACTAAATTTTACAGGCAGTTATCAACTATTTTTTGTATTTCATTCAGAGGATGTTTTAAAATGTAAATGTAAGCACAGGTTGATAACCTCAAAACGACAATTTAATCAGGATTGCTTTTTGTTAGGCCATTCAGAAGGTTAATGTGACACAGTAAAAAGATAATGTTATTTGTCCAGTACTTTTTTTTGCCTTTCTGTGAAACATGGGAATTCTGAGGCGTTTTGGATAAACTAGGAAAAATTATTTGGGTAGTTCAAATAAGTCCCTAGAGTTTCCTTGTTTTATGTATATTTAGTGTATACAAGGATATTCCAATTTTTTGACCCCACTGACATACACACATATTTACCTGTACACTAGTCGTGCATTGTTGTAACTGAAGTTAAACATTAAACACCATTATCTGAGACTCATGATAAAATGATGAACGCAGATACTCATTTAAAATTGTATTGTTGCACCGTAAATGTCTTAACCCTAACCCTGGCAGGCAAAAATTTCTTTATTGGTGGGCCATTTTTATGCATTATGCAAGTATATTTTCAAAAATCTTTTAAAAATATAAATATATTATTTTTATAGATGTATATTATACCTTTTTACTCAGAAATGTCAAGAGTTTTTCACCACCCACCAGCCCATGGCTGTCAATACACGTACATTGGTATTGACCCACCCGCCAGCCCATACACACATACAGTAGTATTGACCCATCCACCCGCCCATACACACGTACAGTGGTACTGACCCACCCGCCCACCTATACACACGTACAGTGGTACTGACCCACCCGCCCGCTCATACACACGTACAGTGGTATTGTACTTCTGTACGTGTATAGGTGGGTGGGTGGGCCAATACCACTGTACGTGTATGGGGGGGGGGGTGGATGGGCCAATACCCCTGTACGTGTATGCGTGTGCGTGTGCCTCGCCAAGAGTAATTCCTCTCTATATAAAAATGATGACCCATTAAATACTACTGTATGTGTATATGTGGGCGGGTGGGTCATAACAATTGTACGTGTATGGTTGGGCGGGTGTGTCAATACTACTGTACATGTATGGGTGGGCGGTTGGGATATTACCACTGTACGTGAAGGAGTGGGTGGGTGGGACATTACTACTGTAAGTGCTTGGGTGGGCGGATGGGTCATAACACTGTACGTGTACATGTGGGCGAGTGGGACATTACCACTTTACGTGGGCGGATGGGTCATTACCACTGTACATGTAAAGGTGGGCGGGTGGGACATTACCACTGTACATGTAGGAGTGGGTGAGTGTCCAAAAAATTAATTGTATGCAAAATTTGACAACATTTTTTTCTGAAATGCGACATATAATGCCCATTTTACTAAACAAAATGTGGCATGTTATGATGAATTTTGTTTTTTATTTCTACAAAATAATTAAAAGTTGTCTTTTATAAAAATTAAAAACAAGGAGACTACCCTTTGAAAATGTTTATAGTGTAGTGCTAGTATATGTTGAAGATATTCATATATGTCTGAATTTTATCTAGTTTTAGAAAATATATATTTATATATTACATGCAAATGAGTATTACGATTGGTTGTCATATAACTGCAACAATTTGCGAACACTAAATTTGGTTTCTATGGTAACACTATTTTTCAATAATTTATTATAAATATGTTTTTGTATTATTGTATTGAACAATTGATCAAAGTTTCTCCCTTTAACCAATGGTATAACAATTGTATCGATTACGGCAGCACAAATTTGATAATAAATCAACTATTGGCCACGTGCAAAATCGCCTGATTTTCGAGGGTTGCCAATTTCAGATCGGTAGTTATCACCCAATTTTCAGGCAATGCCAGGGTTAGAGTTAAGATATATTTTATTTATAAAGACAAACATTTTACTATAGCCTTCTTAGTGTATAACAATTGAGTCAGGATATGTATAGGATATTTAGTTCGTTTAGGTTTGTTTTGTAAGGTGACAATTTTAATTTAGTCGCCTCATACCCCTTTTTTATTTTGCTTTTCTTTTAATTTGTTAATACTCCTCTGTCTTTAATTTCTTGTTTAAACATTTTATTGTCTAATTCTATCCTAATTTTCTTTTTACTGTTTATTTATGTTGTAACTTGTGTCAATGTGTTGTTTATCTGTGTATATTGTCTTATTTACTATTGTAGTTTTCTGTGCTTTAACTGATGTTGAATAGTAATTTATATTTTCTCAGACCTTGGCTTTTATGTCTTTGGAGTGTTAAGCTTTGCATGAAAAACACTGATATATTTGTCTAGTAATTTTGTGTGTCTTTGAATATAAGTGTTTGAAGCATGTTAAGGTACTTTATTAGAATACATTATCTATATTGATATTGTATTCTATAATTGTTTTATATATATATATATATATATATATATATATATATATATATATATATATATTGGTTTTAAAAATAGTTAATTCAAAATTATAAGTTTAAATATACAGATTTGCTAGGGTTGAAAATATCTGTCTTGCAAGTAATTTAAAAAATTACAAGTCCATGGCAGGTTTGAACATAACTCCAGACAGCCCCATATCATTAAGAGTCTGTAGAGGCTGTTGGCCATGTTGGTTTTAATCCCATAAAAACAATGTTATTTGTGAATCCATACTTTTTTCGATATTTATTGGCCAAAAGTTGTATATTATGTGTCATTTTAAACGTTATCATATTGTGCATTGGGTTTGGTTTTGATATTTTGAATACATACGCCTAATTTTGAAAATAGGTGAAAGTAAAAACTTCAAACTAAATATTTTAATATTTTTTTCTAGAAAACAAATTAAGAATTCTCAAAGCAATTCCAACGTGCAATTTCATTCTTGATCAAATACAATCTGTTTAAAAATACCTTTTTGGTTCAGATACATGTGATCATATGTCCGGTTCGAAAATAACATTGTTCTTATGGGATTAAATCCGACATGGCGGACAGCCTCTGCTGACTCTTAAACCATGCATATCAAACAAAATTTGTCTGTAAATAAACCTCCAAAATTATAGTTAAAAATTCTAAGTTTTGAAAATAGAATTGTAGAAAATGTGTGTTTTCAGAATTTTAATTTTTGATTGTTGACGTTGAAAACAAATGTAAGTACAGTAAATATATTGGAAGTTGGTATACTATGATTTGTACAGATTTGGGTATTTTTTTTAACTATGAAGCACCCACAACAATAAAATAATTTAAAAATCTAATGTTTAGAAAAATATATTTTGGGAAAATCTAAGCACTGGAAAATGTATAGTTTGTTCTCTGGTAAATATGCAGTTATTAGTTGAAGATTTCATTGATTCATGGAGACAGTGTAAATTAACAGTCTTTAAAAATATATACATTCAGTTCTGTGCATTTAAACATTTTTCATTTTTTGTATTAATACATAAAGACTTTATCCGCAAAACTTGGTTTGAAGTCAGCCAAAATTTTTCTAATATGAATATTTTAATTATTGCATATTTACTAGCCTTCATTTTAATTCTTTGCAAAGTCTATTTTACAGTTACTACTATTTTATTGTATTTTAAACAGCCTTATTTGTATTTTAATTACTTATCCTAACTGCTAAGACATTCAATGAAGAATAAAAAATAAAAAAAATAATATGTTATGAAACCTAACTAAGGGATTGTTACAGTACCGTTATTTTTTTTATTGTAGTTACAAATCATATAACTGCAACTGAATCACTGTTTATTATATTAGTAAAAATATGCATATTAAATTGAACATTAATTTTCAACATGTTTACCAAGTACATATTAACTTTTAAGAAAATCATTTACTTTTGCTTTATTGAAATGTCATATTAAAAGATAAAATTATTCAAGCTTAAGACGTTCTCTAAACATTGTTATCTCTTGTAAGGTAGCTTAAAATTAAAATTTTAAAATGTATAATTTTTTCCTTTGCTGCATAGTATTTATGATTAAAGTAAAATGTTAATTTGCATGTGTGAGATAATTAACTAGTGGTGTAATATATTTGGGTGTGCCATTTCAGCGGCGACGACCGAGCACCGATATGCGGCGACCAAGCGTTCAGGAGCTCGAAGGGCTGATAGACAAGCCTTCCACACCACTCAGAGACATCGGAGAGCCCGGACCTCCAGTCATCGTAGATGTTCAAGAGAGCTACTCTGCTGTTGAAGGTAGCTTTGACTACAATTTACCATTCTACAAACTATTGCCATCACATTAAATTAAGTACTATGCATTATTTTTAAGAAATTACTTAATAAATAACTGAATTAATCAGTAATTTTTCAATTATATCTAAAAAATCAAAATTAAATTAAATTTACCAATTAATTCAAGCTCTAATGTAAACTAGTAAAGTTCTAGTGACTCTCACAGCTTTTTTCAAAGCTCAGGTAAATCTTGGCTTGGTGAAAAGTAAGGGTCTTTTCTATTATACAACTGCAAAGCTCAAACAATTTTTTATAGAAACAGAATGGCATTAAAGTAGTTTTTCTGACCTGAATTGACAAAATTTTCTATAAAATGAAAGGTTTCAGTTGTTTAACAGAGTTGTACTTTACAAGAAAAAATACACAAACATAAACTAATTAAATGAGTTCCAGGAATTAAGGTCATATTGTGGGGTTCTAGGACAGCATTAATATAACAGGATAGATAGAGCATCAGCAAGTCTATCTGGAAATATAAGAACTGTACCCTGCCAACCTTGTCAAAAACCAAACCCTTTTAGTGTTATCCCAAAACTAATTCCAAACCAAAAATAGTTCCCAAAGCTTACCCCTCGTCACCAATTACTACCATGGCCTACAGAAACTCAGCCATATCCTGAATTATACCTTCAACTTCTTAAAAGCATTCTCATCCAAAAGTCTCCCACACTCACTTT
The DNA here is from genome assembly GCA_035578905.1 of Stictocephala bisonia. Taxonomy (NCBI): domain Eukaryota; kingdom Metazoa; phylum Arthropoda; class Insecta; order Hemiptera; family Membracidae; genus Stictocephala; species Stictocephala bisonia. The sequence goes on from JAQJVL010000020.1 coordinate 2,043,961, forward strand.
CCGACAAGCCAAACAAATCACCAAATCCTGTTGATCCTGTGAACTAATTTTAACAGTCCAATCTGTTTCTAAGACAAGCAGTTACCCAGATCTAATCCTTACAAAACCGGTCATCTCCCAGCTACAAATTTACCAGCTCTATCACCTCGTTAATATACAAGATATCTGAAAACCACACCTATGAATCTACAAACTTAAATGACCAACTCAAATGCCTACACTGCCCTGCCCAATAGATCTTACAAGTGAAACTCCCTGTAAACACACAAAGTGATATACATGATTGTAAAGTTCAAAATATTGAAAAACCTGTATCTACTTACAACCATCCCCAAAACCAAACTTTTGATAACTGTCACACTAAAGAAGTAGTCAGATCCCTTCCACACCCTGTCAGTTGTCCACTGCCTCTTGTCCAGAGGGAATAGAAATATAGTCAGTCTCTCTTGAGCCTGAATCAGGTGCAAATGGCACTAAAAAGGGATTTGTTTTTTAAATGTTTTCTTGTATATGTGTTAGTGGACTGATTTTCTCAGGTACGTTTACTGATCTATTTCTCTTTTTGGTTCAGTATTAAAGGCTTCAGACTGCCAAGGTTCAAATCCTCAACTGAGCTAACAGTCAGTACTTCACTGTTGAATAAAGTTCACACACAGGCCTGCAGGCTCACGTGAACTGGGCTGAACTTAAAAAATTCCAGAGATGAAATTCATTTAGTTAAAATAATATAGCTATAAATTTCAAACTTTAAGTAAAGCTACACCTATGCTAGTGAGAGTTGAAAAATATTTAGTTTTTTTTAACTAGGTAAAATATAAAAAAAAGAAGTTATTAATATTTATTATTTATATAAAGTTCATCAGCTACTTGTCTCCGAGTATCATGAGCATTCCCTGACTATATCTCTTTATATTACTATCATTTTTGACTTCAGTTACTCAGTTATAAAGGACCTATCTTGTTGGTACAGGTTTTGTATTTTGTATATTGTAAATTGGTGGGTAGCGTAGTTGGTTCAATCCCAGCTTCATAAGCTAAAGGTTCTCAGTTCGATCCCAATCAGAGTCAAAACACATTTTGAGAAGGATCAGCTGATAACCACCGACTGTTCATTTGTCATTGGGCTATTAATTAATGACACTTTCTAAGGAATAGTCGGCCTTAGTTTGTAACAATGACTACATTCGCTCATCTACACTCATCACACTCATTCAAAAATCCATATTCGCCCATATCTTGACGATCAGCATCTTAGGAATAAATAAAAATAAAATAAATAAATAAATAAAAATTGTTCTTAGGGTTAATTTTTTTTGAGTATTTAATAGGTATCAGTATATTAATACAACATTATTTTCAGACCAAACTGGATATCTCACAGTTCAAGTTGAGGGTAATCCAGCACCAACGTTCAAGTTTTACAAGGTAAATAATTACTATGTATCTTATTTTTTATTAATTTTTTACAAATAGACCAAGATCTTATCGGTAAATTCTTCTAAAATAAAACATTGGTCCTAAAAAGTGGAATCATTAAACTAGATCCGTATTTCAAGCAGGTTAATTTATTTCTATGTTTGAACAGTAATGCAATATAAATTAACATCAAACGCATGTTCAAATGTGCAAGTCATTTACCCTTGAAACACCGATATTGGTTAAACGCCAGAATGTGTTTCACTGCAGAGGGTAGGATAATAATCCCAGAGAGTGGCAAAGCATGTTGTACCATTAAACATGAACTAATAAAAATGTTATATTACTTTTGTATTCAATCATCAGACAGCTGGCTAAAGATCTGTGGTTATATCAGACTTGCCAGAACACAAGATTGTAAGAGACGACCAGACAGTCTTAACTTTGCCTTTATCAATAAAACATTTTTCATTCCATTTCAACACCTCACACTGCAAGAAATGGGATAATCAAACACCAAACATCTCAGGATGGTTTTGATGCATAAACCTACGTATATACTGTCTATGGTCTCTTATTCATGCATCCATGAATGTTTACTTAGTTTGTATTATTGGTTTAACATACTTATCAAAAATAACCCATAAAATGACCCAGAAGAAAATATTACGATCAAAACTTTTTTCAACTCAATTAATTTATCGTCATTTAACCCTCCTAATGTGCATTGTGTAACCTGAAAATGTAAGGCATATTTCCCTTGTTTTGTAGACTTCTGATCAAACAATATTAAAAAAAATGTAATTCTAATGATAGATGCACATAATTATATACCACTTTATTTCTATTATTATGGAGAATATTATTATGTAACTTTCACGTGTATAACTTGATTGAAAAAAAGTTGTGCATCCAAAGTTGAAGATGATAGTTTGTTTCTTTTGTTTAAAAAAATTGTATCACAATCACCATGGAAACATATTTCTTGAAATAAACAAAATGAAAATAGCCATTTTGTTTCAATTTTAGTACAGTTTATGATTATATGCTCTTTATATGCAATATATGCAGACAACATTTACAAGAATGAGAAATCAAAAATATGTACACGAGGCAAAAGTCCACTTTTGAATACAACGACGATTTTGTAAACAAAAATAATAATTCTATCGATGCGTATACATTGATTATATTCATTTGCCGAAGATTCTGTAACTTCCGATGTTTCGATCGTTACTGCATAGAGTATTATTGACATAGTAATGGTAAAGGAATATCATATGTCTGCAGAGTTGCTGGTGGGTCAGCAATTAACATTCACACAGCGGACTTAATTGACATAACAAAATTATTTATCAATGTTCTTTTAATTTTTTCACGACTCAAGAACACAATAATTGTAAAAAATACAATCTGAAATATTATTTTTAATGTTTCATTGAAAAAAATATAAAATTTTTAGGAGTACGGATTTAAGAATATTGAAAAAATTTAATACAAGGATATGTAAACAAAGTACTTTACTGTTCTATCACAATATCTTCTTTTTAACCTCTTAGGATTCCTCAAGACTGCATGTTCAAAGTGTTGCTCCAGAAATTGATAGTTTCATAGTGATCCTGGTTGATAGACATTTTGGGAAAATCACCTCATTTATTAATTTACTTGAAAAACATTTTATAATGATCTAAAATCTACCTGTTATAACGTTACTTTTGATTCATCTAAAATCATTTAAATGCCTAAACATTGTGTCGGTTATTAGTTTACAAATACAGTAGAACCTCTTTAATCCGAACTAATTGGGACCGGGGGTAGTTCGGACTAAGGAATGTTCGGATTACAGAACATATTGTTGCTTTTACATAACAATAGCTAAAACGTGGCTAAAATGGATCGTAATTGTTGCGGGAAAAGTGAAAAATGCTTTATAAAGTAAAATACAGTGTTTATTTAATACAGTAGTAAACATAGTGAATAAACAGTACTGTTTCGCGCGCATTCCGTTGTAGTTCATTCAAAGGCCAACGTTAAACGGCTCCTGCGGCGGCGTTCAGATTAGTGGACGTTCGGATTACGGGGGTTCGGATTAAAGAGGTTCTACTGTATGCTATAAAATTTTAATCCATTAACGTTTTTTACTTAATTATTATATTTTAGAGCTGTTAGCATATCAGTTGCTGAAAATTTGTTTCGTTTAGTATTATTTGGAAAGTATAATCACTGATCCAATAAGAAAAATTACTAACTGATAGTGGTGTTAAGGTTAAAAATATTTATTTTCAAAATGTTTCATATTTTTATTGAATGATTTCAAAACAGAAGAACCTCAGTCTGATTCAAAAACATGTCAGAAACTATGTAAGAAACAAGAAACTGGCCATTTTTTTGTTACAGTTATTCCATTAATTGCTTCCCTTAAACCAAATGTTTTAAATAATATTTTTTTTATCCCCTTATGGTCTTATCGTGTTGTTTTTATTTTGAACAAGTTATTTTTTTCCTTTAGGGCATGACTGAAATCATTGATGGTGGCAGATTTAAGTTCCTCACAGAAGGTGATACAAACTCAATCACTCTCTGCATCAGGAAAATCAAACCTAACGATGAAGGGAAGTACAAAATTGTCATTAGCAATTGTCATGGAGAAGATTCCGCTGAAATGCAGCTTTACGTCTCAGGTTGGCATTAGTACATATATTTATTCAAATAGTAATTCTTTGGTATATATGATTTTCATTCTTCCTCTTGTTTGTATCAATATAGTGTATTACACCCAACATTAACATAGATATGTCATGTATAATCTCAGAAATGGGAAAGACTGGCATTTTTTAACTAGAAATTCCTTCTACTGTGCGTGGCTTGTAACACAAATAGTTTTGGCGCAGTCGTCTTCAGTGCGTGTTCATGAATGGATCAAGATAACTTACCTTCAAGCATGTCGGACAATTTCCTCATGGCATATGCTCATTTTGGTAATAAGTACAAAATAATATTATCCAATTCTTTCTTAACTTATGGTTTTTTTTTTCATTTAAAATCACTTCAAAATTAATTTTTTTTTATAAAATTACAAGGTAAAACAGGTCGCTAAACAATACTTTATTAACTTAAAAACAGATATTATTTTATGAAAAGAATTAAATAGTCATTTTATAGTAATTGGCATATAGAACAAAATTAACCATTATAGTTAAAACAATACTGAATCATTGCTCTTAGTCCAAGCTTTCTAAAAATGATTAGTGAATTTAGTATTTAACCATTTTAGTGCCAACGTCCTGTTACCCAGATATCCATAAAACTATGCATAAAGTGCCAACGTCCTGTTAATCACATATCTCAAACAAATTCATTAAAAATGTGAAAATAAACTTTTTTGTTTAGAATTATCTACCTATTTTATAACATATACTTTTACATAAAAAACATATATTTAGTATGTTTTTAGAATATTTAGTTATATTTTGATACAACAGGTTCCAAAAACTGTCAGAAAACTGCTGTTTTATAGCTGTTTTGGACATCATAAAACTTGCCATAGCTTATTTATGTGAGAACAAATTATTGTGAAATTTGATTTGTATGGTAATAACTAAATTGTCTTTATAGTAAAGTGATTCAATATAGTCCACTTATTTTTATCATGGTCATAAATATGCCCAAAGAAAAGAGAAACTTTTTAATAGTAAATTTATTTTTAATAAAAATGGCATTAAAAGTTAAGACTATTTTTAATATGTTATTTCAATAGAATAATTGTTTATTTATAATTAGGTATAAGAATTATTAATCTTGTGTGATAAATGACAGGGGTAGGAATTATTTAATGCCACATTGTACAAATGATAGAAATCCTCTGGCCCTGGCAGAGAAAAACTTTAAAAATTCCTCTGGCACTTAATGGGTTAATAATACATTTTCTCATTCAATTCACTGCAGTTGTTCAATAAAATCAATGTTGGTTAAAAAATGAATAATCTAGTTGTAAGTAATGTATCATTTTTATTTTTTTTAACTGTAATGGTTAGTCTTAGAATGTACGACTAACCAGTTGGTGTTTAGTACTATCAAGAGTTACCTCCATCAACTGTACAATTGCTATATGTATTATACAGGTATTGATGAAAGTCAATTAAAAAATCTGGTTAGTAGCACTTGTTTATAAGATCACCAACAATTGCTTTTTTTCTTGAAAAATAAAAATTGTCATTTTTCTATCATTTAAACACTTGCTATCAACAGATCCCCCTTCCAAAATAAATTATTTTTGGACTTTAATACTAGGGATAGTTTATCGAACTTACTCTACCATGTTCTTACAGTTGTCATTCACCAAACTTGCTAATAAACATACAATAATTCTCAGATTCATGACTCAAAAACCATAATTTTAAATACAATTATAGTGAAGTAAATGTTTAATTATTTTTATTGAGAATTATTTATAGACAAAAAATGTGTGATTTAAAAATACTTAAAATTGTATTAGTATTTCATATATTAATAAAAAATGAATACCTATATTGACAATAAACCAACGTAGTTATGTTTGATGTTGTTGTCTACTTTAGCACACATTATTATGGTTGTGTGTATGTACGGTAGGTGAATGGGTGGCTGGACGATACGTAGTCGTGCTTGTGGCCATCATGGTTGTGTGTATGTACGGTAGGTGAATGGGTGGCTGGACGATACGTATTCGAGTTTAAAACTACCTTAATCTAATGTAACCTTGGACTAACTTATTAGAAAGATTTTGTTGGGGTTTGTGGGTGAACCTTCCCCTAGTCTGATCGTTTCGTAATTAGCTGTTCAAACCTATGCACAAATATCTTTTCAGGTCGGGAAGTCTGGAGATACATTATAATCTGTTATATTTAGGCAAATAATATAAATTTAATGTTGTAGATGCCAGTGGAATGGATTTCCGTGCCATGTTAAAGAAGAGAAAGTATGCTAAATGGGGAAAAGATAAGGATGATCCAGATTGGGGAGATCTCAAGGAAACTGAAAAACCAGTTCCTGCACTCAAAAAAGTTGAAAAGGTATGTCTAACCCAATTGCCCCTCTTAAAACTTTATTTATATTATTAGTCATATTTTCATTATTTTGTTTTTATTATGTAACATTAATCAAAATATTTAAAATACTAATGGTCTACAACACCTCCCAAAAGAGGAGCGTACAAAAATTTAAACACTATAAATCTTTTATTCTATTTCATAATGTTTTTATTAATTCACTTATAATATGAAATATATATTTTTAATAGGTGTTATACATCTTTCATGTCATATTAAGCTATAGCATTAATGCAATACTGAAGTTTACTTATTTCTTTTTAATTATGTTATATTTACAACTTACTAAATTTAACAGTTTTTTTATATTGAGGGCAAAATAATGTTCATAGAGTGGAAACAGGGTAACTACTTTTCACTTCTCAATCCATCAACAAAGCCTTTTATCCTCGACTTGTCTATAGTAACCTGACTATGTTATGTATAATGGTATTGACTCTCTCACCCACCCATCCACGTACGATGGAATTGATCTACCAGTTCACCCATACACACACAGTAATATTGATCCACCTGCCCAATCATACACATACAAAGGAATTTACCCACTCGTCCATCCATACTGGTATTGTGGTATTGACCCTCCTGCCCAACCATACATGTATGGTAGTATTGACCCACTCGCCCTCTCATACAGGTACTCTGGTTTTGAACCATCCACCCTCCCATACACATACAGTGATATTGACCCATCCGCCTACCTATACATGTACATTGGTGTTGATCCTTCCACTCTCACATACACATACAAAGGAATTGACCCACCCACCCACCTATACATGTTAGGTAGCATTGAGTTCTTACAGAGTTTTTATTACTGTATTCTTGTAGACATTATTTGATTACTGAAGAGCATTATATTTTTATATATGTACAGTTTTCAAAACTATGCTTGAAATATTGTCTGAATTAATTCTTCTAAAAATAGGAATAAATCTTATTCCAGCAGAGGTGTGACACACTACTCTGTCTTTATGGTTTGATTTATAGTGAAATTCTTATTTAAAATTTTAGATTACAAGTACAGTAAATTACTGATCATGATTTGATAGTAGAATTCCAATAACTAAAGGATCTTATCATTGTCTCGGAACTGATATGTGTTGTAGAGAAAAATCTTAAGAGCTATAAGAAGAAGAAAAACATTAGCTGAATTAATACCTGACTGGCCCATTCTTCAGCCTTTTGAAATAGTTGAGGTTTGACTGAGCTCACCGTTTATCATTCTTTGTCAATTTTATTTATTTTCTTTCATATTTTTACTAAAAGTTCATTATTTACTTAGTCGGTTCCTCAAAAGCTTTTTATGGACATTCTCTGATATTGTGTATTTCTTCTTTATTTTTTATATGTATGTAGGTATTTGTATTGTAAGTAATTCTGTATTATTCTAATTGTCTTCTAGATAACCAAAATCCTTCACTTTTTACACTCATTATTAAAATAATAACTTGTTTGTATTTATTTGAGAACATTAAAGTAGTTTTATAGCTTGAAATACTTGAGATTTATTTTTTTGTTATCTCCTTTGCAGTCATTTCCTTTATTTGTGACATAGTATTTGAACTATTTTTTTCACTATTTGTATTGTCAATTTTTATTCTAAAATTCTTTCTCAACTGCATTTAAGGAACAATGATAGCTCCCTTTTATAAATTTGTTGCTTATTTCTTTACATATTGTTTACTTGTAGTTTATCAAATATTTTACTTTATGTAGAAGAGTGCATGTTTTCATATTTATTATCTATCTTTATTAGATTTTACCAAACATTGTCTGTATTTCATACTATTTATGGTTATATATAACAGATAAAGATCTTCGTTTGACCAATTAGAAAACTATAACTATTGAATGTTATATTGAATGAAAAACTATTATTTAATTCCAATTTTTTAGTATTCTTGTTTAACTATGTCACATATTCTATTATTTTACAAGATGTAAAAATAAGTTCTAAAAACAATCTGTGTTACTGAATTTTTTCCATTAAAACTACAGGATTATCCAAGCATATAATTTGTATTGATATTGTGCTGTAGATATTAAGACTTCTAGACTAGCCTCCAAGGGAAAGGAAAGAATGTGTGCTACTTTATATACGAGTATATGAACATAAAATATTTTTTCTCATAATTTAAACCCCAAAATAATAAAAATAAATGAAAGGATATTTTTTTTATTTTTTTAAGTTGAGTTTGGACTTGGCAGTTCTCTCTTCTATCCAAGCTTGAATTTCTGCTGAAGGACAAGGTTGATTTCTCATAAACAAATCACATAATTTTAAATCTTTTATCAGGAACTTTTATCATTTTTCATCTGTCAAAGATATTTGTCTTTGGTGTTGACAAAACATTGATATTGGTTATTATTCAAACATATCAAAGAGTATATGATGTAATGTATTTTATATATGCCTTAGTTCTTAATTACTGAGTATTAACCTTAAGAAAATAAAAACTATCATAAACTGTGTAATTTTTTGTTTATTATATTTTAAACTTTTAACTAATTGACGATTTTGAAATTCAACCAACGTTTTGTCTGTTTTGTACAGAAACAAGAAAGCTTCCTAAAGCCTTTAGTGGACCAACATGCCAAAGAAGGAAAAGACAAGAAGGTCGTGTTTGAATGCATCTTCAGCAAGCCAAATAGTAAACCAAGATGGTTTTTCAGAAAAGATGTAAGTAAAAATATAATTTATTTGATTTTTTTTAGGAGAGGCCAATCTCCTCTTTAACCTTTTTATTTTTAATTAGTATGAGTAAAATAGCATTCCTAAGTTATGATTAAAAAATTACTTTTTTATATTTATTTACCCCAATTCAACAACTTATTTCTTTTTAGTATTTCAAGTGAAACCGCACTTGAAAATATAATGAAGTTAAAATTTTATCCAATGTTGTATATTTATGAATGTTAAAATGTAAACTTTTCATTACAATGTAAACAGCTGTCGTATTTCATCTATTGCTGGTGAACTTACATTTTCTGCATGAGTCATGATTAATAAAATGTAGCCCTCTGTAGCTTTAGAAGTTATCTGTATTAAAAATCAATCAATATGTTTATCAATAATTCTTAATGGCTCTAATATAGTCAATTATGGCTGGAAAACTGCTGCAAATTATAAAAATTGAATAGTAAATTGTCACCTCTAAGTTCCAATAAATAGTTAGCAAAGATTCACAGTTAAATTAGGATTGATATTATAAAGCACATGTACTGATATCATTAAAATCACTGTGACTTTGATATTACAAATCGTAATTTAAATGTTACTTCATCCAAAAAATAATAGGTGAAAACTGATCCCTCCAAAGTTCTGAGAATGAGGTTAGAGTGTAGAGTAATAATAAAGTAACAAACAGCCAGAAAATATCGCTATGAAATAAAATTAATTTTAAAATAAAAAAACGTTAATATATTCAGCATCACTGACATGATATTCAATAACTTTTAATGTATTGACTGTTATTAGAATATTAAAATATTTCATTTGTTGTTCAGTTATAAAATCAACGTCCGAAATGAACTTGGACTGAAATTTGCAACCTTTTTAAAGCTGAAACTCTAGCTTAGCTTGAACAAAAAATTCAGGCTTCCACACTTTCTGATAATAATGCCATTTATTTGTATCATAAACAACCTAATAAATTTCATAAAATGTCCGCTCCATTTTATGAAATTTATAGGGTTCATTGTAATAATCATTGTAATAAAATGTACTAGCTATACATGCAAGTTATGCTAACTGGCAGTTACGTATTAAATAAATTTTACTTTCTAAAACAGCGCATTACCACAATTATACTCTCTTGTTTCAGGAATTGTTCCCAGGCTCTAAATATAAAATTAAAACTGACAACGATGTATATACCTTGATTATCAGTACTCCAAAAGTTGAAGATACTGGAAAATACAGCGTGGAAATTGCTGGAATAAGATGTGAAGCTTTTCTAAATGTTGATGGTAAGTTTAAAATAAAAATATTTTCACTGTCGCATACAATACCAGTAATGCATCCGGTATACGTCTACAATGTACGTCCGGATAGCGGCAAAGCTACAAAAACTGGTGACATTGTCAATAACAGAGAAAGTACATTTAAAACCATGTGATAGTTAGCACAAATAAAACAGTACACATGTTTTTTATTCCCTATAAAAGTAGTCATCTACAGAATTATGAAAGCCCCAACAAAAATGTCCTTTACTTATTTTAAAAAGAATCATGGTGTTCTGTACTTTTGATATCAACAGGTAGTCGATTGAATAATTTGCTGCCCATGTAATCAGTTAACTGTTCAATTAATTTAATTCTATTAACCCTTTGATGCGGTAATTTATGTGTGCGCCTCAACCCTGTACGCGGTACTTTTTTTATCAATCCGGTGAAAAAATGCATACGTTTGGAAAAACCTTTATATTTTTGCTTATTATTATCACATCATAATAATTTTGGTACTAAATTACACATATTTAAATGGTCACTATCACTTTCTTCAGAAAGGGAAGAATTGTCCATCCAGCGATCAATCTCACTATCCCGAGTTGTCATTTTAGTCACTAAAACTACACTAATAACACACAACACACGATAAAAACATTTATTTATTCAATCCACTTATAATAAAATAATAAACTAGCTAAACAACACGTTACGATAAACAACAACACACTTTGTTTACACCGGCCGCCATTACTGCAGACAGCTGTGAATGACCTGTTGAATATCGTCTCTTTACAGTAAAAATCAATATTGTTCCACAATCTAACGTTAGGAATACGATCATTGTAATGTCATAAACGTACTGCAGGAGTTCCCAATTCGTAAGAGTTCGTTATTGAGTCGCTAGGTAGCAACACTCGTCGGGATAACCGTGCGCGTTATATTAACGTCAAACCACATACAGAGGTCATTGGACGGCGCGTCAATATAACGTCAAACCACGGCAAGGGGTTAGTAGGGTATTGAAAATCTGATCTATTTCTTGTTAAATAATTGTGACAGTGTTGATTATCTGTTAGAGCCTTAACAGTTGATTAAAATTTTGTCTTTAAAAATCCAAACAGTGAAAAGTGTATAGAGATGGAAAAGGTAAAATCTTTAAGCCTTTAAAAAATGGTTTACAGGAAACTGTTATCTAAAAATTTCAAAAATTTAATAATATTTGCTGGATTTAGAATATTTCTTTAGATTTTGACGAGTTACCCCACACCAAAATACTGTACTGCATTACGGAGTAGAATGTTCTGTAATATATCACTAACCTAGTCTTTAAATCAATTAAATTTCTTGAAATTAGCATTTGAAAGCAATGTTTAAGTTTGGAGATTGTTTGAATAACGAGTATTTTAATTATCAAATAAAACATTCACAAAGAGACCAAGTTCATCAAAATTTAGATAGAAAATGATGCCTATTGACACATTGTAATTGGTAGGAATATATTTAGATGATGATAGACTTAAAGATGCAGGAGTTTGGATGTTATTGAAGTATATAACATTATTAATATGTAGCTTAATTGATTCTTGACTTTCAGAGATTTTTGTTTGTTATTGAGAGATTTATAATTTCATTTGTATTTTAAATTGAAAAAGGTTGTAGAATAAGTTTGTAAGATAAAAAACCCTTTCTAGTATCAATCATGGGTTTCTAGGTAATTTTAAAATTGCTAGACTTTGCAAGATTTTGTTAAAAGTTAAAATAATTTATTTTGGATGCTGTTTTAGATCAAACTTTTTATTTTTACCTGTCATGTAAACAAGTATTTTAGTAAAAACGTTAAAATTTATATTTTTATGTTTTTTTTATACATAGCTAACAAATACAAAATTATTTACAGGTGACAATTCATTCAAATGTTTTAAATAAATCATAAATCATAAATCAATCTTTATTGTCATATAACGTTTCAAGTTATAGCACAGCTATAAAACAGATGACATTGTCAATAAAACAAACCTTACCTGGTCAAATAATATAAATAATGACCAACTAATAAACAGGCAATAGAGCTGATATTTTATCATTGGCTAAAACTTATAGTCCTAGTCAAACATAAAAATGAAAAATAAAAAAAAATACACACAGTAATACAGTCAAAAAGCGTCATTCAAAAACTCACTGACTTTGTAGTATGTTTTACTTAGTAACAGGTCCTTAATGTTGTCTCTGAATGCATTTGAACATACTGATGCTTTGATATTTGGAGGTAATTTGTTAAAAAACTTCCTCCCCATATAGGCTGGTGTTTTTCTGCCAGTTTTAAATTATGCCTGGGGTACTGAAAGTTTGTTTTAAATCTAGTGTTATAATCGTGCTGAGTATTTTCATTAAAAAGGCTGTCATAGTTAGATTGTACAGATAGTAGTGTTTTGAAAATTATTAAATTTGGTACGGTCAACATTTGTAATTTTTGAAAAATAGGTTTGCATGAAGTTTTCCATGATGAAAAAGTCATTATTCTAAGAAATTTTTTCTGGATTTTAAGGACTTTATCTATATTAGATGAAAATCCCCAGAACTCAATGGTATTGAGGATAGGATATAATTGTAGGATAGAATAAAAGTAAGCATAATAAATCATTAAACGTGTTTTTTAAATCTATTGTATGTCTCAAAATAAGCATTTGAAAACAAGCTGAATTTAATTTTCTTAAAACTGTTTGAATGCATATAGACCAATTTAAGTGTGAATCAAGTTCCAAGCCCAAAAATTTAGTACTAATACTAATAGAAAATTTCTGGTTCTCTAATTCCAAATCATTATTCCAATTAATTCTTGATTGGGGAGTGCAGAATTTAACCAATTGGGTTTTTTCTTGGTTTAGTTTTAGTCCATTTGCCTCAAACCATGTTCTTAGTTCATTTATTTTTTCTTTTTATGGTTTTGATATTGTTAGATCAATCACGATTTAAAAACCCAATTTTAATAAAAATGAGTTTTTTGTAGCTTTTGACAAATAAATATTTTGTTGCCTAATTTATTACTTTAGGGGTTCCGGTGGCTCAGTGGTTAACATAGTCACCCCTGAGCTTGAAGTCCTGGGTTCGATTCCCGGTCAAGGCATTTGGAAATTTGCCCCTCAAGCAAATGCTGGGTCAACACCCAGCATTGGAAAATGCTGGGTGTTGACCCAGCATCATGAGACAATTGGGAAGCTAAGACTTTTAGCCAATCCTGGTCGAGAAAGCTGGAATAACGGCGAATGGGACCCGTCATGCTGACCACACGTAACCCAGCCATAAAAGCTGTCCAGCATGTCCAGACCCACAAAGCGTTATTGTGCACAGAATTATTACTAATATGTTACAAAATGTTGACAAATTGAAAGTGGTTCAAATTGATGTATGAGTATGAACAATACATGTTCTTCCAACAAACAGATAAATATTTGACCAGAATTTCTAGACATTTTGGTATATTTAGTTTTCATCCTCAAGATATTTAAGTGTACTTGAAAATACTTTTATCGATGAATTGTTTAACTTTATTAAAATGTAATGTTATTGTTTTAACATACCTTAATTTCTCTGTTTAGACCCAGACCCATCTTACTCCTTCATTAAGCCCCTGGAGAAGAGAACAGAAGGTTTCACAAGGCATGAGACCTACATGGAGTGTACAGTGAGCAACAGCTTGGCCATAGTGTCTTGGTGGAGAGGCAAAACCAAGCTCACAGTACGTATCAAGACTAGAAATATTATATAATTCCAAAAATGAAACAGTACAATGTTAAAAACATCAAACAGCTGTTTATTTATCACATAATGGTTGAAAAGATTATTTAGTAGCTGTGTTAAATTTTTTTTCTTTTCTGTTTTTATTGTTTCTTTTCATGCTTCGCTTGTAACTGCTTAAATAACTTTCAGTTAAACTTAATAAAAACAAATTAACCATATCATATTATTTTTAAGATTATTATAATATTGCAGCTATGGATAAATCCATTATTATTCTGTCAGTATTATATCCTGATTGCTTGAATTTAACAATAGATGGTAAAATACCTAGTTACCTCTTTGTTGCTTTGTCATAAATCTCGTGCTGTGTTCTTCAGGTGCACTTCACTGGGCTTCCACTTCACACAATAAAGTTAAAATTCATTCACTTGGATGTTAGAACCATGAACCTGTTTGTAAAGCCCAGTGAAGTGTACCTGAAGATGAAGGACATCCTTCAAAACCGATTGTGTCGAAAAACACAAGATTGGTGGCAGAACAAAAAAAATGTAACTATTTTACCATCTTTTGCTATAAATAAATATTAATCAATAAAAGCTTATAAAGTGTGTCATATTTTGGATTCTTTGTTTTATTTGAATGGCTATGGTTTCATGTTTTATTACAAATGGAAATATTCGGCCGACCATATGAAAACCTGCTCTGCTGTAATTCATCAGCTTCTAGGTTAGCTGCTGTTCACCTGCTTCTGCTATTCTCCTGCTTTGGTAACATGTAGTAGGTTTCTTAGAGCTTTGTTTTGTCCAGATGTATTTGTTGAAACGTCTTAAGTGACATCTCTGTATATATATATACTCTGTGAAAGTGCTACTGTGTATAAATGTAAATATGTACAATAAATTCATGTTGTGTTTTGGGTTGTTTACCTTTGTCTAAGTTGTTTCCATCATTATCATCATCACCATCATCTTCATTGCTTAGCGAAATAGTTGTAATTCTAATACTTCTTTAATATTAATGTAGGTGATTATTGAATTAAAATTTACATTCTCAATTCACATTTACTATAGTCATCACTTTACTTACTGTTTAATATTGATATTGAATTAATTTATTAAATTACAATTAAATTACAATGTTATTATCAATAAAAACTTAAATTTTGTATAGTTATCAAATTTTGTTAAAATCAGTATTGCTTAACTTATTTTAATAATGTTATAACATTTTTGAAAATTAATTCTTGTTTAGTATTAAATTACACATAATTTTGATTATCCATCATATATTATGATTGGTAATGAAGAACATCCTTTTTGAGTTGATTAATTAAATTGAACAACATTAAATTTGTATAGATAATTTCTAAATGTAGAATAAATTAATAGTTTATTCAGTTTAAGATAACTTCTGACTATTTTTGCAATGTAACAAAAAATAAATTAAAAAATCTTAAGCCTTCACGTACAGTTAATAGCATAAAACAGTTACGGCTAACTATAGAACTTTGCATACAATATCTGCTTAAAGTAGGTCTTCTAAAATTACTTATGACTATTTTCAGGAAAGTGAAAAGGTTACAATAGAGAAGAATATGTCTGGCAATTGTAGACTAACATTGAAAAACTTGGAGATTGAAGACAGCGGCCCATACTCTTGCAAGATAGAAAAGCAACCAGATGAGACTACCACTGAACTAACAGTTATTGGTAATGAGAGCTTTACTACTTATTTTCATGATTTTATATGAATTTTATGTAAACTTACACTATTTTAATGTTCAAGCATTCAGTGAGGTCTGTTCCTTGACCTTGTTGACTATGGTTCGTAATAAAGGAAATGTTTTTATTATTTATAATATTAATTCTAATGTCTGTGTTGTAATGTTAAGTACTATTTTATCCTAAACGTATTTTTTATTTTATTTTTTAAGTTTAAATCAGAAAAAATTCAAACTATATATAACTTACCTATAATATTGTCAGTACTTAATTGTCTTAAATTTAGTGCTTGTAAAGGTGTGAATTTTGGAAAACAATATACAATTTAATTTTACAATATTGTAAAACACAGTCAGTTTTCTGAAGCATGGAGAGCAGAACAAAAATGTGAGTTTCTATTTTGAGCAATTTAGAAAAGAGTTGCAATGTAGCATAAAATAGGTTGCAGTAATAACCCGGCAACTAGCCAAATATGTGCTCTGTGGTGTTTCAGAATACCCGTACAAGTTTGTCAAAGTTCTAAAGAGTGTAACTCATGTCGAGAAGGACACAATAACACTGCTCTGTGAACTGGACGATGCAGCTGGTGACGTAACATGGACCAAGAACGGAGAAGAACTCAAAGCGGACAAGAGGTAGTTCAATCTCTTTATAGATTTGTATTTAATCAACAGAGATTCAACTTAAAATAGTTATTTATTGAGAGTTTTGTCAATACTTACAGAATTTTTTTGCTGGGTGTATTGTTTACCAGTAAGGATTACAATTTTTTTCTGTGTACTGTGAAATTGAAGGTCAACTAAAGAAAAATTAAATCTATTTAAGATCAACAATATACTTTCCTAATAAAAACTATAATTGCACATTAAATGTTGTATTAAAATGATATACTGAGCGGTCTAAGGCATCAGGACTAAAACCTGGCTTAGAGATAGCGCTGGTTCAAGTCCTGTCAAGAGATAGTGACTAGACTGTTGTTTTTGATCAGTAATATTCATATTGTACTGTACTGTTCTTTCCCTTACTTTGTCTGATAAGCTCCTTGCACAGATCCATAGTCTATTGGGAGTGGGTAGAGTAAAGTTAGAGATCGGCCTCTAATTTCAATTAATATATAAATAGAGTCGGCTGTATGATGTTTAAATTTGTGAGAAAAAATGAAATTAGGTCAAGACTTGTGCTCACCAGTAGCTCAGTATTATATAGACATTGACTGCAGGAAATTAACAAACAGGAGTTGCAGGATACAAGAAATTTGTATTGCACGAAAACTTCCTTTTGTATACAGAAGTAAAGACCCCAGACCAAAATTGATTTTCAAGCACTGTTTCTAAAAATGGCAGATTTTGAAGAATGGATTCTGGTGCACCATGTTCACTCAAAGCAGGTTCCCACAGTCAGTCTTCTGTTAATCCAGTTTGACTTGTTATAACATGTATACCTAGTATCTTATACAAACTAAGTTTGCTGTAAATAAATAAATGTTGTGGTGGTGATGATATGTACAGTGGTATTGACGCATCTCCAACCCATACCTGTGTGGTGGTAATAACACCTACAGTGGTATTGACCCACCCTCTGACCCATACCTATGCGGTGGTGATCACACCTATGTAGTGTATTGACCCACTCTCTGAGCCATACCCGTGCGGTGGTGATGACACCTTCATTAGTATTGACCCACCATGTGTACAGCAATATTGACGCACCTCTCACTCATACCTGCACGGTGGTAATGACACCTACATTGGTATTGACCCACCCTCTGACCTATCCCCGTGCAGTGGTGATGATACGTACAGTGGTATTGACGCACCTCCGACCCATATATTTGTGGTGGTAATGACACCTACAGTGGTATTGACCCACCCTCTGACCCATACCTATGCGGTGGTGACCACACCTATGTAGTGTATTGACCCACTCTCTGAGCCATACCCGTGCGGTGGTGATGACACCTCCATTAGTATTGACCCACCATATGTACAGCAATATTGACGCACCTCTCACTCAATCCTGTGCTGTGGTAATGACAGCTACAGTGGTATTGACCCACCCTCTGACCCATACCTGTACGGTGGTGATGACACCTACATTGGTATTGACCTACCCTCTGACCTATTCCTGTGCAGTGGTGATGATACGTACAGTGGTATTGACGCACCTACAACCCATATATTTGCGGTGGTAATGACACCTACAGTGGTATTGACCCACCCTCTGACCCATACCTGTGCAGTGGTGATGACACCATATTGGCATTGACCCGCCCTGTAACTCATATCCGTGCAGTGGTGATGATACGTACAGTGGTATTGACGCACCTCCGACCCATATCTGTGCAGTGGTGATGACACCTACAGTGGTATTGACCCACCCTATAACCCCTACCTGTGCGGTGGTGATGACACCTACATTGGTATTGACTCAACTTCTGACCCAAAACCGTGCGGTGATGATGACTTTTACAGTAGTATTGATCCACCGTCTAACCCATACCCTTGCAGTGGTAATGACATCTACAGTGTATCCTGTATTTTAATTAAATATGTGTCAATTAAAATGCAACTTATTTATCTTTCAAAAATAAGTACTAATGAGCATTGTTTTAATATATGAATTACCAATGTGTGTATGTACAGTAATATATTTTTATCTCTGTCTATTCAACTGTGTATAACCATATGTATCCATAAAGGTATAACCTAAACATTATTGTTGTATAGTTCTTTTTTTCATTATTTACTATTCTTGTATTTGTGAGCCAGGATCCACATAACTAAGGAAGGCAGGAAGCGTAAGGTGGTGATCAAGGATGCCAAAGTGACGGATGCTGGAATGTACGCATGTACCAGCAATGCAGACAAAACTGAAGCTGAACTCATTGTCAACTGTAAGGATTTTTCTGTTATTACTAATAGGTTATTTAGTCTTTAAGTCAGTCTTGTGTCTTATCAAAGGATAAGAATTGTAGTATTGGTTAGGCAGGCAGTTCTTGATGTTGTTTTTAAGCTGGCCCATTCATAATGGATGTAAAGAGTGGGTGTATGTTACTTAAATTTTATTTCAAGACTGAACCGTTTGAAATAAAATTAGTGAATTGGATTAAATTGGATAATTAGCTTAAATTACTTGTAAAAAAAATAGCCAATATTGTTTACATCATGTTCTGGACCAAAGATAAATTGGACAACCATAGTTATCGGTCAAATTATTTTTGTATTTTACACTACTGAAATGAAAAATGACTTTATTGCACAATTGGCGAGGTTTGGACTAAAAAGTCCTCTTAACCACCTAACCATTGTACTACTAACCATTGTTCTCCACCTAACTACTTATAGGCACTCTAATTTCTAAATTTTCTTGTTATTTGAAAAGTAAAATTGTTCTATTGAATTATATATACATATTAGCATTTTATAATAATATTTTGTGTCTTTCTAAGACCAGCAACATTATTATTATGAAATTTTTTTTCAAATTAATGTACAAGTAAATTAAAGGAGTGATGAGATATTATTTTTAGTTTCTGTTGGATTATACTGCTTATCAATTCTACAGTTTTAATCTCTAGTTTTAAATGTTATGTAAATGTGATTACAGACCAAAACCGATTCAACAAGAAACTGAAGGACACAACTGCTGTTGAGCGAGAAAAGCTTGTGATGGACATTGAGTTGCAAGATCAGACAGCAGCGGCTGAGTGGTTCTTCAATGGAGAGCCCGTCAAAGAGTCAGACAGGTTTGTTCCCTCATTTTTTTTGAGTGCTTGATTATTAATTATTTTTAGAATAGACTGTTAAGGCTGGCAATGACTCGTCATCCGCTTTGTATCCTTATTAAATATAAATATTATTTTAAGTTACGCTTAAAACATAATTTACTATAACCAATAATTGTGTTCTTTAAGAGAGGATCCTTAATATTAGGATTATAGGATCATAATTAGAATTCAAAAATTAAATGATGACATACACTGAAGAAATCATTGTTTTGAGTTTATTAGAATATTTATATTTTCTGTTTAAAACAGACCTCCCTTACCACCAGTTTTTTAACTTTTAATAATCTCCTTACAATAGTGATCCAATTATGGAAACATGTTATTTTTACTCAATATTCTTTCACTCAAGAGAAAGATAAAAAAAAATTTGTAAATAAATTGATGATTTGGCAAGTATGAGGTTCATATTAATCTTTTAAATCGTAAATTATTCATAGAACATATTGCAAACAAAACTGAAAGAAAAAATGTTTATACTTTCGTGCCATTAAATTTTATATAAATTAAAAAGAAAATGTTAAGTGTAAATGAATATATAAAAAAACGATGCTTGTTTATTGGGAAACTTTCATTTTCCTACGGTACCTTAAAACAAATAATAATCAAACCAAACAAATAGAACTTTAATAAATTAGGTTTTCTAAACACTTGATATGCAAAAGGGAACATTATTACGGCCCCCAAACAAGATTGTTTCTACATTTAGTAGCAATTTCCAAAACTAAAAGAAAAAAGAAAGAAGAATATAGTATTGTAAATCAACAGATAAAGTGACATCTCTATATTTAAATCTGACATAAATATGTTTATAGATAGTTTCCAGAGCAACACAATGGTGGCTTTTGCGCATGCAATTTCCACTGATCTTAACCACAGCAGGAACATGTCCGCTGGAGTACATGTGCTTACAGAGCATAATATGACGGGTCTTGAACTAAATCGATTTCATTTAGACAAATACAAAACAATATCACAATTTTCTCGCACCAACACCAAAGGTGGAGGTGTAATAATTTTAGCTAAAGAAGGGATAAGAGGAAAGAAAATTAATTCATATAAAGAAGATATATTATGTAAGGACAAATTATTTGAAAGCTGTGTATCTAAATTCAGAATAAATTAAAAAATCTATATTAGTTGCAGGTATTTACAGGAAACCAAATTTAAAAAATAGTGAATTCTTAAGTAGGATTGATGAACTAATAACCGTCCTCACAGTAAAAGAAAAGTATGTAATATTAGTAGGGGACATCAATATTAATATGTTAGTTAATTCTAAAGAAATGAACAAGCTTAAATCAATTTTGTTGTCTCATGGCATGCAATATTTAACTGATTTTCCCACAAGGGTCACTTCAACTTCAGAGTCGTGTCTCGATAATTTTATCACTAACATAGAATGTACATGCCTGAGTACAGAATGTATTATCACTGCCCTATCAGATCACGATGGCCAGATCTGTGATGTTTTGACTAGTTGCCCAGAAAATAATACTTAATTTCTGTAACTATGTAAGCCTACATAGTAACTATCTAAGAGCTTATCTTATACTGGTAGAAAATTCTCTAGAGAAAACAATAAATTGTTTAAAGAATTGCTTGATAGAGAGGATTGGAGTAGTCTTTCAAGCACCTGTTGGTGAAAAGTATTACAATGTTGTTCAAATATTAAAGTATAACTTTGATACCTCATTTCCAATTGTTTCAAAGAAAAAAAATAAAATTAGTAATGAATGGATTACTATGGAAATTAAAGACAACCAGGATGATATCGTCTAGCTAAAAAAGCTATCTCATTCAACAAAAAGTGACAAATTAAAAATTATTGTGAGATAAAAATATAATAAATACAAAGCAAACCTTATTAATACTAAAAAATCTTACTTTGACAATAAAATAAAGAATTCGGACAATGTTATCATAACAACATAGGAAATAATTAACAGAGAAACAACGAATAATAAAAAAGTAATTAGTAAAAATATATCACTGATGGGTGATGATGGACCGATCTCCAATCCTTTACAAATATGTAACATATTTAATGATTATTTTGCATATAAGATGAATGATACTATTAACAATTCTGCACCATTAACTAATAATATAGTTGATGCTACAGATCATTCTAACATTATATTGAACTCAGAAAACAATTTCAAATGCTTACCTGTTAATGAAGACAAACTGCTTAAGATAATTGATTCATTAAAATGGAAGTCGTCTAGTCTATATGATGAAATCTCAATAAAGCTTATCAAATTTGTTAAACTATCCCTAGTAAAGCCGTTAATACATCTAATTTAAATTCTTCTTTTATATTGGACATATTTCCAGACAAACTTAAAATTTCAAAAGTCATCCCAGTTTATAAAAAAAATTAACAAACAAATGTCAATAACTACCGTCCTATATCAATATTGCCATCATTATCGAAAATTTATGAAAAACCCATGTGCCTCAGGTTACCAGAATATTTAAAAAAAAAACAAAATTCTAGATAGGACCAATACGGATTCTGAAAAGAAAAATCTACTGTTACAGCCTTAATTAAATTCATTGAAGATGTTTAAATTCATAAACTCTATAAACAAAAAGTGGCCGGTGTGCTTATGGATTTGTCAATGACGTTCGACAGTCTGTCTCATGAATTACTATGGGATAAATTATTAAAATTCTGAATAAAAGGAGTTTGCTTAAAATGGATGAAATCATATTTGGACAATAGACGGCAGTACATAGAGATTACACATGTTTTGAAAAATACAATATGCAAATACAGTTCTTCAACCCAGTCAGATGTGGGGTCCCACAGGGCTCAATACTTGGGCCACTACTATTTATCTGCTACTTGAGTGGATTACCGAACATAATTGACCATACCAATAGCAATGATAATCAAATTTGTTTATACGCCGATGATGTTAATCTCATTACCACAACAAATACAATAAAAGAGCTAGAATTTAAGGCTTGTGAAAACCTAGCAAAACTGAAACATTTTTTTATAGATAATAATTTTAAACTTAATATCAATAAAACTAATTTTATGGTCTTTAAAACAAAACAAAACTAAGGATGAAAATTTAATTATTAAAATTGATCATATGGAAATTGACCAAATTTGTGAAAAAAAATTTCTTGGACTACTAATTGACACAAATCTCAGCTGGGACATTCATATAGCTGGTATACATAACAAAATTAACTCTGGCCTTTATGCCCTGAAGAGAATGAGTTTTTTCTGTAGTATAGAGGTCTTAAAAACTATATACTTTTCTCATATTCACTTACATATAGCCTATGCTATCTGTTTCTATGGAGCAATACCAAAGAATAATTTAAATAAAATATTAGGCCTACAAAAAAGGCCATCAGAATTATTTTAAAACTTGAACAAACAGACTCTGTAAAAGAATATTTTAAAAACTGAACATTATTACAGTATTTGGATTATACATCTTTGAGTGCATTTATTATGTGAGAACACACATGGAAGAATTTAAATTTCAAAGTAATGTCCACTCATATGATACTAGACAAAAAAATCAAATATCAATTCCCTACCATAAAATTCAATTTAAAAAAAAAACCCTCCTGAATAGGGGCTAAATATTTAAGTAAAATTCCAAAATGCATCACAAATATTGAAAGCATTGTAAAGTTTAAATTAAAATTGAAAGAGTTCCTTACAGAGAGAGCCTTATATTCACTGGATGATCTATAAATAAACAGCCTCAATAACAACAATAATTATGTAATAAACAGAGTATCCTAAGCAGCTCCTTTAAACCTTACATTTTAGACTTTTTAATTTTAGTTACTTTTACTAAAACTATATAATTTTGTATCAAAAGGATTGCATATATTTATTATTCAATAGTTTGGTCTAATATTTAGTTTTATATTTAGCTGTAACTGACACTATTGACTGTATGTATTTATACGTTATGTCAATAAAGATGATTTTGAATTTGAAAGCATTCAAGATTATTTATAGGGTAATTTATTTTTGTTAAAAGCAACATTTGATTTTGTTGCTGCTTTTGTTGCGTGCTGACTTGACTTTGTGTCTCCAAGGCTTAATAATTTCAGTCCTATGTACTTTGTCTCTCTGTGTTTAGTTTTGTATCAGTACACCTTGAATGTTCAATTTTGTTTGCGTTTTTGTTTATAAAAAAATTGTTTGTATTTCAGAGTGGAAATCAAAAACCTAGGAGGAGGAAAACATCAGCTAGTTTTTAACAAACTCGAGATGACTGATTCTGGTGAAATCCTCTGCAAGTCTGGTGAGCTTACATCATCGTGTAAATTGGAAGTCAAAAAGGGAGAAAGCAAACCTGAGATTGACTTTGGTGACTTGGTTGAAGCTCCATCCAATCATCCTATCACCTTCAATGTGCCATTCAAAGGTAATCTTTCCTACCTATCAAATATAATACAATTAATCATAGTCCATTTTTCAAATCTGAGATTGAACTGTTCTAATATTATTGTCAGACTGTAAAACATGCTGAAGGTCATCGGATAACGTAGATTTACAACTGGATCAGGATCAACAATTAAATGGTCCTTTTCTCTTAACTCAGCAATTCTAGAAGTCCTAGAATGTTTTTTACTGAAGTTTAAAATTGGGAGCTATAGCTTAAGAAAGGGGGGCTTAGTGATTTGTACTACACTACTTGTTAAAAAGGAATTTCACTAGATTATATGAAATTACAAGTAAAAATGTATATATAATGGTTTTTTACAAATAGTTTTTATATTCAAAAATGAAAAATTCCATGGTAGAAAAAACCAGGACCTTTAATAGCAAAGATAATAAGACGTATTACTTAAGTTTCAAAAGATATTTTATTGTATGTAATGGAGAACAAAATTGAATTTTGTAAACATTTTTCTAGATAGGTCAGTGCATAAAATAACATGTTAACTGGGTGACACAAGTGTCACCTAGTTCCAAGATTTTGTCATCCAGTGGAGGTAGATGGTGCCGGCAAATTTTTAGGGAAATGATCAATTTAAGTGATATTCTTCAAACATTAAAAATTTAACCTCATGCAAATTATCATGCTTTTTAAGATTCATACAAAGTACAAACAAAGGACTCGTTAACTATAGAATTTATGATTCAAGGTCAAGCATATATAGTGTACTAATATGCAGTCAATGCAGAGTGATACTGTACGTATAACATGCAGGGAGTGGCAAACTATATGTTCTATAATAAAAGCGTTCTGAAATTTATTGTTTACTTTAAATATTTCGTTCTACCTCAGTAAAAATACAAATCAAACTATCTTAATTAGTTTTTACTAAAGATAAAATAAAACAAAAGCTTGGTTTGTCGACAAAATATTCTTACAAATATGTTAAGAAATCACAAAATGCAAAACATCTGAAAAATACCAAAATAAGGCTTAATTCACCTTACAAAAATATTACATAGGCTTCAAAATATTACATTTTTCCAGGAAGGGTTTTGGATCATTAACTGAAATAGGGGGTTTCCGGTCTTTAATATCTCCTGAGCCATGTGTATTCGCGATCCCCTCCCTATGCGCCCAGTGAAAATCTGTTAAAATATACTCTGAGATAGGTAGTGACTTTTACATCCATTAGGAATGTTCTAACAGTACAAAAAACCCATTTATTTATTAGGTAATTTTTTTTTACATTTTAATCATTGCTGTTTTATGTACATTGGCCATTTTAGAATCGGATTTGTTGTATGGTGATATAAGAAAAAACGCATTAGTTTGGTGTACAGCTCGACTATGCTCCTATATAACATTTTCTTCTGACTCCTTGTAGGCTGCCCTTCAGATGTGATGAAAGATTAGTAGTTTCATCAAAAAGTACATATTTGGTTTAGCATGGATGTGTTCATTTCGAATTCTTAATCTGTAATGGTTAAAACAATACAATGTCCCTGACTTTTTGGGCATCCTGAATACTGATAAAGGAAAAAGATGATGAAAAATCAGCTATACTTTTGTGCACATGTCTGGACTAGTCCCATACTATATTATAAATACCTGACATTGAAATTGTTACTTTTGTTATAAACATTTTCAATCACCGCTTGATGTTAGTAACAGTGGTAACAATGATTATTCAAGAGGTCTCAATAAATGTATTTCTTTTACTTGTAGTGACCGGAACAAAACAATCTCAGATTGAGGCAAAGTTGATAAAGGATGGAAAGCCACTGCCATTGAAGGAAGTTGAAGTTGTGGTACATGAGGAGAAGGTGACATTCACCGTCAAGAAGCCTGCCAGAGGCCTCACTGGCAAGTACCAGATCAAGATATCCAATGCTCAAGGAGAAGATGTCAAGGATATTACTATCAATATGCAAGGTAATTTTCTTCATGCTCTTTAGTTTTTCATAATCCTTATATATAAAATGTGGATTCATTTTTTATAACACTATTCTTCCCTCATTTCTTGATCAATTTTGACGATTGAGGTTGACCCTATTTGGAGTTGAACAATAACGCCTTAATTGTTCAGTATTTTTACCCTGAAGGCCACGGGAAGCCCTGAAAGTACGTTTTTCGGCCATAATAATAACACGGAGAGAGATTTAAACTAGTCAAAAAGTAACAGCTGTTTAAATGTAAATTGTGATGTTTATAATATTGAGAAGGTGGTAACAGATTATTTTTAAATGTTATAGAGAGTAAATTTAATTGATTCAGTGGAAGTTTTGTTTGATCTTTAAATATAAAAAAAATGCATGTTTGTCTGTGTGTTTGTAATCAACAACTGTTAAATAAGATGAAAACTTAAATAGGCTAAGTAATAACATGTTTGTATTTAGACTATAAATAGGTTGTAACGCAAGTATTGCAAATGATCTACTGTAAATCAATCTACAAATAATAGTTTTACTTAATACACTTTAACCATTAATATTTGTAATCAAAAGTCACTTGTTGATGCTGAGGACCAAGGTTTCGTAACTACAACGAGAGATGGGGTTGGCACGTGAAGCGTGCAGGTGTATCCCCTAGATTTATTATAATTAATTAAGTTTGTTTTTAATATTATAAATAGGATTGGTGTTTCAGTTATGTCTAAGACATTAGAAAAATGAAATTCTGTTCTGAGGATTCTGATTACAATTTTGTAAAATAACTATATTTTTAATGATTTTGACTGGAATTTCAATCTTAATGAGTTGAATTTAATGAATTATTGATAGTTTGTCATCTAAACATTTCCTTGTGTGTGTTGAGCAGTTTAACACTCTTCATTGTTGTCATTTAACTGTTTAGATAGTGTCTGTAAATTATATTTAGTACAGAACTGTCTATTATTTTAGCAATCTTATGACAACAGTATGTTTCAATTTGTGGGTTTTCAAAAATGTGTGGTAAATGCTGTAGCTTAAGCAAACCACTCACAGGACTTAAAATTTAAAAAGCTGAGGCTGTTCAGTGAAAGAGCTTGCCAAACTTGAGTCCTCAAAAACTCCACTTGTACCTTTTTTCAAACGTATCTTGTAACTTTTTTCACTTGAACCTTTTTTCAAATGCAAATGTACTTTTTTCAAAATACAATTTGCAAATGAATTTGAATACAGAATAATTTGTTCTGTTATATTCGTCATGTTATGGGAAGGCTCTCTGATTTCTTAACCTTCCCATATCCAAACCCTCTTGCTGAAAAAATAATATGTTAGATCAACTTTGAGTCAGTTATGAACTTTGCATTTATGTTGAGATTAGGTGTAAATAAAATTGTAATTCAACTGTTTAATTGCAACAAACATTGTTTTTATGTGGATTTTCATCATTGCGATGCTAAAAAAAAAATAAAGCCATAGGAAAAGTTTATGATCACAAAAGTTTTAATTTATTTTGTAACTTGCTACATTTTTGGGCTTGGTCTATGTTTAAGGTATTACAGTATTTTAATTTTTTCACAGTTAACTTATGACTAAACCTTCTTTTGCAAGGTAAATTTATTTCATAGAATAAAAAAATTTTATAATTTATCTTGGATATATTTTTAGTGTTAATTATTAAACCTTCACTACATTATCATACATTCACACTTAGACTTTTCAAATACTGCTATCACACACATTTAAAATAAATAAATTCATTTTTTATTCATACAGATTGAATTCCAGTGCCCATATTGAAGAAGAAGTTTGTGGCATAAATATTAGTGATCAGAATTTTTTATTTTGCTTTGGCAGTATTATTTGATTTTGTTGGCTGATCTCCTAAAACTTTTCTTAAATAATAAGAAAGAAAGAATGTAGTTTTATTACAGCAACTAACTCTTCAATATAAAATTATTTTTATTTTACCTATAAACAATTGGAATAAAGTTGACTATAAATAAAAATTAAAAATGTAGAAAATGAATCATTATGTAAGAAACTAAAATAAAAATAGGCTAGTTAATCAGTTAGATAATTGTCATTGCTCTAGTAATTTAAATTAGTATAATAAAATCAATATTTTAATACGTTAAGAAAACATATTTTTTTTAGATGCTCCAACTCCGCCACAGGACATCAACGTGACAGATGTATTCCAGGACCGCTGTGTTGTTAAATGGAAGGCACCAACTGATGACGGTGGTTCACCACTCCTTCACTACGTCATTGAAAGACAAGATCTAAGTGTCAAAGGTAAATACCAGAGTTTTACAGTTTTTATTTAGTAAAAATTGTAACTCGCCAGTTCACATGAGCGGCAGGCCTTTGTCTAAATTTTATTCAACAAGTGAAGCACTAACCGTTAGCTTATTGGAGTTTTGGACGTTGTACTTCGCAGTTCGAGGCCTGAGCCATTAAGCTGCTATGCCAGCAGTGCTTAAAATTCTGTTTTTGAGTCTCTTTCAAATTAAGATCATATTCATTGTACAGCAAATATTTTAGCATACTGTGACATATTATTGGAAAGCGCTGTGACATATTATCAATAGAAAGCGTTTTACCTTTCTATTGATGTATATGAAGTAAAGTAGATGGATGGCATAATGTATACATGTAATATGTAGGCATGTGCGATGCAGTAAATATTTTTGATTCGATGCAACGATGTGATTCAAAGAATTTTGACTCGAATCGATGTAACTAGTTTTGATGCGCACATAAAGAATTTATGGTTATTTATTAAGTTTTAGAAGCAGTTGAGTAACAATAATACCCTTTGTTACAGGTACCGTATCTTATTAATACAAAGAAAGATAATTTAAAACATACATTTTTTGATCAAGCAAATGTTAGCTAGTTTTTGTTATATGTATGCAACAAAAATTTAAAAATTAACTTTACATCAAAGTAAGATGGTCAATTAAAAATAATATAAGGAATATAAGATGAAGGGATTCACAAAATGCTGCAGGCCTAAAGCACAATAAACCATAATTATTTTGAAATACAATTTAGAGCTTAATAGATTTGTTTAGAACTAAGCATGTTTATGTAATTAAATAATTAAGGACAAATATAGGAAAAGCTAGTAATAAAGAAAGTTGATGGCTCTGTATTGAATTCATTAAATTTAAATGTCAATAGTTGTACTTTGCTGTTGTTGTGGGAGAGTAACTGGTCAAAATTTAATTTTTTACAGTTAAAATAATATGTCACATAAACATGATTTACGAGTATACCTAAGCATTTATTCCTAATTAGTAGTTTTAAGTCTGTTAAATTGTTGTACGATTACTTTGTAATTATTGTTATCTTTTTTCTTAGCTTTAACATTTTTTAACTTGGTTTTATTTTTTATATTTTATAGAATATTCTTTATGATTCAATTAACAATCGTTAAAAACAACTTGTAAAATGAAATAAAATTATATTAATTTGTTTTGTTAAGGCCAAAGTATGTCAAATAAATATTTTTACATCCAAACAACTAATAATGTGAAACAACTAATAATGTGAAACTTTCCTATTTATTACAATTTAACCTAGTTATGCACATAATACATTATTATGTCTGCAAGTTCCGCTTTTGTAAGGAATTGAGTACAGTCTTGGTCTATAAATAGCATACATTGACCTTTACTATTAGTGGATGCGAGTGACGCTCATTCTCCGTTCTTAGGCCTCTAAATCAACCAAGTGCAAGCTTTTAATGCTGAGTTGTACTATCTGAAAATTCAATCATCTAAAATAGACTTGGTCCCATCAACTTTGGATAGTCATGTTAGTTAGTTAGTCATCAACTATATAAATGTTTAATTACTCTCAGAATGTATAACTATAACACACATCGTTTGGATATTTTCTCCACAGTCACCTGACGTATCTTGTGTCAATCCCGATTTAGATTTTCAGTAGTTTCATTTTCCTGTACCAGTTTGGAAACAATTCAGTAAAGTCCATTTATAATTGAAAAGGTTCATTCCATCTACAGCTTAAATGTTTTTATTTAGTATGATTACACTATTTTATTGCATTATGGATTGATCACATACAAGTCAACATAATAATTGGTTTCAGGAGGATGGCATAATGTGGCTGAGGTCCCTGCCTCTGAACCAACCACCTACAACGTCACTGACCTTGTTCACAAGAAGGAGTACAAGTTCAGAATTAGAGCAGTCAACAAGATTGCCTCCTCTGAACCTAACATATTTGGCAAACCGATTCTGGCCAAGGATCCTTGGGGTGAGTTGTCTGTTTTATTTACTTATCATATTTGTAAAGGTACCATCATAAACACCCAGTTCTTTATACTTTTTTTAGATATTTAGGACAAAAATGTAGTTTTAATCTTATAAATTGTAATACTTGTGCAAAGTGAATTCCAAAACGTATTTTGTTCAGAATAGGTTATGTTCATATGACATGTTTTGTTCTATTTTCAGTTAACGCATAAGAGCAGGCAAACAGATGAATATCTATTTTCATAAAATTTTTTTATTAATTTAATAATTTAATCAATAATGAACTGTTGATTTGAAAACATAATCAAACAATCAAAACATATTATTTTCGATATCTTTAGTACCAAACAAAGTAAAAATGAAAGAAATTAAATGATTGATACTGAATGAAAAGTATAGTATGTAGTAAAAAACTAAACAAAGTTGTGTGATACAAAGTAAAGAGGGAAAATAAAATTAATTAAAACAATTTGAAAAAAAAAAACAATGAAGATGAAATAATTTAGGAGGCCTTGTTAAATGTTGCTTGATTGATTGAGCATGTTTCTTCAATGCAGATGAGCCTGGTAAGCCAACGAATGTGGAAGTTGTTGATTGGGACAAGGATCACGCTGACCTTAAATGGACCAAGCCTGAGAATGACGGGGGTGCTCCCATTACCGGTTATGTCATTGAGTACAAAGTAAGTTTGCTGTATTTTCACCATACATTATTACTTTATTTTAACTAGCTTTGTTAATATTTCAAAATTGATTTAACCCTCAAAACACTAACGGCATGGAGCGACTCTATGTAAATGGAAATGTAGCACATCAAAGACAATTAGGTACAACTGTCCCGAAATACACCCATACAAGTACGGTGGAGTTGACCATCCCACTCACCCATACACATATAGTGGTATTGACCCACCCACTCACCCATACACATACAATGTGTATTGACTCAGCCCACCCATACACGTATAGTGATATTGACACACCCACCGACCCACCCATACATGTACAGTGGTACTAACCCACCCAACCACTCATTAACGTAAATTGGTACTCGTAAATTACCACAGTACATGTATAAGTGAGTGGGTGGGTTATTACCACAGTACATTTATGGGTGGTCGGGTGTGTCAATATCACTTTTTATATCACACCTTTTATAACTAAACTTAACAACATTTAATATTAAACTCAAAAATAGGTTTAGTCTTTTTAGGCTCCCTTGATAATTTCTTCCTATATAAGTTTAATTTTGATCTATTTGTGTTTTTTTAGAAATCTTATCATCTGTTTGCAGGTTTTATATAGTTGACATGCTCTAAATTACATGTTCGAGTCCTCTTTACGGCACTACTCAGAGCGAGCCGATCACTAAACACGCTCTAGAATCGTTATGTGCCAGTCAACAATTCTATAGTTTTGTATAATATCAAGTGGAAGAGTTGTTTTGCTTGTTTCTCTAAGTCAGAACATGCCCTAAACAAAACAAGTGATATGATGTAATAGTTAGTCAGCTGACAGTTCATATAGTGTGTATTATGTGTATGTGTTCTAGTGTTCTTATAGGAACTTCTTAAAAAATAAAAACAAATCGTTATAATACACACTAACTGTTACACATATTTGTGATCACCAGTACATTGTACACAATTTGTATATTTTGGAATTTTGATCTGATGCTGTGGTGTCTTTCTAAAAAAGCACAAATAAACAAATGAAAATGAAAAATAAAAGTTCTTCAAAATCATAAGTGATTTTTCAACACTATTAATGTTTTGCAAAGTCTATATTTTATTTCATTTTACTTTAATATGCACAGTTAGATGTATAATAAATTTAATATATTGTACATCATATAATTTGACATAAATAACTGGACGGCGACATTAATATGCTTAGCACTAAAGATTGTTCAAAAGCACTTTGTGGGTAAATTAAAAAAAAAACTGTTATAGGTTAGAGTGATAAAATATTTGACAAAATGAACATCTTTTTAACTAATTTATGGAACAAATTCTTAAATTAATAGATATGTTGATATTTGTTATAATCAGTTCTCCACGGGCAATGAAGATACACTTATAACTCCTTATTACCTACTAAACGTATTGGTTGTAAAGATCAAAGCTGTGATTAAATAGTATTAATATTCAGTTATTTACTTTTAATATATCTATATTGAAAATGTAGACTAAACTAAGCTTTGTTATGTTTAGGAGAAGTTCGGCAAGGACTGGGTGGAAGGCAAGGTGCTAGATGGAGACATCACAGCAGCCACTATTGATGGCTTGAAAGAAGGCACACAGTATGAGTTCCGCATCCGAGCAATCAACAAAGCTGGCCCTGGAGAACCCAGTGATGCCACCAAGCCTATTATTGCCAAATGCAGATTTGGTGAGCTTCATTAATTGTTTTTAGTATATTTGAATGCCTCGGAATACAATCCATTATATGTCCAGTTGATGGAGATAGACACCAATTAATTAATGAAATAGTAATGAAGATTTAATTTTTCTTATTCTGAAGATGAAATATCTACTAAGGTAGTTAAGAGTAATGTTCCATAAATTGCTGCAGAATAGAGAAACCACTACATTTTATAATAGTGTTAATAGGCTTGAAAATTAGGAATTATTCTTAATTTTTTTAATTGGAACAAATTTGATTTGGGAATATCTATAAAAACTATGTTTTTCTTTAGAACATCTACCATAACACGGGAAAACTTAAAAACCTACAAATAAATGCTTCAGCACCAAACATCAACTAATACTGAAATATATATGCCAATTATATTAATATAACTATTAATCCTTTCGTTCCCAGTGTCCGATTTTTCTGACCTCACAAGTATCTCCTAATTTATCTGACATCCAAATTTTCGGACAGTAGTGGTTTCTCCTAATTTACCCTGTGTGTGACTTTTCGGACGTTTGAAAATAAATACATTACATTAACAACTTGAAATTCGAGGTACGTCCAGAAAGTAAGTTCCGTTTGGTAATAAAAATAATTTGTGTACAGATACAGAAAAAATATTTATTGCACTAAAATCTACAACTCTTAAACTACTTTTCTACATAACTGCCGAAATTTTGCAGGCATTTGTCATAGCGTGGCACAAGTTTTTCTATGCCTTCTTCATAGAAGGTTGCCGCCTGTGTCTTCAACCATTTGGAAACATTTTCTTTCAGCTCTTCGTCATCGTTGAAGTGTTGACTGCCAAGGAAAGACTTCAGATGTAAGAACAGATGAAAGTCGCTAGGAGCGAGGTCAGGGCTGTACGGAGGATGGTCAAACACGTCCCAGCCAAATCCCTGTATGAGATTTTTCGTCACATTTGCAGTGTATGGTCGTGCATTGTCGTGAAGAAAAACAACACCTTTGGACAGAAATCCTCGGCGCTTATTCTGTATTGCGCAGCGCAATTTCCTCAGTGTCTCGCAGTAAACTTCTGCATTGATTGTTTGACCTCGCGGTAAGAAATCAATCAGTAAGATGCCTTTCCTGTCCCAAAACACTGTGCACATGATTTTTCGAGGTGTCAAGATTTGTTTCGGCTTAACCTTTGCTGGAGATGAAGTGTGCCTCCATTCCATTGATTGCCGCTTAGTTTCTGGGGTGTCATAAGAAACCCAAGTTTCATCTCCTGTGACTATCTGTGACAGAAAATCTTCACCGCCTTCATCATAACGGTTCAAAAACTGAAGTGCACTACCCATCCGTTGTGTTTTGTGTTGCTCAGTAAGAATTTTCGGTACCCAACGTGAGCAAAGTTTTCGAAATTTCAGTTTTTCGGTAACAATTTCATGAATTAATGATCGTGAGATTTGGGGGAATTCCATAGCGAGAGCACTCATTGTAAACTTACGGTTTTCCTTGATCTTCTCATCAATCGTGTGAACCAGTTCTTCTGTAATCAAAGATGGACGCCCACTTCGTTCTTCATCATGCACTTCATTACGTCCTTCATTAAACTGTCGGACCCATCTTCTCACCATTCAATCACTCATCGCATTTTGTCCGTAAACCTCGCAAATTTGCCGATAAATGTCAATCGGTTTCACTTTCTTAGCATTCAGAAAACGAATCACAGATCTGATTTCACAAGCGGCGGGATTTTCGATCAACACCGACATTTTAAACAAGCACAACAAAGCGTACGAGACTGACAGCGATCTCAAAATGGCGCACGTTTCTTCTCCTTGATACAGAGCGTCTGCCGCGCATGCGCGGAACTCCGATCGCAGCGCTGCAGCGGATATAAATGGAAACGGAACTTACTTTCTGGACGTACCTCGTATGTTTATATTGTGATGCTCAGAAAGAACTGTTTTATCACACTAGTATGTTAAAATAACTTTGTATAGCCAATCACAGCGTGCAAACAACAATGAACATTGATTTAGATGACTGTGGCAAAACGTAATTAGACAGATTCGTCAGTCAGCTGCTCTTGATCACAGCGTTGTACATGTTTATTTTTTCTTTGTTTTTATAAGAGGAGTGGTAAAGGAAGAAGCTTATTAAGTGGTAAAGCTAGGAGAATTGTCTTGAATTAAATTTGATTGTATAAAAATTTTGTTCCACTTTTATTCATGTTATACTTAGCCATATGAAAGTATATAAAATGATTAAAACTATCTTTACACATAATTTGGAAGCTATATTGGCTAAAAATACTTTTGATTTTTTCAGTATTTTCAATCTATATGAGTTAGTAAAATATTGCATTTTTTGTTACCAGTTAAACCATTTATAATTGGAGATGACCTACAAAATATTGTCCTAAAGAAGGGACAGGTCATCAAATACGATATCAAGTATGGAGGTGAGCCTGAGCCTGAGGCTGTGTGGCAACTCAACGGAGTTGAAATCAAGGATGACAATGACAGGTAAGGAGCAACAATTCTATTAAAGTATCTCTTGTATTGCAATTTCATATTTACTGTTTCTGTCATATTTTTAATCTGTACATTTATCTTGAAAGTTTTTGCACCTAAATCAAACTATCATAAAAATCTTCACTTCCAAAGAGCTCTAATCTTAAAGATACAAGATCATCAATAGTATATATTTTATTAGATTCCCTTAGTTAAGTATATAAAAAATACTCTTAGTAGTAAACATAAGTGGGTTTCATTAAAAATAATTTGTTTAAGAACAACCAACCTATTATGAAATTTTTTTATGAATAGTATTCATAGAAAAATGTAAATAGTGTTGGTCTGTTAATAAAATGTTTGCTCTCTTTGATGAAGATCAGGGAGGCCCTGAATCCAGATGACTAAGGCTGAATATATAAAGTAATATATAGTCTCAAGCATGTGAATATTAACTAGTATAGGTGGTACCATAGTGATATTAATTATACCAATGCAATTTCAAATGTAGGATAACAATCGACAAGTATGAACGGAATACTGTAATAACGGTGAGACGATCTGTAAGAGCGGACAGTGGCAAGTACAAGCTGGTGCTAACCAACAGCTCTGGGGTCTGTGAGGGAGTTGCTGAAGTTGTTGTCCTCGGTAAGTGATACGAATACTAGTTCCTTAGTAATTTTTTTATTAGTTCTAGATTTGCAATTAAACATTATTTTCAAGACATCTACAGATGCCTTGAAACTCCAACTCTAGACCTAGAAAATATTTTGTATGTTTTGACTGAGTTCTTTCTTATTGAGTATTTTTCTACTTATATTTTACTATATTAATAATGCTCCCCAGAATGTGATACAAAATAAGGAAACTTACCTGTATTCATTGGAGTTTATTGATAGAAGAGCAGCTGTAGCTAAGGGACTAAGGCAGTGACTTGCCACGCAGCCTGTCCGGGTTAATTCATTAGTAAGACACCGATCATCAAGACTTAAGCGAATGAGTGTAGATGAACTAATGTAATCATTGTGACTGTTCCTTAGAAAGAGCTATTTATTAATAGCACAACAGCCAGGGAAACTAAGGGACCTAAAGCTTTACGTGAAATCCAAATCACATAGTGTGGA
This sequence comes from Stictocephala bisonia, assembly GCA_035578905.1. NCBI lineage: Eukaryota > Metazoa > Arthropoda > Insecta > Hemiptera > Membracidae > Stictocephala > Stictocephala bisonia. The sequence continues at coordinate 2,080,311 of JAQJVL010000020.1, forward strand.
TCTGATTTTCATATAACTTACTAGCCTGACACTTAGTTCTCTTCCCTACACAACATCTGATCCTTGACCACCATCCAACATGGATACTCCAGATTTCTCTAGTAGTGTTCAAGTTGATAGAAACCATTGAGAGGACGTCATGTTGGTATTAAGAGGACTGAGCATAGAACCTATCGCCTACCATCTCCTCAACACTTTGTCCCCAAGTAGTTGGGTTACAGCACTGCGCCACCAGTGCTGACAACAAAATTCCTGATATGACAACCAAAATGTTTTGACCTGCTGCTCTCGTGGTTCTGAAGTCACATTGAGCTGTTGGTCCCCAGGTTAACTGATAAAGAGGACTTCTTTGCCCTAACTTCGCCTGGTAAAATAAGACAATCTTTTCCTTTTTTTTTTAACTTGCTACTTATGTGTACCTGATTAGCTACAACAAATTAAAGTAGCAAATTTCTGATTTTTAAATTTACTTTGAATAACTTTGGATGATTCATTTACTCCATTATTTCATGTCTTTCTTTGCCATTAAGGTCAGTAATGTTTAGCTACTTTAACTTTTGGTACATTCAATAAATATTCAGAGGGTAATATGATTTTGATTGAAAATAATAACACATTAAACTGTTGTGAAGGATAAGTTTTCCATCTGACACTGGAGGAACGATGTTCCCCCACCTGTCAGCTACTATTTTATTGCTTCATCCCATAAGGAGTGCTGTTGTTCTAAATTGTCACTGTTTGCTGTTTATTGAAAAAAAAACTCTGTTTTGATCAAAAGAAGCTAAGAAACCCCAACAAACATGATTGAAAATGTATTTATTTGCTTAAATTGTTTTTAAACATTGGCTTATATACTCTAATTTTCAGTTATTCCTTGTTTTAATAATGTATAAAAATATACTTGCAGACAAACCATCGAAACCAATTGGACCACTGGAGCCTATTGAGGTTCGTGCAAATCACATCACTGTTCAGTGGAACAAGCCAGAAGACAACGGTGGCTCAGACATTACTGGATATGTCATTGAGAAGATGGACATGGACACTGGAAGATGGGTTCCAGCTGGAGAGGTTGGTTTCACCAATCAATTTTACTTTTAACTTCAATTACAATTTTGAATTTTATAAGCAATTCAAGCTAGAATAAAATATAATTCATCTTTGATAAAAAATCAAATTGTTTTTTCATAAAAGACAAGAAGCAGATCAACTCAAAGGTGTAATAACGATGAAGCGTTAACATAGTTTCATAATTTAACGGTTTTTATCCAGAAAATTTGCTACAAATCATACTGTGCATGTTAAAATAGTGATCCATAACCTTTGTAAATAGTTTGTTACAAAGCAAAATGTGTTTTAGGACCTTAGCATACACCATGCTTATAGATAATAACAGAATCAAGAAGTTGCAACAAAATTGGGACATTTCACCACTAGATATAATAAAAATTTTATATTTTTCTAAAATTGTTAGTTTCATAACAGTGGGTTTAAGAAGAGGTCGATAGTTCTGTTGAATATAGTTTGATGAGTAGTATTTTAACTGTATAGGAACAATTATAAAAGTGGAAGGGTTATTCAATAATTGAGTAAAACAACAGCATTAAATTACAGTTTTCACAAAAAGTTTATTAATTCCTTACCTTTATTTATGAACAATAATTACATTTTAAAACATTTAGAAAATCTTCAAGTATCTTTCCTCACTGAATAATTTTAATCTCTTGATTTACATTGATATATTTTAATCAATATAGTTTGTTTTTATCAATTTTCATATTAATTTACTAAACATTTAAAAATAAGCTGGATTTACATGAAATTCCTATGTTATATGAGGTAGTATCTGAGTTCTAGACTACAATGTTACACGTTTATTGTTGGTGGATATTACTAACCAGAACATTTGGATTAACTGGTCACTGTCTAACGCTTCCCACTACCGTTCACAAGTTCCAAGACCCTTGTTTGGTTACTTTTTTGTTGAACAGTGACTTTGTTTTCTTTTATGTGTATTGTGTTGAATTTTACATTCAATGATTAATATCTTAAAAATGTACTTGACTATATATTTTTTAAATCCTGATTAAAAATATGACATTTCCTTTATTTTAAATCAAACAAGAAATTTGAATCAGTATCAAGAATGGCCTTTTTTCATTTTCGTGTTTCAAAAATTTAGAACCAATCCATTTCTAATTTAATTTGTGTGTGGATACAATAAAATAAATTTTCAATCTGCCTCAGACTGGACCGGGAACACCTGCCACCTTTAAGATTGAAGGCCTCACACCAAAGAAGAAGTACAAGATCAGAGTAAAGGCTGTGAACAAAGAAGGAGAGTCGGAGCCTTTAGAAACAGATCAAGCTATAGTCGCCAAAAATCCTTATGGTAAATTTAAGAACATAAGTTTTTTAATTAATGGATACTATTATACTAAACAGTATAATATCATATGTTTAGGTTGATCGCTGAGCAAAAAATCAGAAATATGTTTAGTACTTCAGTTAAAGGCAAGTTCTTGGATTTAGTGTACGAAAATGAATTTTATTTCTATTAAAATTAATTTAATCAAATCTGCAAATTTGTAATGTATCTTTTACTAAACATCTAGGGCATTTTGATATACATGGTTTAATGTACTATGTATATTGAATTGATACAACCATGTATATAAATGGTTTCGCTACAATTTGTTAAAGAATGGTATAATGAGACTTATTTTACTGAAAAGTTATCATTTAGCTAGCTTACATGGTTTTACACACCTATAGAGTGACCAAACATCCTGGAAAAGTAGGAATACAAGGAACTTGAAATGAAATTTTAAACTCTTGGGTTTTTTAGAAGGGGCCTGCTCTTGACGCCCAATCTGTTGCGCCCAATCAATCTATGCAAGTTCTATATACATTTTCCTATATTCTAAACAGAATATTTTCTTTTCTTATTCTAATATTTCACCCCCAGTTTTGGGCCTTCTTAAAAGAAATCTGAGAAGGGAAAACTTAGAATCTAGTGATTTGACTTCTTATTTTTTTCAGGAACCCCAAAATAGGGTGAAAGCTTAGAATATTCTGTGTTAGTTTGTGTTAAGAAGCTGGGCTGCTCATGTAATATTAGTAAACCTCGCACTGGGGATCAAATTTGCCTTGACTGGCAGGCCATTTATATAGTTTGTGCAAACGTTTGTTTAAAAATTACTATAAAATAAGGATTTGGTCAGAATGTAATGTATTATATATCATTATATTGACAAATGTATGTTCTACCAGAAAAAAAGCTAAAAAAAGTTCAAAATTATTTAGAAAAAATTTGTTTTGCAGTTTGAAGTTAGAATTTTTATTTTTTGAAAAAACAATTGTCATTAGTGACCATGTAGAAAATACTAAAAATGATCAATATCCAAATCCATGATATACAAAATGTTGCCTTATAAACAAAAATGCTAATTCAAAATAACTTAATTCTGTAAATTATTTGTAAAAATTGGAAATTTATAGCTGACTCTAGTGACTGGCACCAGATGATCTACTGAAATCCACAAGTGACCTTTTGGCAAAGGCCAATAAATAAAATCGAAAACCTAAACAATATATTATATGAAGTGAACATACGAAAATAAAGCGTGTAATTTGCACAGTCAAACTGTATTATGTTAAGTCCGATTTATTAGTTGATTGTTCGTAAAATTACATAGTAAACATGCAATGTAAAATGAGCTATGAAATACAGCGCTGCAAGTACACACGGGCCAAAAATGAGCCGTAGATTATGACTTTGCCTGCGCGATGGTTAATATCAGCTAAACCAACTTCTATGTAATCAACCTTCAGCTTTAAATTCTTAACCAAATACAATTGTTAATGGTTTGGTTTTAGATGAGCCTGGCCGCCCTGGAAAGCCTGAAATAATTGACTATGACAACAAGAGTGTCACTCTAAAATGGAAGAAGCCTGACAGTGATGGAGGAAGACCAATATTGCATTATGTTATTGAAATGAAAGACAAATTTTCCATGGACTGGGAGGAAGTAGCCAAAACTGAGGATAACAATCCAGAGGGCAAGGTCGAGGGTCTAAAAGAAAAGATGGTGTATCAGTTCCGTGTGAAGGCCGTCAACAAAGCCGGTGCTAGTGAGCCCAGTGACCCAACTGACAACCATGTGTGCAAACACAAAAATTGTACGTATATTTTGTCATGTACAAAGTCAATCTTTGAATTAATACATTTAGCTACGAAATGCTTGGTTCTTAGTTATCAATTTGTATGATTTCGTTAATGAAATAAAAATGTTTCATGCTATAAAAAATTAGATTTCATGGTTACTTCATGGTGTAATATACACCATTATTTATTACAACAAAGAGAAATAGAAGCAATTCCCAAGATAACTTTAAGATTTGGAAGCCACTTTGGAAGATATCAAATTTGTCTAGTATAATGCTTCAGTTTATAATATAAGCAGGTCTAGCCAGCCTTCAACCTTCAACAAAAATTTAAACCTCCAACACATTATTTTTAATCAGTTTCATATTAGATTTTTTTAATTTGACAAATTCTTTTATGTTAGAGTTAATTGTTGAATCCTGTAAGATATTGGCTAAATATTGTTAGTATAATTTGTATTTGTGATTAGTTTTTTGTAAGAGTATCATAATAATAATTATGGTCAGTCATAGATAAAGATGTTGATGACTAAAACTAAAGTATTTATAAGAAAATAAACAGAAGTAAAACATGGTCAGCAACTTGTTAGGCTCTTATATAGTTCAATGATGGTATAAAGTTTATCTTAGAATATATGAAATCAAAATATTTCCCATTGATACTAAGTTCTGTTACAGTAAAGCCCCGTATCGACCGAGAAGGTATGAAGAGCGTAACCATAAAGGCAGGGCGCACACACAAGTGGACAGTGGACGTTTCTGGAGAACCCCCTCCAGCCCTTTCCTGGACCTGGAGAGATGGAATTGCTCTTGTCACTACAGATAGGATCAAGATTGAGAACATTGATTATCAGACTAACTTTACGATAGTTAATGCCACACGTCGTGACACAGGCAAATACACACTGCTTGCTGAAAACGCTTCAGGAAAAGACCAAGAAAGCCTTGAGCTCACTGTTCTTTGTAAGTGTCATTGTTATCTCTAAATCAAACAACCAAATATATGTAGGTCATTTGTCATATGATATTAATGTCAACACATCTAATTTAGATAGTCTCTCCTGCTATAAAGAAGTTTGGTTGGTCTTTTTAGTTTGTCTAAAAGTATATTTCTTGTTGGTTAATTAGTTGAATTGGCTTTTCATTCTATTGAATATAGTACACCCTTTCGTATCTGGACCTCTGATATCTGTGTCTTCTGATATTCGTACCGGTTTTGAAGAAAAAACAATGCATTATTCTGAATGCTTTATGAACAAAATATCTTTAGGTCAGATAATGCAAAAATATATTGTCAGATCATGTAAAATAAAAGATAGTCAAATAGTATTTTTAGTTGGGTAATTGTGCCTGATTCTGCAAAATACCTCCTTTCCGTTGCACTAATTTTATTACAGAAATTTTTTTAGAAATTTGTGGTGATCGGGCGGGCCGTGGCAGACATATCCAGTTTGGAGTGGTCCTATCCGTCCATCACTAGGTTCACTCTGACATCTCGTATACTTTGGTCAATTTAACTTGTAAAATTTTTTTTTCATTTTAAGTTTCATTCAATCAAGTTTTAAAGTTTGTTAAGTTTAATGTATTGGACATACGTTGTTGGTTTTATAGTAAAAGGAATGTAACATAACATATCATTCGTTAGAGTACTTTACCTTAAATAAATACATGGATAAATATAAAATAAACCCGCTAGTAAATCATAAAGTACACCCATTACTGTATCTTACTCGATGTTGTATGCATATCCTTAAAAAACGGCAACATAAACAAAGGTCAGGCTTGGTTTTCACTGCTCATTGTTTACTCTAGTAATTAGGTCATGGTTAGCATAGTAATTTATGTTAGCAACTTTTATCCGGATTTTTCCTTATTCAAATTGCCTGGTGCCACATTAATTTTGATATTTGAGGTTTCACAGTATGTACATTTATTTAAACTTTTTATAAGTATTATTAATGTGTTATACTTATATACAATGAATGAAATTCATATCTAATTATTAATTTAAAAAGAACAGGTTAAATTTGGGGAACTAGGCCAAGGTTTTCAGTAGTAATGAAAGGAAAGGAAAGCAGCATACCTGATAAACTTGGTAGACTGATACACTGTAGAAAGAGACACAATCACATCACAAAGAATTAGATAGTGATATATTTAACCACCCAAAATTAACTGATCCCACCACACCTCGTAGGCCATGATCCACAGCTCAAGGCTCTCTTCCCTGCAAGAAGAGTTGTAAAACATGCACTATCCATAAACCAGCCACTACATTTATGAGCTCTTTCACATCCATTCAATATAAAATTAATGGTCATTATACCTGTGACTCCAGTAACATTATTTATCAACTCCAGTGTAATTTCTGCCTATCTCAATATATAGGCCTAACCACAGAAACCCTCCGTAAACGTATGAATGGACATAGATATGACTGCAAGATAGATAACCCTGAAAACCCCTGTTTCATCCCATAGCATGAGCCACAATTAGAACTTTGATCAATGTTTCACTGTTAAAGTTATCAGATCACTCCCTGCAAACTGCAATAGCTCTCAACTTAAAAGAACAGAAATTGCACATCAATGGATCACAAAATCTAGAGACCCACCTAATCTAATATAAGATTAACCCTGTTTCTCCTTCCTCCACCTAAGCAGCAAAATAAAAATCATATACATTATTACATAGTTTTATCATATAATAGAAGCAGAAGTGACAGTTTAGAGTTTAAGTGCTCTGCAGTTGACAACACCCCATCCACCTACCTCAAATGTGACTGTGTATCCAGTTGTTTAGTGACTGAAGAAGAGGCCAGTGGTCTCGAAATATTTCACTATCTAATTCTTTGTGAAGTGATTGTGTCTCTTTCTACAGTGTACCAGTCTACCAAGTTTATCAGGTATGCTGCTTTCCTTTCATTACTAATTTAAAAAGAAGTTATTCATGGTAAGTTTGAGGTGTAAAATAACTCATCGTGTTCATTTAAATTATATTCTGTTAAATCTGTTCTCTGGTGATATAACCTAGACGAAGTAGAAATAAATGATTTATCTGAAGCACGTTTTTTACGTTTTTAATATAAAATACATCTTGGAAAAAATGATTATGTTTCTTTTCTTTGAACCTATTCTAAATAATTTGTTATTTAGTGTACAATGTAAAGATATAACAATTAAGTTAAATGTCACACAAGTACAATCCTGCCTTCCTGTCTTATATTGCATTAAACTTGTACTGAAAGCTTATATCATTTCATTTGTATGTAAACTTATTTTTAAACATATATTATTTAAAGAATTTTGATTTTATTGGGTTAGGTATGACAGTTGCTATTGGTGAATGAGTCGTGTTTTATTTCAGCAAAGCCAAGTCGCCCTGAAGGACCTCTGGAGGTGTCGAATGTCACCAAGAATGGCTGCAAGTTAGCCTGGAAGAAGCCAGCTGATGACGGAGGCTCTCCAGTGAAAGAGTATGAGGTTGAGAAACTGGACCTGGCAACAGGAAAATGGGTACGAGTTGGAAAAGTTCCTGGAGATCGTGACAACCCTGAAATGATCATAACCGGACTGGATCCTGGTTCTGAGTACAAGTTCCGTGTCTCAGCTATTAACGATGAGGGAGACTCAGAACCTCTAGAAACTGAGCGAGCAATCATTGCCAAGAATCCTTACGGTTAGCATAATATATTATTTTTAGTTACAATATATCATAGATATAAGCTTGATAGACATAGCATTATCACCACACAATGGAGTATTGAGCATTCATTGATTGTAGGCTTTTACTTAATTCTGCATATCTTTAGTTCAAGACACATGAACTATTTACATGTTTGAATACTAACATAATGCATTTAATGTAATAATTCAATTTGTTTTAGATTCTACCTCTTTTTTAAAAATAATTAGTTAATCTCTAAAATTTATTGATTTTCAACTTATTGTAGCTTTTCTACAATGATCGGTACAGTATGTAATTAAAATTAAAAAAAAATTTAGTCCATATTAAAGTTAGTGTTTACAACATCAGTTTGTTACAAATGAAAAATATTTTATAAATGTGTACAATTCAATCTCATTTTGTTCAGTACTGCCTGTTCAATTTTCTAAACAATTTGTCTTCTAATTTTAATAATTGCTATATTTCAGATGAGCCAACCAAACCTGGCACTCCCCAAGTTGTGGATTATGACAATGAGAGTGTAAAACTGAAGTGGGACAAACCTGATTCTGATGGAGGGGCACCAATCGAGAAATATATCATTGAAAAGAAAGATAAGTAAGTGTTTTCACTTATTTAAGAACAACAAATAAGCACACGGCTTATCATATTTTTGTTTGTTGGCATGCATACAGGTTTTTTTTCAAGTTCTTTAACTGGTTCATTTCACTCATCCTGTTTGGCTCCTGTCTATTGCTCTTTTTTCCTTACTTCTATACTTTATTTTAGAATTCTTTTATGTGCCTTATTTTTCAGTCTTCACTAACTTTTTGGGATTATTTTTGTATTTATACATTCATAGTTGTCTCTATTCTTGTAGTGCATTGTTTCCCAATCTTATCTACCATTTTATGACTTCCCTGCCTTTTATATTTTTATAGTATAATAGCCTGTTTTTATGTGTATTGTACTCTCAATGATATTTTTAATACATTATCTACTATCTATAATCAATTTAAACTCTGTGTATTTTCATTTTTATTGATCTGCTTCTGTGTAACAGATAATCAAAACTCTCCTTTATTTAACATGAAAATGATTTTCATGTTTACCACACCTTTCCTTTTCGTCCACCAAATGAACCACACAACTTTCTATAGACAAGAGAAAGAAAACCATATTATATTAACACTTTTTTATTGAACCAAAATGATACTAAATTAATTAATTATAATTGATTCATTTCATTATTGTTTACATCAGTAGTAATCAGGCACGGATTTAAGGGGGGGGCGATGGGGGCGATCGCCCCCCCCAAACGGAAAAAAAGCAAAAATGTACCTACACGCTTAGAATAAAATGTTAATAAAATATTTGATTTACCGTCATGAAAATAACATTAGTAATTGTTACCATCTTAATAATATTACAGTATATATAATATTCGGATGTGTAGTCTGAGTTTGTAGAAAGGAGAATTTCCGAGTCGTCGGTTGGTAATTGGTAGGCCTATATATTTTCGCCGGCAACACTGCGTGTCTAGTGCCGACGTAGTGACGAGACCCCGAGACACTGATTGACAGACGACATTGATTTGATAGTTGAGTTAATGGTTAATTAATGGTTGTGTAATGAATGTGTTAAATGTAACTCTACACAGTTAACTATGTTTAACTATGTTTAAGTTGTTGCTCATTGAACTGTTTCCATAAAATTTTAACAATACAACATTCCAATGGAATCCATTTTATTATTTAATAGTTGTGATATTAAATGTATATACTTAAATGCTATTTCGAAGTTGTACAATTTATTTTGAAATTACATCAGGAAACTACCCCAGAGGTTCTAAGAAGTATCAATGGCAATACCTATGGCAATACCAATTTGACAATTGTTTATACTAGTGTCATTAATCAGCTGTTGAAATAAATTTATGCCAAACTTATTTTCGATTACAGAACTTAGGTATTCTTCTATATTTAAACCCTAAAAACACCCCCCAAACTGCTAAAAACAATACTTCTAGGACGTTAAAATAGCAAAAACCCCCCAGACCCCCCGGCAGGTTCGCCCCCCCCAATTCACTGCTCTGGATCCGTGCCTGGTAGTAATAATGTTAGTTGTAAAAATAATACAAAAGATACACTCCTGACAAGTTTCACTTCATCATTTCTCTTAGCAAAGTGTATTATACTTATGGAAATAATGAAAATATGCACTTTATCTAATGGTCTTTGCTTCTTTGTACTAGGATAGCAAAAATGTAAAATATTTTTATTTAAACTTGTACTCAGTATGAAAATGCATATTTTGGAACCCTTACCTTTATGCTTCAGTTATTTGACATGGACCCTGAAAATGAACGTGCAAATCTTCTGCTTTGATACGCTAATGTAAATAACATGAAACTATTTATTATTGATCCATTATTTTTATACAAATATTATGCAGTGATTTGAATGACTGACAACCAATTAATTAATGTACTGAAAGGAAATAAATGGTCTTCTTTAATATTTCCTAGATTATTTTTTCATTTAAAGCAGGTTTAGGAGTTTTAAGAGTTCCATATGAATGTTAAAACATACGAGGGTCATTTTTAAAGTAAAAACCGACTGCGCATCGTGCCCACGCATCCAGTCCATTCAAGGTCAGGTCTTACTGGCCTGTCTCCGTCAACGCCGCCATTACGTTTCATGTCTCTGCCGATGCTGGTTGTGTGGTTATACTGCTTTGTTTGTCGCAATGTCAATCAATAATTATGCCGACTGTGAAGTACGCTCAGTTATTCGGTTTTTAAACGCAAAAAATGTTCATCCTGCTGAAATTCACCGACAGCTTCTTCAACTTTACGGTAAGGGTGTTATAAATGATGTAAATGTGCGAAAATGGTGTAGCCTTTTTAAGGAAGAAAGGACAACTGTTCATGACGACAAACAACGACCTGGACGGCCTACTGTCATCAATGAAGAGTTGAAACAAAAAGTTGACGAGGAAATTTGCCAAAATCGGTGAAGAATAAATGCAGAAAGATATTGCAAAACATAATTGAAGCTTAGGCATGCAATTCAAAACCGCCGGCGGGGCCTGCTCTCTAGCAGCGTCATTGTGTTTCACGACAACGCTCGGCCTCACTTTGTGGCAAGGACACAGACGCAACTGGACAAGTTTCGTTGGGAAATACTGGATCATCCACCATACAGTCCTGACTTAACACCATCGGATTTTCATCTTTTTCCAAAACTTAAGGAATTTCTTGGTGGAAAGCGCTTGAAAAATGATGACATATTGAAAGAAATAGTTACGAACTGGTTTAACAGTTAGGCGGGAGAGTTCTTTGATGATGTAATCCAAAAGCTGGTACAATGACTTCAAAAATGTGTGTTGTTAATGGTGACTACATAGAAAAGTGAAAAAATGTTCATATTTTAGTTTGTGATATCATTTATATCCATAAATAAAGTTCCTCTTACGCTATTTGAAAACGGTTTTTACTTTAAAAATGACCCTGGTATATTACACAAAAATGTAACAGACCCCCATAAAAGTGAGCTACAAAGAGAATGTTTTGTAGTTTTCTTCTAACTCACTGTTGTTATTCTCAAGAGATATACTAACTCTCAACCTTGTTTAAAAAAAAAAATTTCTGTCATTTATATTTAAATTTACATCAGAGATAAAAATAGTAGTGTAAATCTTTTCTTTCAGGACTTTATATGTTATGTATGTTATCTATTACTATGTAAAACATGAATAGCATGGCACAGCAACCATTTTACTATTGACGTTTTACAGGTACAAGCCAGACTGGGAGCCTGCCATCGAAGTCCCTGGTGACAAGTTGACTGCCAAGGTACCAGACCTCAAGGAACAAGCGGAGTACCAGTTCCGCATCATTGCTGTCAACAAGGCTGGTCCCTCGCCTGCTTCAGACCCCAGCAAAATGCACCTTGTCAAACATAAGGCCTGTAAGTGTCTGTATCATCAGTTTATTTAGATATGTAGTTTTTTTCATGTAATTTAATGTAAAAGAAACTTTTCATGTAATCAACCGTAGAAACATTGACTTTACCAAGTTTTGAGGACAGTAAACATTAAAATTTGTTCTTGTAAACTCATTCAGCCGTAATATAGTGTGGGTCATTGATAGTTGTGGCGGGCGGGTCAGGTACTTATTTGCAGTTATAGATTTGTCAGTTTTACGTATTTTAATTTATTCATGAAAATAAGTAGTCAAAACTGACTTTTTTATATTTTTCATTAGATATGTAGCCCCACCCGTCCGTCCATACAAGTACAGTGGTATTGACCCACCTGCCTACCCATACACGTACAGTGGCATTGACCCACCCGCCCACCCATACAGGCACAGTGGCATTGACGCACCCACCCACCCATACAGGCATAGTGGTATTGACCCACCCGTCCGCCCATACACGTACTGTGGCATTGCGGCCACACGAGCTGTAATCTTGAGCTAAGCAGTAAAATGTAGTTTAATTTTAGATCACATTGATTTATAGAGATGGCCGCACAGTGGGGTAAACTGTCGTGCTAGCACCTCCATATATATCAATATAACCTAAAATTATGCTTCATTTTACCGCTTACTGTCAGCGACAGACTGTAGCCCATGTGGCTGCAGCCTAAGGCTGGTTGGTATAGTTCTACTGGCCAAACGTTGTAATGGGTTTTGAATAAACACCAGCAAAAAACTTAATGATTAATTCATAGTAAATTTTCAAGAAAATGAGATAAACAACAATTGAAAGAGGAAATATCTTGTAACTCTTAGCAACCCATAAAATTGTTCACCTGAGGATTAAAATCACTATACAATAAACTTTCTTCAACCATATTTACACTGAAATAATGTTATTTTTCTTTTTAGTGAAACCTAGAATTGATCGAACAAATTTGAAGAACATCGTTGTGAGAGCTGGAAAGATGGTTAAATATGATGTTAATATTCGAGGAGAACCTCCTCCAGAAGTGACATGGTTTCTCATTGATAAGCAGGTAAACAGAATAGCCATCTATTTTCTTCATGATATAAGGAGATAAAGTTGTATTACTTTCATGTTGTTAAAACTGCAACTAAACCAACAATTGGATGAATTTTATTCAATTTATGATAAATTCAACTATGATCACTTGTTAAGTGGTAATTTTGAATTCAATATTAAATTTAACGTACATTTCTTAAGTTTTATTTATTTGTAATTTCTTTTAAGTGACAAACCTTTTCATTTTTTTAATACAGAAATTGACTTGTCCTATTTCTGTAAATCAGATCAATGGAATAAATGAATTCTTATTCTTATTCTTACAGTTAGAACTTTTCTAATCAAGATCTTCATTATGATTACAAGAGTCAACTGGCACATGGTCAGATCAAATTGCAATGAGATAAATTCTCATTGTTTTGCCGGGACTTTATTCTGTTACCAATGTAGTGTAGGTAATTGATAGTTGTATTTGTGCCTAAGACTGCGGCCATATACATTATATTTTTGGCATAATTTCAGCCAAACATGTGGCCGAAATGATGCTATATATTTTGTGAGCTTTTTTGTAAAGAAAGTAGACTTTATAATAATATTACTTTGCTCTTTCAGATTTATTTTCATGATTTTTGTAATGTATTTCATCCTTTTTTTGTTCAGTATGATTAACTCATTCTGAACAGTGATTTTTCAGCATTCTTTACTTAACCTAGATTTTCGTTAGATTTGTTATTCTGACGATACCATTAATTACATTATTTGTTTCTTCTACAGTTCATTATGAAAAAATTGTTGAAAGTACAAACTTAACCATTTTAATAAATATCAATAATATTCTGAGAAATGAAAAACTAATAGATCATAGGAAATTTAAAACAGAATGAAAAAGTCACAACTTTTCCAAATAGCTTGTAATTCTAAATATCAGGAGAATGTATATTTTAAAATGTTAACTAATAATCAGCAGAAAATTTGTAAAGGTGTTAATAAAAATTAGTTTGTAGATTAACTAATAACTTGTTAAAAGTGCATTGAACTGTTTTAAATACATAAAACATTTTTTGGGTGATTGATACTCCGATTGAGATAACAAATGATTTTGTTTTAGTGGTCATGTTTCCATTGTATAGGTATTCATATATTAGTTTTTAAATAAATGCTAAGTAACAATAATGTGATATTAACTAACATTTGTTTACCCTAACATTAACAATGCCCAATGGATCAGGTTCTACCTCAACATGTCAGATGCTGCAGGGAAAGGAACAATATAATTTCTTGAATTCAGTTATTACAGCAGATTTTTAGGGTGATGATAATTGCACTTATGGCATACTTAGGCTATTATTTAAAATTAATCACTTCAGATATCCTTCAATAAACTTTCTGCCAATTACAATATAAGTTTTAAAAATTTTTCTAGACTTGAAATTATTTTAAATCAATAAATTTTAGTATTCACTTATATATACTAAGTGTTGATACTCTATTTCTAAACAAAGTTGCTCTTGGACATTTCTTTGTTATTTCTCATGGAAGTATAACAGTTTATTTAATGTTAGTTCCTATTTTCACAATTTTATTAATTCTTTAGTTTCCGGGAACAAATGTCCCGGATTGGGAATTTTTATGCAAGTTTGATATCATTAGTGTGAAAGAGAAATGGTTTGGCCTTTCTAATAAGTATTTATCTTCTCTTAAATACAAGTCTAAATCATACTAAGGAAGAATCTGAAATATGTCAAATCAAATTATTAATAAAGGTAAAAATAAATATGCCAATAACTATATTCTAAGTATAAATAGAAAAAGTAAACCACACCTATTCTATGGACACTTCTCAATATGGTCAGTTGTTTGTGTCTATAGTCAGGCTTGGGACTAACGATTAAAAATAATTAACGATTAAGTTTAATCGTTAGTTTTTCTGTTAACTTTTCAACTTATTCGTTAGTTTTGGGGATGTTTAACTTTTAACTTTAACTAGTTAACAAATTCACTAACGATTAAACTAACTCAGTTAGTTTTACAAACGAGGTACGGTTTGTCCCGTGGAATGTAGACAATGGCGGAGAAAGCGTCCAAAACTTTGGTCAGAGACCGGGCGTTTTCCTCAATCCCAAGTATTCGCCGACAAACAAAGTCATGAGTCACATCCCACCCCTTTCCGCCATCTTCCTGCCCTGCCCATAATTAATAGACACACCCAACGTGTCCCATTGTTGTTTGTCCAAGACGTAGTCATAGTGTTAGTGATAATACTGGGAGACTTGAAGGTGGATTCATTTCAGTTTTAAAGTTTGCCGAGTGAATAATAAAGTGTGTTGAATTAGTTTCCAGACGGTTTACGTTATGTATAATAATAAAAGACAACAGTTTTTTGTAAATAATTGTATGTATTCTTTCATGCCACACAAACTAACTTTTAACTTTTAATTTCAGTTACTTTTTTAAAATTTAACTTTAATCAGTTAGTTTCATTGAACTCTAACTTTTAACTTCAATTAGTTAGTTTAATAGAGGATTAACTTTAACTTTATTCAGTTAAAAATAATTGTTAACTTTCCCAAGTCTGTCTATAGTAATATGTTTCATTTTGATGAGGGAGACAAAAGTAGTTGGACATTTGCCATCATTACGTGAAAATTACCAATCATGACGTTTCGAAACCTTTTTCAAGTGCTAAAAACTAAATTACATCTACACAAACATGTTATAAAACTATTATTTGTTATAAAACTATCTAATTATTAAAGTAGATTAGTTTAAGAACGTAGTTTTATAACATGTTTGTGTAGATGTAATTTAGTTTTTAGCACTTCAAAAAGGTTTGGGTTTTACCAAATCGAAATGTCGTGATTGGTACGTAATGATGGCAAATGTCCAACTACCTTTGTCTCCCTCATCTGATACTCCATCATTAACAAATTTCAAAAACAAAGATGTTTCATTTTTTCTCTTTTCTGTTGACAAATATTTCAAGTGTAATATTGTATTTATATTCTATGACAAAGCATCTGCTCATTTACAAAATGTAATTAGTTGAATGTAATGTGCTGAACAAAATATGTTTATGTCCATGCATTTTTTCATTTTATATTTTTATCTTGACTTACAGGCAGTTTATGTGCCATGTTTTAGATTCCTTTTGACGTGTCTGTTCTTTAGTACTGTATAGTTAAGTGTGCTTTTCTATCAGGATGCTAACTCAGATTATAGATTTATTATAAAATTTGTTAACAAATTAGAAAAATGTAAATCTGAATCACACAACACAATCAATGGTATCATCATCTGACCAACTGGATCAAACAGAGAAAATGAGTAGGGCAGAAATATGTGTGTGTGTGTGTACAGAACATATTTAAAAGCAGAATGACTACCCAGGGTTCTGGTCTCTTTGAAATTTGAAATACAACATTTGTCAATCTGAGGTTTTATAAAGGTTGATCAATTAATTACTAATGCTTACTCTACATGTTATTTAGTTATTTACTTTATTCATAATTCTTCGGAAGGGTCTGCGATAACAACTAGATTGCTATTAGTAATTATTGATTTATTTGTTTGTACTGTATAAAAGTAAAATAAACATTAAACTTTTACTTTTTATATTAAAAGATGTATTGAATAATTAATTGACTTCGAGAATTCTCAAAACCATATGTAGAGAAAAATTAAAACCATTTCGGAAAAGTTTGGAGGGTGTTTAAGTCTGTTGTAGATCCAATTGTTCCTTGAAGTCTCAGTTTAAGAATTTGCCTAATCAAATTATCTTACAGTCTTGTATGTCTCTAAATTTGGTTTTAAGTTCTGTAACAATATAACATGATGAAAGATTAGTATTTGGTTAGAAGTATTCTAAATATCAGGAACTCCAAGTATGTCTTCAGATATAATGATAGATAACCTATAGATTTAATTTTCAGTTTTCATCAACAAATGTAATGTTATTTTGTTAATTATAAAACAATGCTTTCTCTGTCGAAAATTCTTCATCTAAGGAAGTTTGCAACGAGTTGCTGAGTTGCAAACAAAAATTACAAAAGTTAATTTTGCATTCATTGTTTTATTTATACGGCATTTAAGCGAAAATTTGGAATATTTTATTTTGGAAATGAGTTGATTAAGAATATTACTCAACAATATTAACTTCAATTTATATACAATTTATTACTAGTGTCTAAGGCTGAACCAAAATAAATGTTATTGACTTTTTCAGACTGATAAAGTGATACGAGAAGTGAGTAGTAGTAATTTGTGAAGAGAAAGGGTTATGAGTTTTCGCTTGTAAATTATTTAGTTTCAGATAATTACTAGCCAGCTTATCAGTTTAGTGATATTGTAGTTGTTCCAGTTGTATCATTTTAAAGATTTGTTACTATAAGAGTTTACAATTTTTATTTTTCCTTAGATTAGATAATTTTTTATCTCTCCTCATTTCCTCTCAGTTTTAACTTTAATTATGCTTTTTTGCTTCTTCTTGATAGAATATGCTTTCTACTTAGTTTAACAGGCTTTTAAATTCTGTAGTTATATAGGCTGATCTGCATCCTCTAGTGCTCAAAGGCTCTGTGCTGTTATTTCTGCTTACTGTAGATGCTTGTTATTCACTAGGTGTGTTTTGTAAGCACACTTCCATTCTCTATCCAAATAGTGAATACCATCAGCATTTTTTTTAATTGTTTAAATACAGGTTTGATATTTAAACTATACTTCTGTATTTTCAATTATCTCGTAATTTTGTTTGGCCAAACATGTGTTTAGAAAAATGTTTAAATTGATACGATTAAATTTACTCTTTTTTTATAAATATTGTTACTATACATTAACTGGATTTAATTACAAGGTGGGTCAGGAGAGTAAAGCCATTTCGTTCTAGCGCAGTCATATCTCTATGATCATCATGGACACATCTTAAACTATTTTGAACCACAGTTTCCACAATTTTTAGTCATTTGTCATGGTGGATGACCAGCTTGTCTCTAAATAATTAGCAAATAAACATCTGAGGTGCATATAAATGTCATCATTTGGAGTTTATACAACTCCTTTAAATTATTTATTGATTCTGAAGCAAATACAAGTTTTGTCACCAATCACAATCATAGCATAGCCAAGTCAAGATATTTTCTACATATCTGTGAAAATTTTCAAAAGCCAATGATTACATAGCTTGTGATAAAGAGAGTTGTTGGACAGATTTGTGCAAAACCTGTAAAAGTTCACCTCAAAGTAATTCCATCGTAAATTGTCTGTTCTCTACTACAATTTTCTCTTTCATTTTCCAAACCAAATCAACATTCAACAGAAAGCACCAATTGATAGCCTTTCAAATCAAACGTTAATTTTGAAAGCGGTTTTAGCAGCCTTAAACTTCTTTATATTCTATAGCCTGTCAACCAAATAAACTGTAGAGTCAGGGGAGTAAGTAATTGTTTTAAAAGTTCTATATTATACACACTATATACTAGACTATCAACCATAATTGCACTGCAAGAAACTAATGAACAGAAAAACTAGAGCACATTTACAGTGTGCACCAGAGTAGTACTATATTGAAATGGTCCTTACCTCCCAGACGTCCTTACTTGTAGTTTAACTAAGTATTGTATTCAAACTTAAAAACGTTGTAAAATCTCAAAAAATTACAACTTAATAATTTTTCCTTAGTCCTTCCAACTATCAACACAGTATAAAATTATAAAACATTTCTGATCCTTTTTATTTAGCTCATGTGTGA
The DNA here is from genome assembly GCA_035578905.1 of Stictocephala bisonia. NCBI lineage: Eukaryota > Metazoa > Arthropoda > Insecta > Hemiptera > Membracidae > Stictocephala > Stictocephala bisonia. Next base: position 2,098,896 of record JAQJVL010000020.1, read on the forward strand.
TTTAAAATTGTCTTGCAAGGCTATTTTAATTTGCAGAAATATCAGTTTGATTTATTGAAAATTGTATGCACAGCATACAATTTTTTGACATTAATATTATTAATAAATTCAAATAGTATGAACAGTTTCTAATATCTAGAATTTACTTATGTATATATTTTCATTTGAAATAATTCTAGGTATCTTAGTGTTAAACTGCTTTATCGAATCTTGTTTATTTTACTTCTTTCAAGTCTACCAGCTAATATTGACTATGAATCACATCACATATTAACATTTAATTTTCCAATTTATGAACAATAATCCAACACACATTTATTTTAATTAACTTCTTTTTTTATTTAAAAAGGAATGATGAGGAATCAGCAAATATAGTTTAGTTTAATTGAGATTTGAGGATTGTCCATTCCTGATTCGTAAAAAGGCTGCCCTATTCTTGAGCCTTCTGTGTAGCTCAGAAGTTTTGAGCCTATACAGAACCAATATTTAGTATAGCTCTTGGATATGTTACCTAAGAGACTTCTTTTGTTCTTAAAAAACTCACAGTTCAAGGTCATGAACAATATTGAATCATTAGCATGCATGCAAATCCTGCAGCGAGAAATCGTTTGTTTAGAAGTGCCTAGCAACAGGGCAGCAGCTCATCCGAGTTGTCTTCAATCACAAATTTACTTGTGAGGCTAGCTCAGGTATGATTGAACATTGCTTGAAGATATGAATGAAGATTGTCTTGCTATGTCCATCTAGCAGCAGAAGAGTTTTCTGATAGATATTGTTTCGGCTTTCCCTGACCAATTAATTTAACTTCTTTTTGCTGATGAGACAGATCAATTTTGAGCTGGGAAAGTTGCTCTAGACACCTTTCTTTCTAGAAGATTTGTAAGTTCATTGCTTGTTCTTACAATCTTGTGTGTCCAAAGGTCTGGGGACACACCTTTGGATCATTTGACAGCATTGAGTGTGAACAGATTTCATACACTCAAAAGCAAGCTCTGTGTAGTCAGGAACCTTTGAGGCAGCTAAGCTTGGCTTGGTCTGTATATAAAGGGTTTTCCTTGAAGTATTGTTCAGTAATCAACTAAAGTAATTTATACTGATTATGATTGTGCTAGAATTTCTCTGGATACCATACCCTGATATTCCATTAGGAAGAGAAGTCAGATGTTATGCAAAATGAATGTTATACCAATGCTTTGCTCTTCCAAGACTTACTTTTTTAGTAACTGTTGTTGCTAGCTTGAGATTTGAACTTGGAGTGCCGTTCATTTTGTGATTGTAAAAGCCCAAAATAAGTTAACCGATAGAGGAGTTTCTGACCTTCAGTGTATATTGTGGAGCCACTAGCAGATGGCTCTAAAAAAGGAATCGTGGTGAGTCCATAATAAAGAGGACCACTAACTGAAGACTCCAAATTAATTTTTCACTTTAGTACAGTAGAAAACTTATTTTCCGTTTGGGGTCGGGACCGCAGCCATGACGGATTGGAGAATAGACGGATTATAGAGAATTCACCTAAACACACTTATATCGTTCGAAACTTATTATTAGTGCTTATGCACATTAAATTTAAATGCTGTATAGTACATATTGTTAACAAAATGAGAATGAAAATATTAGAAAAAAGACATTTTCAGAATGTATATGCTGCAGGTCACAACTACCCTTTTATTACAGTAGGCTTAGTTTTAATATAAAACATAATCTTGTACATTATGTAATAAGCAGAAAAATTAATTATCAACATTATTAAAATTAAACTTCAGTACAGAGTAACATATTAAAGCCTAGTTCCCACGGCTAGTGTTTTTGCAACACAGGCCCGATGTCAATACACGGGTAGTGTGTTGCCGCAACTCGCCTGTGTATCATCAGACAGGATCGTTCCAATGGCCTGTGACCTGTGTAGGCGTTGCGGCTTAAAACTTCATCTTCAACAACATGCCTTTGTAGTGCTGCCTCTTTCCCCATGTTGTATGAGACCTGTTCAGGCAGCCCCAGACGGTCTGTCCGTACGTCAGGCGTACATAGGCGAGCTGTTCCAACGACCTGTTATCTGTTAGACGGCAGATGAGGCCTTTGGAACTATGTTTATGTGGGTTAGACGGCTGGAGGGGGAATTGTTGTCTTCTAGACAGATGAGTCATACGGGAACTGTCATATCGTGGCACGATGAACCCAGACACTGACAGATAACAGAACTTGCGGAAAACAGGGTGACGGGTAATAGGGTTTTCACTGTACTGTCTTTGTAATCACTTTAATTTTTTTTTTTTTTTTTTTTTTTTTTTTATTGAATATCCTGATATTCATATTTGCCTTTTGTTTTGTCCTGCATATCTGAAGAAAGAGGTCTTCAATAAGAAAGAAAAAACAATATATTTCACTATATATAATTTGAGTTAATCATCAAAAAGCTAAATATGTCCTTTTTCTTAAATAAGAATATCACTAATGAGTGGTTTCAGTACATTCTAACCTTATCATTTTGTACTCTTTACATGCCTCCCCAAGAGCTGTATTAAAATTGTTTCAACTATGTGTTATTTATTTAAGTATGGCATTCTTACCTTCCTTATCATGTGTGCTGATTTCCTCTATCACTTCTTTCTGAATAAATAAATGCAGAATTTCCTATAACCTTTTTATTAATTACTTCTTATTTTCATATATAACACACTTTACATACATTTAAGGGAATTTCAGTTACATAATATATACCTGTAAAAATCATATAAGTACTTGTTTATTATATACTGATTTGTAGATTGGCTATCTGATTTTTCTTATATTTCATAACAGATAAAATCTGAGGGCAATTATGAAATCGTCAATGTGCCATACAACACAAAGATTACTATCAATGATGCTGTGCGAAAGAACACAGGGCTGTACAGAATCGTTGCTGAAAATCCTTCAGGCAAGGATGAAGCCGATGTTGAAGTAACAGTTCTTTGTAAGTATTGTGTTTGTTTACTCTTTTGAATAATTTAAAGTAAATAATTAGGCTCCTTCAGGGTGCTGTGTTGTTTAGTTAATTTCCTAATATAATACTAAATATCTACCTGGGAAAGACATAAAGTAGTAAGAAAAATGAGGAATAACTGTCTTAGAAGATGTCACTCGTCAGACTACTAACAAGGCATCTAAATGTGGCATCTTAGCAAGATTTGTTAATTTGCAAGAAAGTAAACATGGTATTTGGTGTTTTCCAAAGTCATGACTCTACCAGCTCACTTTCTTCGGGGTTTACGTGGCAACTGTTAAAATGACATAACAGACTGAACATATATGTCACAGAAAGGGGTATTGAAATGGTTACAAAAATATGACAGTAATAATGATTTTAAACTAAGAAAATTTAAAAGATTCCAGGTTTTATTTAATTAAAAGTCATACAAATTAGAGTTTATTGTTGTCATTTTTATCTAAGTTATTTTGTTTAATTGTTAGAGAATGTGTTTTCAAACAAATTTTAATTGAGTATAATGATATCCTATTTTGTCCTCATGCACATAACAAAATATAATTTCGTTATATTTAGTTTAGTTGTTGTACAATATACAAAACCAAATTGGTGCATATTGGTATCTCTGGAGTAGTCAATAATAATATAATGATTTTAATTAGTTCAAAATGCCATTAAAACTGCAGACGGAAGGAAAGAGAGAGAATGCATTTCTCCTCTCATAATATAACTAACTCTGTGAGATATTGTTGAAGTAACATTCTTTAGTGATAGTACAACATAAGATTTGTTTAACCTCCTCCCTTGACCCTACATGATTGTTGAGTACTATAATTTGGCTACAAAAGTTTTAATCCTACATTATTTATCATAGCCGCTCCTTCAAAACCCAAGGGACCACTGAAGGTGCAAGACGTGACTGCCAATGGATGTAAACTCAAGTGGGAAAAGCCAGAAGATGATGGAGGAAAGCCTATCACAGCGTATGCTGTAGAGAAATTGGATACATCTACAGGACGTTGGGTGCCTGTTGGACGCACTACTGACCCTGAGATGGAAGTCCGAGGTCTGCAAGAGGGACATGAGTACCAGTTCAGAGTTAAAGCCATCAACGAGGAAGGGGAGAGTGAGCCGCTTGATACTGAGAGTGCTACACTTGCGAAGAACCCATATGGTAAGTATTTTTCTCATATAGTTGTAGTAGTGCTATAGTACTAGTAAGTTACTATAGTAACACCTGATATAAACTGTATTCGAGTTATCCCTTGAAAAGGTATAAAAAAAGATCTACACACTTTAACGAGTAGGCTGCATAGATCTACTTCTATTCTATGGACACCCCAAGAAACTGGTGCATAGTGCGCTGGGCATCTAAAGGCGTCCCACTCTCATTTCCAATACATTGCTTCCGGATGAACTCAGCCATTGCCAGGGAAGGTTTTACCACTGTCAGTGTGTTATGCCGGTCACTCTCAGTACTTTTCATTTCCTAATTGGCTATTTCTATCTTGTTTAATGTTTGTGGGAAATTAATTGTTACATTCATGGTAGAGGAGTGGCTGTAGCTAAGGGGTTGATGCAGTGGCTTACCATGCAGCTGGTCCGGGATCGGTTCCTGGTGTGATCGTAACAGAACTCTGTGCCGTTCCCGTGATTAGGAAGTCACATTAAGTTATAGGTCCAACGAGCCTACAAAATAAAAATGGGTTTGTCTAAACAGTTGAGGGAACTGCGTCTTAATTGGGCATCTCTAACCTAAATGCCCAATTAAGCATTTAACTAAAAGCCTTACGAAAAAAAAAAACTGTCCAAATATTTCGTAGAGTTTTTATATAGTGTAGTTTTTGTATATTAGATATGTATATATAGTTTTTTAGCAATGACATTTATTTTATTGAAACCCACTTCTCTTATCATGAATGCGAGTCAGGAGACAATTATGACTATAATGCTGATGTCAATCCAAAATGGTCGCATAGACTTGGTGTCATTGGAATGCACGAAGTTTATTATGTGTGGAATGATTTTTGATTACCTTAAAATACATTTGTGAGTTGAAAACTCACAAAATTAAAATATAAAATGTAGACACAAACTGTAAAAGTACAGTAATAGACTACTTTTGTCAATAATTTTGGCGGAAAAACTGCTAGCTGAAGATAACAAACCGGCTCCAGAGTCGGACGACGTCTATAGATTGGCAGTGACATCACAGGTAGGCATGAAAATGGTGTCTTATCTATCTGCAGACAGCATTTTGATTATCCTGACATAATAATTATGACAAGAAAGAATTTTGGTATATTAATTGTAAAATATCGCAGCAGTGAACGTGTTAAGCTACATATCAGTATTGAAAATCACTCTTGCTGACTTTACATTTTTCTTGCCTTCTTGTTCACTAAAAGTAAGGATAAATTTTAATTAATTAAATCTGGGTTTTGACTTTGACGCACATAGCAGCCAGGCCCGTCATGAATAGATCAGACCTAAGGGATAATATGTTTTACATCATATTATTTATGATTTGCATTAAGTGTTATGTCAGTAGAAGTTTCATGGTTTGTCTTTTAGTGCTACCCTGTTGTGTATTTATCGTAAATGTCTGTAATGTGAACATTGTTACAGACATTCCTGGCAAGCCAGGAGTTCCGGAGTTTGTGGACTGGGATGTAGACAGAGTTGTTCTTAAATGGACTCCTCCGAAAAACAATGGAGGAGCTCCCATCACAAGTTATATCATTGAGGCTAAAGAGAAGTTTTCTGCTTCTTGGAATGAAATGACAAATACAGATGTAAGTATAGCTAATATCTACTTATATAGGTTGCTCATTAGATCAAACATCATTGGAATTATACCCATGTAGGCTTCTAATTTCCCGTAGGAACAAATTAAAATAATACTTAATTCCTGTTACATTTTAACTTGTTATTTAATTATATCAAAGCAAAACCTGAATTGTTTTTAAACTTTGTTGATTGTCATGTCCTGATATTTACCATTATTAAACACAGGTCTTAGGATCAAAACCACATTTAATTTTAAATGCAGAATAACTTTTAGATTTGGAATTAAAGATCATTGTCCACATTATAAGGAGCAATATCAAATTTATACAAGAAAAATTAACATATACAAGTCATAAAATATATAAACTAAAATTACATCTAATGCTGCGAATTAAGCCATTTCCCTTAAATATTATCGGATCAGCTATTTTGTTAAGAAAACATTCTGAAGACTTACCGAAACACAAATAACAAATTAATTTTAATGGTAAATTTTAATATGTTTGCCTTTGTGTGCAGTTGTGAATTTATGAATCGTATCCTTCTTGTGATTAACAGTGAATTAAAAGCAACTTTCTAAGGTAAAGTGTTGTTGTGTTGGTAGAGTCCAGCTTGCGAGGGCACAGTTCTGGGTTTGAAGGAGGGTAATACTTACCAGTTCCGAGTACGGGCAGTGAACAAGGCTGGACCTTCTGAACCTGGTGACCCAACAAAACCTCACATTGCAAAGGCTAGGAACTGTGAGTATACACTTTGATTGTCTCGTTTGTAGCCTGATACTCAGGTCTACATTTATATTTTATCAAATGGTAGTAAATATTCTTTAATAGTTACAGTGTTTTATTGGATAAGTATGCAAGGTTAATATGAGAGTATTGTGAAATTGTAAAAATATGTTAAGTGCTGGTAAAAGGAACTTCCAACTTGTCCATAAAAGTATAACTAATTTATAAGCATATTTAAAACGTGTTTTACAACAAACATGCAAGTAGAATAGATGGGCCACCAAAATGACTACCAACAGTAAAGGTTACCATGAGTCACCAATCTATGATATGTTATCAGCTCAAGTAGTTGTATGTAGCATTTGAATGGATCAAGATATCACATTTAAAATGCTGTAACAAAATTATTTCTCGTATGTACCTACAGATCCAGTACCGCATAAGACTATCACCTTCCTTCTAAATCTCTTTTATGATAATAAATTATTTTCATATTTATGATTAGGTGGACAATACTCTTATAATATAATTTTATTAAAATTATTTTTTTTTAAATACCATTATTTTACCATTTACCATTATTTTAAATACCAAGTTTGTTATAAACTTATATGTACATTTTCAAGAAAAATAACATTTTTTCTATTCTATTAATTTTATCATTGTTTTAAAGCTAAGAAAATTCTTCCACCAGGTTCAAGATTGTCATTGTTTGAAAAATGGCATTTAATCATCATAAGTGACATTTTCTATCTAACATAAATTCTCTAAACAAGTAATTTTAACAATTCTGTTACAATTTTCATAACTATTTTAAATTTTTACTATAAATGTTTTAATGGGTTTTGAACTAGTAATTAAATTATGTTAGACAACTTTCATATATGATTAAAAATTGAAACACTACATGAACGTCTGTGGTTGCAGTGAGGCCTCTCATCAACCGTGAGAAACTGCAAAAGGTGATTGTCAGGGCCGGAGCTGTGGTGAAGTTTGATGTTGATGTCAAAGGTGAACCTCCTCCAACCATCACATGGAACTTTGCCCATGCTGAACTACAAAGTGGACCAAGAATCAAGATTGAAAATGAAGATTACAACACAAAAATTGCTATATCTGACACAACCCGCAAAGACACAGGGATGTATACCATAATTGCAGTTAACTCCAACGGCCGTGATGAGGCGCCTGTTGAAGTAATTGTGCTTGGTAGGTTAAATTGTTTTATTTTTGTAGTTCAAAAATATTTTTGAAGTTAAGTAAAATATTTATTTAAAATTAAAGAAAACTCTGTTCGGTCTTTTCACTGGTGAAACATATTAACCCTGTACCTGCAATTTAAGTGAGGTATGTGATTTTGCAGATTTGAAATTCAATATATAGTAAATTTACTTTGAGTTGATTTTGAAATATGCAAATTCAGATACCTGCCTTAAGGTAGAGTTAAGATAATTAGTTAGATGTTTTCATGTAGTTTATTTATATTATTGAAAAATATAGTTTATTTAGATTGTATCAATTAAAATAGTTTCTCTTCACTTACAAGCTAGATATAAGATCTTCTTTTAATGAATGTTATCAAGAAAAAATAAATCTGATTAAAAAACACAAACAATTTATATCAATATTATATAAATGTTGGCATGATTATTTAAAACATTTATTTAGTACTTTAATGAGAACATATTTTTTTTAACACTTTAAATTTTTTAAATATTTATTTTAATATTAATATATTTATCTAATATTAGTTACTGTAAATTCAACTTCAAACTTCCTTTATTCATATAATATGCAATTGTACATATAATAGTGTCACTAATCCTATAACAATATATATAAAAGTCAAAATAGTATAATTATATATTAACTTGGCTATCCCAAAATTCTTCAAATGAATAAGGTGCAAATTTTATCAAGTAAGTTTTCATTTGATTTTTAAACATTCTGTTTTATTTTCTGTTAAGAAATTTTTTTGTGAGACGATGAAGAAAAGTGTTCCCATAAACTGAGTTTTCTTTTTATAAAACTCTAAATTGTGCTGATCAATACTTCTTTGAGAATGATTGCGAGTGTGTTTTATATAGATATGCTTATTTTCATTAAATACAGGGTCTGCAAACTGTTTGACATAAGTTGCTGCTTTAAAAATATACAAAGCATAAACTGTCAGTATTCCCAGATCACCAAATAAATGTTTTACTGAATCTGTCCTTTTTAAACTGTAAATTATCCTGATTGCCCTTTTTTGTTGTACTAAGAGTCGATTTAACATTGCTCATGCCAGCACATATATCAAGTATGTGTATTCAGTTGTTGTATGAACTTTCAGACAAGCCTGGGTCACCTGAAGGGCCTCTGGAAGTGACAGATGTTCACAAAGAAGGCTGCAAACTAAAATGGGAAAAGCCAAAGGACGATGGTGGTCTGCCACTCAGTGGGTACGTAGTAGAGAAGATGGATGTGGCCACAGGTCGATGGGTACCAGCAGGTTTTGTCGACCCAACTAAGACTGAGCTGGAGGTGACGGGTCTGGAGCCAGGCCATAAGTACCAGTTCCGAGTAAAGGCCCAAAATGAGGAGGGTGAATCAGAACCACTCGAAACAAACACTGCCATCTTGGCAAAGAACCCTTACGGTATGTAAACAAAGGCGATGATGTCAGGTAAAATAAATTATGGTGGAGATCAATAAATTTTTTTAATGAGTTTGTAGTTTGAAGATCTAATTTTAATAATTATTTAAAATTCTTTTACTAATCACGGTCTACGGACAATTCTTGTTGATAGCTGAGTAAATTATAGCACAAATTCATCATTTTTTTAAATTTTTCATTTAAACTGTTCTGTAGAATACAACGGACTCTCTAAGTAGATTTTTAGTTGTATATTCTTTAATTTCTTTGTATCAATAATTTCTCAAGATTTGTAGTTGAACTGAAACTAGCTTGATAATTTTAATTGTGATAAAATAAGCAATGAACAAATTGTCACAGTAAGAGAGGAAGTTGAAGTTTTGTATTTTCATAGACTCTGCAAACCCCCTTTTTTAAACTGACAGAGCTATGTTTACCATACCTTTTTAATCAACTTAGTATGGGCAAAATTAGAGAATTGTGTGTATTATTGTATTACTTTCAATTGAATCATATGAAATTATGGAAATTATGTGGAGATTCGTATAGTCTATTCATCGTAAAATTACCTTTAACATCAAGAATAATGTTAGTTATGGAAATAATAAAATCAATACACTCTTGATTTTAACATACTCATACTACAGGCATGAGTAGTGAACGGAAGAGAGTTGTTTATATTCAAACGAAACTAAATTAATTAGTCCATTAGTGTTTTATTTGTATCCAAGAGCGTTAAATATGGTATTATACAATAATTTTGTTTCGTGAAATGTTAAATGGTTCACTGCATCAATAAAAAGTGAATGCTAATTACGTTAAGCGGCTGGAGGAATTTGACTGATTGTTACCATGCACATAAAACTAGTGACGGTAGGATGAAATAATAATAGTACTATGAATCGGACAACATTACCAATAAATCACATTATTGCAGTCATTTTACAACATTTTAAGTTATAGCACTTATTCCCAACAGATAGACATCCAGCGGCTATACAATTTTTAAATAAAATAATGTGATGTTCTTCCTTAAATACAGGACTGTAACTATGTTTAATTCAAGTTTTTGTTTTTGAAATTTAACTACTTTTGAACATTTTCTTGGCTATTTTAAAATATTTTCATTATAGTATACTTAACCTCTGTATCATTGCAGCTATACGTATCCGAGGCGGTCTCGGTCCCAATTACCTCGGAAAATCAAGATACTAATATACCGTTAATATTATGCAGTTAGGAGTATTTTGTTTTATTTTTTGTTATTACTAATAATCTCGTTTGATTTTATTCCCTTAACTAATATTATAAGACTTACAAGTCCCAAATTTACCAAAAATTTACATATTTAATTTTTGTCATTCCAAGAAAATATATCATTAATTTTTAAACAAGTTGTAATGCTTTTTTATTTAAAAAAATATATTCATTCCAAATAATAACGCTCAAATGTTTTATGTAAGAACCATTATATTTAAAATTTTGTAAGCATTGTTTTCTAATTTTACTTTTTATTTGTATTAAAATAATTTTGTATCAATAAATAATATTTTTAAATGGCTATAGATACTATTATTGTGTTTATTTGAAGGTCAGTTGAATTGGAACTCTACAGTAAAAGTTTTATTTTAAAACTTGTTATATATGGTACATATTTTATACATTATTATAAAACTGCTCATTTTTGTTGTTTTACAGGCAAGGAAATTTTTTTCACAAGGAGTAATTGTGAAATAGTTTGTAATTTGAGCACTGCTGTTCACTCCAAAGGAAAGAAATGATACAAAGCACTCATATACAATACAGAATGTTACATAACTATTATATATTAATAGTGAGATATAGAGAAAAATCTAATAATGAAACTTAATTGTAAAATATTGTTCATTACTGACTTTATTTAATTGTTTTGTGAAAACTGTTTATTAGATCCTCCTGGTGCACCGGGACTTCCAGAAATAGTTGACTGGGATGAGCACATGGTGGAGCTCAAGTGGGAACCTCCCTTCAGAGATGGAGGGGCTCCAATAACTGGTAATTATATTCTTCTTAAAACAAACTTTTTATTTTAATGAAAATTGGTCCTAAATTATATATTTATAATGATGAATTTAACTGTTGGTAGTAAAAAGATTGATCAATATAGGGATACATTTAGTCTTTCTGATAAAATTAAAATTGCAAGGAATCTTCGGAGTTGTAATATGAAGCCTCTTTTATTCTTGGTCCACATCAACATATTACCACAGTAAAATATGTTGATATTGATTTCAATAAAGCTCAGCTGTTTTACTGTAGCAGGTAGCAAACAGCTGGCGCAGTAATTAGCTGTTGTAGCACACGTCATTGTTGTTTATGTCAAAAATGGTGTTATAAGACTTAACCCTTTGCACTCGAGAGGGCTCTTTAGGAAATGTCCTCTGGGTTTGTATGGCCACTGTGAGTGGCCAGTGTAAAAATCAGTGAACACGATTCAGTTCTGCGTTTAGTATATCTTTTTCAATATTATTCCTCTGTAAGGTGGTGTAACCTGTTGAGAAACTTTGAAACTAAGCATCTGTCAGTTTCCCACTATTTTTGCCTATGTTCCTTATATCTAACCTCTCTGCCTCAGTGCTCGTGAGCCGCTACGTGGTGTTTGTGTTGCTAAGTGATCAGTCGTCAAAGTAATAAAATAGCTGTACATTCTTCAAAATTTATTATTATTTATATATTATTGTTTAAGTTCCAGTTAAATTAGCATTTTAGTCTTTAGTGAATATGGAGGGAAATTATGACTTATGATCAGATGGTATCCGAAACTTACTCGGAACAAACTCACAAATATTCTTTCATTTCTTTTAAACTGTTATTGTGGTACAATGTAGTTTTAACGTTATCATTATAACAAAGTTATGTAAATTACATGAGATTTTAAATTTACATTTTGCCATATCAGCAGAGTGTCAACATAACAATTCCGACCCAGTGACAACTGTCAGGCGACATGGTTGACGCATAGTGCAAGACGGTGGCGCGGCCACTCACAGTGGCCATGAAACATGGGAGGACAGTTTGAACGACAACTAATATGAGTCGTCTAGGAGTGGGGACTGGCCACTGCCAATGGCCTTTGAGTGCACGGTTAATTAATTTAAGTCTGCGACATACAGTACTAGCGCCGAGCCAGTTGCATTTCTCTCAAGAGTAAGCTTCGCTACTCTATATCATACTGTGATATTATTCAGTGAGTGATACTGAAGAGACCACTTATTCAGTATACAACATCAATATAAGAACTAAACATAGAAATCGTAAACTGAATTCTTGTATGAAAATATGTTAATAAATAGTACAAATCTTTGAATAACAATCTTATTACTATTAACAGTATATTGAAGAGCTATGTTTAGCTATTTTAATATACTAAGAAATGCTGTATTGGTTAATCTTTTCTTGTCCAATACGGTAAAAGTACTCTAAGTACAGTTGACTCGTGATAGTCCAACATTTAACAGTCTGAATCACCAATCTAGGCTGTACTGTGTAAACGTTTCATATCTCAACAGGATCCCTCAGTCGGCCCTATGTGCTGTCATTAACGCCTATAGAAAGGATGGTATCTGCCACTCACCATTGAGAGAAACTGTTAGTAAACTGTTCACTTAACGAGTTTATATAAAACAACACTTTTATGACTCATACCTGATTCTCAAACTCATACTTGGCACAAAAATGTTCAAGGCACAACCATAACTGCTTTAAACGCACACAACTTACCAACGCACACAACTTACCAACTCACCTCGCACACAATGCCTAATACATTAAGAACCACACAAACACGTGACGATTAGAGTGACCCTTACTGTGCCTCCCATTTTTATTCGCGACACAGATGTTCACGGCACAACTAGAGCTACTTTACACGCACACAACCTAGCAACTTACTAATTCAACTTGCATACAATGCCTAATACAGTATTATCTACACAAACACGTGACATTTAGAGTGACCCTTACTGTTCGTCCCACTCATACTTGGCACACAGATGTTCACAGCACAACTACAGCTATTTTACACGCACACAACTTGGCAACCTACCAATCCACCTTACACACTAGGCCTAATACAGTATCATCTACACAAACAAGTGACAATCTTAAGTATTTCTGTCAGTTTCTAGCTGCGTTTAGTTTTTCAGTGTAGTACAGACGACACAAGGGGCTTACATAAGAAGACACAATTATTGCGGAGGCCCTGGATACATAATACATGATCAGCTGTGATGAAGCAATGTCGGATGCCAACACTTTTATACGCAAGTGCGAGGAATGTCAACTTGACCTTAGCAATGTTTTAATGTTGAAAGATATTTTTTTTAAAGTCATCACCAAATTTTTTTGTAAAGAGGAGCAGAAGACTATCACAAATGTTTTCTACGTTTAGATTGTAGTATGTAGGCTATGTACTGAGCAAACTTTCTTAATCATTAATTAATGCAATAGGTATGTCAATATCAAAATACCAAAGCATAAGTTAACTATTTTATTGCTTTATATGTATGTGCTCAATACATAGAGCCTAAAAAACATTGTAAATTTGATTTTCTAAATTTATACAGTAATATTAAGGCAGTTTTTGGTAATCCGACATTTTTGGTAATTAGACAAACCACTGGTCCCATAGTTGTCGGATTATCAATAGTCTACTGTAGGCCTACATGAAAATTTGCTTAGTAAATCCTGAAAAAGTGTCATTACTTTCTTTGTTTACTATTATCTTGCATATGAGAGAGGTTTGGCAAATCTTTTCAATACAGAGTAATGCACCATTGTACATATCTTCCATATTAAGAGATATGATATAATAAACCCCTAGTGATTAAGAAAAGTGTTAATCCATCAGCTATCGCAAGTTTTTCTGACTCTGATTGCTTCCAAGTGAAAAAATAAATGTTCAGGGTGTTCAGCGATAAAGAAAATATGGGAAACTTAGAAAATTCATGGACTTTGAAATAAAATCAGGAAAGCATAGTTAGTACATTGTTGAAAATTGGAATGGTGATTTTCTCATAGATATGTATATTTTTTTACCGATTTCTAGTCTTGCATGGCTTTTAATAATGTAAATAATGAAAAGGTTAAAAGATTGCTTTTGTTGTGTTTATATACAGCTTTCAACTAAAACTGATTTTTTACAATGTAATGAAAATTTAAGCTACTCAAGTTACTTAACACCATTTTATAAGTTTTTTTGTAATAAAAGGAGAGGACGATCTCCTTCTTAACCTTACTCTGCCCATTCCTTATAGACTATTGATCTATGTGAGGAACTTATTCAGACAGAGTAAGGGGACGAACCAGTACAGTAGAAGGTGAATATTACTGATAAATCTTCCAGTCTAGACCGGATTCGAACCAGCGCTATCACTAACCCAAGCTCAAAGTCCTGACGCCTTAGACCGCTCAGCCACTGGCTCACCCAAAATACTTAATAACTGATCGTAAAATGTTTGCTGCTGGCTTCGTTAAAATTATAATATTTAATGCTTGTCTTTCGTAATTTATTTGTGATATATTATCATCAAATTCTAATATTGACAGGAACTTTAGATTAATAAAAGAAACTTAAATATGTATTTATGATTGTATAATAGCAGTTTCAAGGTATTATCATTGGCAGTGAAATGCTGTAACAAATGATTGAATGAATTAAGATAACATTAAATGTTTTTGAACAGGTTACATCATTGAGATGAAGAGCAGGTTTGAGCCCAACTTTGTGAAAGCAGTGGAGGTGACTGGTGGTCAATGCAAGGGCAAAGTGCCCAAGCTAGAGGAGGGCATGCAGTATCAGTTCCGAGTGCGGGCAGTTAACAAGGCTGGCCCAGGTGAACCCAGTGAGGAGACCAACCCCCACACCGCTAAGCCTCGATGGTGTAAGTTTATAATAAAATCTTTTTAAGGATTGAACTTTTTTCTATTGAAAATTTAATAAATTCAGAAGATCTGAGTGATTACCCGAAGACAGTTTGTTACCCGAAGATATATTTTAATATGTGTATATGTAATATGAATTATCTGGTATGGACCATCCCATTTCTGGCATCTACTTCGTTCATCCAGCCTATACTAAAATTAAACAAAAATGTGTTTTTTATATGTTCAACCATATGTCAGTAACCCACTAACAATTTAAAAAGCAGGAACCCCTCACAATTACAAGTAAGAAATGCTCACAATTAACAATGCAGGAACCCCTCACAATTACAAAGTAAGAAATGCTCACAATTAACAAAGCAGTAACCCCTTACAACTACAAAATAACAAATCCTCACAATGAACAAAGCAGGAACCCCTCACAAATACAAAGTAAGAAATGCTCACAATCAACAATGCTGTACCCCTCACAATTACAAAGTAAGAAATGCTCACAATCAACAATGCTGTAACCCCTCACAATTACAAAATGAGAAATGCTCAAAATCAATAAAGCAGGAACCCCTCCCAATTACATTGTAAGAAATGCTTACAATTAACAAACCTGGGACCCTCACAATTAATGCTCTCACCATATCAATATTCAATACAGTACTATTGTGCCCTCACTGGAGAAATGCATCTTTTGCACTGGACATGTTTTAATTTTCAATTGAATTCCTATCTCATTTGGCAAGTATCTAAATTCCTGTCACAGCTGTTTGAAATATCCTTGGTCATGTATAACTCTCCATCCAATTGACAAAGTGTTGATACCTGAGAAATGAATCAGTTCATGCTATGATCAAAGAGAACCCCTATATTCTGTTTTCTTGCTCCATTAGTAATGGTCATTGTTTTTTATTTCAGTGTCATTCAATAATTTAAATAATATTGATTGAAACATAACCATAACAAGAAATTTTGTAACTTAACTTTTGTCCAATTTATCAGTAAAAATATGAATTAGCAATAAATATTTCTTTAAGTTTTCTTATGTTCATCAATAATTAAAGCACCTAATATTTTTCATTTCAGTGAAACCAAGAATTGACAGAACCAACTTGCAGAATCTTGTTTTTAAAGTGGGTCATACAGCACTTATTGATGTCAATGTCGCAGGAGAACCTCCTCCAACTATAACGTGGATTTTCAAAGACAGGGTAAATAGAAAACTGCTGCTGTGTTTTTCACTTGTTATCAATCTTGTTTTGTAAATAAATAACAATATCAGTATAAAAGTACAGTAAAAATTATCTATGTTATAGAACAAAAATGTATTAACCCTATATATGGCAACTACGGATTTCTATATTGGTAGGCCATTTCTTAGCATTTATGTGCTCTATTATTTAAAAGTCTGTGGGTGGTGAACCCTAACAAGAACATATATACTATTATATTTGTTTATTTGTTTATAAATGTATGCAAAATATAATGGTATAGAATAAAATTGTTTTATGTGAACAACAGTTAATTGCTGTGTGTATATTTATAAGGAATTACATTCTGTACGACTGACTACTCAGTAGTGAGTTGCCAAATAGATGGTTAATGGCAGATTTCACCTAACTTTTTTTGGGCTCCATATATACTATTTATAAATGGAGACTATATGTCACAATCAAATAGCCATATGATTAGAATAAATCTATAGTAATTATTTTATTTTTATGAATACAGATTGGCATTCCCCTAGAGTTTGGAATTCTCAGTTTAGAATCAGTTTAGAAAGAATTCTCAAATAGAATTAGAATTGGAATTAGAAAGAGAACAAAGTAACAACAACTATTTATAGAACCTTTTTCTTAAACTACAATCCTATGTAGTATAATTCATAAATTAACCCTTAGAGCGCCATTTATACAATGCCTATTTTCTATTAAACGCTTATTTATTGTAAAAAAAATCAAAATTAAATTTTTCAGTTGCTCATTTTTTTCTTGTTCTGTACAGGAAAATAAAAGATCTGATAACTTTTTGAAACTTTTATTAGCTTACTTTACCTTTTTTTCTTATATGAATATGTAAATAAGCAAACCTATACTTGAAAGTAAGCCTCAGGGATAGATTGCTTAAACACTATGAATCAATACAAAATATTACTACTATCAATAAAATATAAAGTGATAAAGACAAGGCCTGCACATAACACATATAATAAAAAATAAATAAATACATATAGGACTTAAATACGATGTATTTAGTACCTTCCACAAAATAAAAATCAGCCGGATTATTCATATTGACACTAAAAACCAATAAATTACTAACATATATTAAACTAAAGTAATGATAAAACAACTAAATACACAGTTTCAAAGCTGTAAGGCGGCGGACATTGACAACCGCTCGGCTCGACAGTAGCTGTGTGTATCTGCGCTTGTGGCGTTGGGCGGCGCAGCGGAAATGTACACTGCCAGACAAAAACCAGTCTTGTAGTGATTGACAGGCCAACAAAAGGTCGCGAGTTGCACGATATGTCTCTCATGAGTTACCGCCCATAACCCAAACGCACTACTGGATTAAATTAGAAACATTACTACAAAAATAATATTTTTTAAATTATTATGTGTATATGCGCTTACGGCGTTTAGAGCAAAGTCAACATATGCGCGTATATGCGCTTACAGCATAGTAAGGGTTAAGATTCTTTTTATTGACAAAGATGTGTAAAAAATTATCTTTTGTAGTTTTTCAAAAAGATAAATTTATTTAATAAACGTGTAGGTCTTGAAGAAGTTTTTAATTCTTTTTAAAATTATTTATTATCTTCTAAAATGGTTTAGAGACTCCAAAACCTAATTGTGATCATTCGGGTAGGTGTTTTGTGCTAATATAAACAAATGCAAAATCTTAATATTACAAACATAAAAAGTTTTTTAGTACATCCGGTAGTAAGAAACTCCATTGTTTTTCTCACACTGCCTAATGGCTAACAAAGTGAGTCAGTAGATTGGCCACTTTGTTAGCCATTAGGCACCCATATACATATAACCTAACCTAACCTAACCTAACCTTACACACAACCTTTCCCTACATTGATTTACCTACCCACCCATACATGTACAGTAGCATTGACCACCCATACATTTACAGTGGTATTGACCTACCTGCCCACTCATTCACATACAGTGATATTGACCCACCCGCCCACCCAAACACGAACAATGGTATCAACCCACCTGCCCACCCATACACGTACGGTGGTAGTGTCCCAACCGCCCACCCATACACGTACAAATGGGTAACCCACCCACGCGCCCATACACGTACAGTAATATTTACTCACCCACCCTTACACTTAAAGTGGTATTGACCCACCCACCTGCCCATACACGTACAGTGATATTTAAATAGATTAGATTTAAATCTAAAAAATAAAATTAGGTTTATCTAATCAGTCTTTACATGTTCTGAGGTCTAATTTACTTGTTTCCGTACAACTAATCAGTCTGGATTTTAAATTAACGAAACAAATTTATCATCTGTAAGCATTATACAAGGTAAGCAGTGTATACACATTTAAAGTTGATAATAGAAAGTAGGAGGGTAAGTTAATTTTTCTCGCTTAAAGGTGAGGAAATAAATGGTAATCTTTGATGTAGAGTTAATAGTTTTTAAGAAAAGTGCCCTGGTCATGCTGTATTCCATTATTTTTATCATTTGGTTACTGTCTTAAGATTTTCAATTACTGATTTGGATTTCGCAACCAATTCTTTTTTTTTTTTTTTAAAGTGATGTCTACTTATTTAATGAATAGTTTTTAAATAGTTTAACTTTGTTTTATCTTTTAGTTGGTAAGCCCTGATTTAAACAAATTTCATTCTATTTTCAGAGTCAAAATCCTAAAGAAGTTGTGAGTAATTTGGATATTGTCTGACTTGATATAGTCATGCAAAAGCTTATAGTCCTTTAATAGGATTGTAGTCCTGTCCTAGTTGATATTTTAGTTTGGAAAGTGGCACATCGTAGTTTAGAGCAGTGCTTAAGTAGAACCAGCAGCGATTGCTCCAACATGTTTTCACATTCAATTATCCATGGACATTTGGTTATGTTTATTGTGACATTGAAAAAGTATTTTTTTTTATCCGTACAATTTGTTTTTGAATTATTTATATTGCTCGTGTATTACTTGTAATATTTTTTAATTTTTTGTGTTAATGAAATCTTTTTTAGATTATTCTAAACAATGTATTTTTGTTACAACATACTTGTTAAAAAAATATATACAGATATCGAAAGTGTAAAATATGTGTTTTCAAAACGTTTGGATCATCTATTTTTATATTTTATTTTGAATTATGTTGCTTTATAATCGCATATAATATACTCAGTTAATGATATAATTCACAAACACCCATGGCTTTGTTAATGCTTTCTATTTTACTTATATCTTAGTAACATAGATGCAGAATTCCTATTTCCTTGATAATTGCTTGTAATTATTCTTTATGCTTGTATAAAAAGCTGTGTGTTTTGCATTCATCTTTAGTTTTACTCTTATTTTATTTATTGTACGACATTTCTAAACTCTCTCTGTGGTGAAAAAAACCAAGTTAACATTTTGTAAGGTGTAGAGAATTAATGACTACATTCAAGCAAATATTCATCATATACAAACATTTTCATAATGAGTGAATAAACTATAGTCATGTACTAAGTATTATTGCTTTATCACAGTTAAACGTCCACACTCCTTTCCAACTCTCACACACATCCGTGCATGTTCCAGCACTACCATACTTCAACTTTCATTTATTAATTACACTACATATGTAACACTATCATAATTTTTATTTGTTATTTCAACAATGATTTCTAGTTACTAAGGTCTTTATTATATTTGTTATTTATTAATTAACACATTCTGACAATAGCCCGCTAGTTACTTTTATAAGCAACTGGTGCACACAATAGTATACATTTTTTAGTTATTTTACTTAACTATTTATATTTTTTAAATGTTAGTGGTTTTGATTATTTTTTAAAATAAAGTCTTGTTAAAAAACATATAGTCAACAGATTTGATTTGAGGACTGTGGCTGAGGTCTACTAACACATACGCTGTGGCTGGGTCAGTATAGTCACATACTACGCACTGTTCCTTTGTTGGTCAGAGTAAGGTTAGCATCGAGGGAGAGAGTGTGTACCTTGTGTTAGCGTAGTCGTACGAGTATAAACAAAATGTCATTCCGGTAGTATCGGAGTGGCTTTTTTTATGTCTACGTATTGTACAAGGTGTATGTAGTGTATACGCAGCTTTTACTTTGCTGTAGATATTTAGATTATTTATAATGTTTATAACATGGCTGGTCCCTCACGAAGGGTTCTTTTTGTAGAGAATATGAGTTCTGGCGAGTCTGAAGACAGTACGTTTACAGTTCGAAGTCACAATGGGACAATCAGATTTGGCTATTACGGCTTCTAACGAATAAATAAATAGACTGGAATGGAATGATCTGGTGGGTTGAAGGGGATTAAATATTGTAAATACCAAATTTTGAACTAAAATATTGTATTAATTGCACATAAATCGATTTCACTAGTCAAAAGGTTTAAATAGGTAAGCGTGCAGCCATGATGCTGAACCATCCAAGGGAGCTCCGCACCATACACCGCACAACACCATGGACCGCCGCAGCAAATGTTTTAAATTAATGAATTTTTAAAAAATCAGTAAACACAAAATAAGATAATTTCAATTAATACACTAATAAACTAAACCTGATTTTTTTACCATTTCAATAACTAATTTTCAAGTTCTCTGTCTTGTATCAGTTGATTATATGTTTAAAAATGTTGATCATTTTTTTCTTCAAATCATTGTATACTATGGTTTATTTTTCTCAGGAATTGAAGACAGAGGGTGCTATTCGCATAGACAATATAGACTACAACACCAAGCTGCTGATAATGAAGGCTACGCGGGCAGAGAGTGGCAAATACACAATCAAAGCGACAAACTCAGTTGGTGAAGACACAGCTGAGATTGACATTACTATTCTGGGTATGTGCTCAGTGTTATATTAGTTAAATATAGATTTTAATAAGATTGAATGGGTGGCCACTTTTTTACTGGTGTGTTCAAGTCAAAAAACACTTAAATATACTTATAAATAATAATATGATATGTATTATGCTATTTACTATTTTAGTTTTCACCTTCCAAGAAATCATAAAATACTGTATAAGTGAACTTATCAACAACTAATCCATTGGAAACAATTATGAATGAAAATTTACTTTTTCAAACATAATATTTGTGTCACAACTGTGTAATAAAACATATGAAAAAATGTGAGACAGTCATTTTATTTCGTTTTTACAAATGTTCAGAAAAACTACATAAAAATACACAACTTATATAGACAATATTGCAAATTTGCATAATGGTTTAATAAAGTATGATTAACTGAATACAGAAAAATAACTTTAAAAATATCCGTGTATGAAAAGGAAACTGGGATCTTTTGAATATGATAGTAATTTGTCAACAATAATGCTTCTTCAATGATATCACATGTACAGGGTGGCGCAAAAAGAACGCATGGATTTGAGTAACGTAGTACCAGTGGAGGGGAGCGGTCAGTGACCGCCAAGCTACGCCATTTTGTTAGTTGAAGCGTCCAGTTTTAGTAGCAATGGAGCAGTGGAACGTGCAGCATCGCGTGTTCGCTGTTGAACACTATTTCAAATCAAATGAATCTGTCATCACTGTTCAACGAAAATTTCGTTTACAGTTTAATGTCGCGCGTAATGGTTCGGTACCTGATCGCAACTCGATACTTCATTGGGTTAACTCGTTTTGTACAACAGGATCAGTGTTGAAGAGTAAATCGACTGGTCGCCCTCGTACGGCGCGAACTCCGCAAAATGTTGAAAGTGTCAGAGCCTCAGTTCTTGAAAGTCCTCACCGCTCGACTAGACGGCGTGCTCCGACCTTGGGGATATCACGTCAATCGCTACAGCGCATCCTGACATGTGAGTTACAATTACACCCTTACAAGATAATGATTGTTCAGAAGCTCCATGAACATGATTTTCACGAACGAAGAGTTTTTTGCGAGAGAATGCTTGATGTCGTTGGAAATGACAATAATGTTGTAATGCTGAGTGATAAAGCTCATTTCCACTTGAATGGCTTAGTAAACAACCAGAATTGCCGCTATTGGGCAGCTCACAACCCACAGGAAATGCATCAAAAACCACTGCATTGTCCTAAAGTTACAGTACGGTGTGGGGTCTCTAAAATTGGCATCGTTGGACCTTATTTTTTTTAAGAGCGTGACCAAACAGTCACTGTTAATTCTGAACGATACGTGACAATGCTACGCACATTTTTGCAGCCAAATCTTGAAGCTTTGGGGCTCGATATGGAACAAACATGGTTCAACAGGATGGAGCCACAGCCCACACGAGTAATCAATCTATGGTTGTCGTTCGAGGAATGTTTCCTGGTCACGTGATTTCACGTTTCGGCGATCTCCATTGGCCTGCATGTTCGCCAGATTTGACTCCTTGCGACTTCTTTTTATGGGGACACCTGAAATTCAAAGTTTATTGTCGTAAACCTCGGTCACTCGAAGAATTGAAGGCTGCAATAAGTGAAGAAATTGCCGCTGTATCTCAGGACACTTTGAACAAAGTTATGGAAAACTTTGAAGAGAGACTTGCAATGTGTATTCATGCAGAAGGACGCCATCTTTCTGATGTTATTTTTAAAAATTAGTTAATTGTCTTATAATTATTAACACTCAACTCTCAAATTGGGTTGTTTGGTGATTGTTTTGGTGTAATTAAAATGTTGGTGTGATTAAAATTAACCAACTTATAGCCTTTTAAAATCCATGTGTTCTTTTTGTGCCACCCTGTACAATGAAACGTTTGTTTTAGCAGGTCTACAGATAACACTTGTTTATAAAACTTATGTTTATTTATGATAGTAAATATTGAGTTAATAAGTATATTGGTTTATAGGTAAGCCGAGCAAACCAAAGGGTCCACTTGAAGTGAAGGATGTAACCAAGAATGGCTGCAAACTGAAGTGGAAGAAGCCTGAAGATGATGGTGGAAGTCCCATAGAGTACTATGAGATAGAAAAACTTGACCCTTTGACAGGACAGTGGATTCCATGTGGCAAATCAGTAGAGCCTGAAGCAAATATCACAGGGTTGCAGGAAGGCAAGCCTTACAAGTTCCGAGTGAGGGCAGTCAACAAAGAAGGTGAATCTGAGGAGCTGGAAACTGATCATGCCATAATAGCAAAGAATCCCTTCGGTAAGTTTTCGTTGATTCCAAGAACATGTGAAATGTGCTAATTTAAATATTATATGCTCTTACAGTGCTTTAGTATCATTATAAGAATTTGAGTTAATACAGATTGCTGCACCCCTCCATTTGTTATATTATAAACAATAATGCATAGTTAATTTGCCAATGGAAGTAGAATGTTTTTTAAAATTAAAATTGTTAACTTTATTTTGTTAGTAAACCAACGGAGATATCACAGAAACTTAACAGCAAATCAACCAATAGAAATCGTACATCATTTGTTATGATGGATTATGTTAGGCACTAAATATAAACAACTAGGGAAATAACCTTTTCATCAATTAATTATAAACCAAAATTATGATGGTATACATTTTTAACACTTTTGAGTCCTGATCCTAAATACGGAAGCCATTTGAAGTATGCTGGCCATTTTTAGTACTTTTTAAAAAGTTATAGATTTAAAACCATTAAACATAGGAAACTTCTACTTACATGTCTGGATTCTATATTTATTCTTTTTTTTATCAGTATAAAATAAAAAATTACAATTTTTTATCTCATAGTATCAGTTTTTTAGTTATAATGATTTAGCAAAAAAAACATCAAACCAAGGGCAATTGAGCAACAAAATAATTTTGAGCATAATTTTATTGCCCTATTCATACAAGAATAAGTAAAATAAGTTATAATCAATACTAATAAAATACTTGTTTTTTATTTACAAGCTCTATTTACTCTTTGAAATAGAGTCCACTCACTAAATGATGGATCTGAAACGTTCAGACAAAATAGCAGTGCAGTCTAGCGGCTACAACTCAATCATTCTTGCAAGAAACAGTACAGTGTGCACATTCTAGCAGTAAAACGGCTCACAAACATCACTAGGGACCATTTAGATTACCAGACTCCGTAATAATACTCAATAGGCTATTTGAAAAAATTAAAACATCGATCCTGTAAAACTACGGAATCCGCTGTCTTTGGAAGTTACGCTACTGCGTAAAAAACGGGGTCTACAGTCAAAGTGTTAAGAGAATAAAAAAAATTAAATTCAATTTCTTTCATAATTTTTCAGAGAAAGTAATAATGTATTTGTTAGAAAGTTGTTCAAATTGACCATTTAACAAAATTAACTCAGGAAATCAAAAATTCATTTTATCTAAATTTTATACTTTTAAATATACTGTAATTATTCATACCTTTGAAGTGGTTTGATATGATATAACATCAAGGCCTATTAACATTAAAATACTGAGTTACCTTCGGTGTTGAAATTTTAAATTGAAACTAGTTTGATTTTAAACCAGTCCACAAGTAAATTAATATCAATTATAGTTACTATATACATTATTACAGTCTAAATTACTTAAACCAAAGCTATTTTTATTTATGATTTTTAGTTTATTTAATATAAGAATTTTGGAAAATTTTGAGAAGTTAAAATAACTTTAAGTTGTAGTTCAGATAAGTTTCTTTCTAATAAACATACATTTTTATTAATTAAAAAAAATTGTTCACTAATCTTTCCTGAACAAATCTCTTTGGACTGAAAATGTTAAACATGTATTACCTAAATTGATCATCATGATATGATTACTATCTTGTTCTTATATTGTATTTAAAATTGTTTTTTGATATTGTATTTTTGTTTATTTTATGAAGTAAATGTACAAAGTTTACTTGACATAAAAATTGACTGTATTAAAATATGTTAAAGTTATAATTTATATCTCTTTCAGCCTTTGAATAACATTCTTGTTGAATATACATTTAGTCTTTGTACATCTTAAAAAGTAAACAGTATTTGATATGAATCCATATTTAGGGTTTTATTACTGAAATGGATTGTAATTGAACATAACGGTTACCACAGATGAACCAAGCAAGCCTGGCCGACCCAACCCCACCAACTGGGACAAGGACTTTGTGGATTTGGAATGGACTGCTCCTGTCAGTGATGGTGGAGCACCCATTGAGAAGTACATTATCCAAATGCGGGACAAGGATGAGCGTAGCTGGGTGGATGCTGCTACTATACCTGGAGACAGGTTAGGCAGCTGACTAACCTTTATTAGATACAAATAGCTTGTGATTTCAGGATTTAAATTTATAGTATATAACATGATCACTGTGGATGACTGAAGAGTGTGTCATCTTTATCGTATGTCATTTGCGGATGAAGCTCTTTTGTGTCACTACAAAATATGTACTGCTTCTTATCTTGTTATTTCCTGCCTATGCACAATCAGTTTGTGCTTGGTGGATGTGTTCCTATTAACAGTTACAGCTATTGTTTATTTACTGTGTTTTCTATCGTCCCCCTTTTATTTGTTGTAATAAGTGTTAAAAATTTAAATAATGACATTAGTTTGTATCTTGTAATACTCCCTCAATGGTGCCAGGGCTCAATTTAGAGCCAGCAGTGAACTTGTTAACAAGCTTATGCAAATTCTCTTAGGTACTCTAATTCCAAGCAATTAATATAAAACTTCCCTAACCGAACGCCTTTTTTTATAATGCATTGTACAAAAATCTTGGTTGTATTGTTATATGAGTACAATTTAAAATGGAGTATTTTAGTGATTTATGTGCCTAGTTGTAATTAATAAATGACTATTTATGAGTGCATGATGTTTTGACATGCCATAATTACCAGTGAAGAAAGGATTCTCTTTCCCCACCTGAAATAGGGGCCAGTGGTACCAACAATTTGTGTTATGTGTTTATATTTGTTTCCTTGTTTATTGTGTTAGTGGACTTGTCTTCTCAGATAAGTTTGTTGTTGTCTTATCTCTCTTATTGTATCAATTCCTGGCCTAGTGACCTACAATCTAACCTCAATAAGTAAATTAAAATCTTATTAGTTTTTGATTCCGATAAACTTGATAGAAATGTCATTCGCTCAAACTGTTTACTATCAAGAACAAAATACTCCTGTCCTCATACTCCTAATGCACCTAGATAAAGGACGTGTTAGATTAGTATTCAGTAAAACACTGAACTATACCTATTTATCAATATGTTAGGAACAACAAATAAATAAAACTGACTGTGTTTAGTGATAGTTTGTAGCTTATATATAGTTGACAATATTTCTACATTAATTTTATGATATATGATTTCAGGACACATGGAAAAGTAACAAATGTAGTCGAAGGCCATGAATACGAATTCCGTGTAGTAGCTGTTAACAAAGCAGGTCCTAGTCCTCCCAGCGACCCTTCCAAATCTGTTATCGCTAAACCACGATTCTGTGAGTATTTCATTTTTATATGATTTTAAAAAACCACATTTGTTTAAGAAATGGTTTGGCCATAGTATAAAATCCTATAGAACTACTTATAACAAACTCATGTTATAAGTAGATTGAAACAACCATAATCTGAGAAATTTAAAGACAATTCACAAATACAAAAATTACCTTGCCAGTGTAGGCAAGGGAAACTGTGTCCTATGGTCATCTCTTCACACCAAAGGTCATAAAATATTTATTTTATTTAATAAAACTATGCTATTTTTAAACATTCTACATTATTAATGCTTAATCCATAAATTTTAACTCTACTGTTTTCATGCATTGATTTAATCATTGATATTACTTAGGCTTCTAAAATATATTTATGTTTTTAGTGGCTCCACATATTGACCGAAAGAACTTGCAGAAAAAAATAATACGATCTGGACAAACTCTGAAGATTGAAGCTGATATAAAGGGAGAACCTCCTCCAAAGGTCGTCTGGACTCTGAAAGACAAGACCCTAACTTCAGGGGACAGGTTAGTTCACAGTGTAAAGAATACTTTAATTAAATTTTTTGAAATGTAGCGAGTGACTTAACCGAGTTAAAATGTTGAGATAATGGAAATTAACTTCATTTAACATTTCAATTAAATAAACGAAGGCTATAAATCAGTTTTTCAAGAAATGAATAATTTAACTATGTTTTTAACTTTGCTTCCCCATCAGATTTTTTATAGTAAAATAAAGGCTATAAAAAGGTTTTATGGTTTTATTTTTAATTGACAAGATATACTAAAACTAACTCATTAAAAGGTTCACTTGAAATATTACAAATTAGTTTAGTGTAAACCACATCAAAATAGTCTGGTGACATTTTAGGCAGTGTTGCCATATTGTCGCTGACAACCACCCGACCACATGTTTCATCTATGACAAGTATGTGTATGTTCAATAATGTCAATTTTAATCGGCTTTTTGTTTACAAACCATCTGGATGGTACTATTTAAATACCTCTAAAAGGTAGTGATAAAATTAACTATGGTATGTGTTAATACTGTAATTTTTCTACAGTATTTTATTAATGTAACAATTTTCTGTTTTGTAGAAAGTAATATGAAATAATGTTTAACAAATGAAATAGCTGTTTTTTACCCTTAATTATATCACTAAATACATAACAAAAAAGTATATTTGTTTATAATAACAAATGATTATGTTTGTTTACTCTAACAGATGTTTAGATAAATCATTAATATTTTCAATGAATTTATATATGACAACATTGCTGGGCGAGAAGTGAGGAGTCTGCTCATAAAATAGTCTGATCAAATGAAGCAGCTATAAACAGACTATTTTAGTGCGGTTTACACTAGTTATTTTTTATTTTATTAATTTGATAAATTCAATATGTTTCAGGTTAAAAATTGAGAATGAAGATTACAAAACAAACTTCACACTTATAAAAGCCAAGCGGGCTGAATCAGGAATTTACAAAGTGACAGCGAAAAATGATTCTGGTGTCGACTCTGTAGATGTGGAGATTGTTGTTATGAGTAAGACTGCCTTATTTTTGTGATTACTCTTAATTACTTACTTTAATGAAAATTTTATTCTGTAAGAACTTATTGAAACATATTACTTAACTAAATGCAGATTTTTTTAGGATTGTAAATATTTTTAATATTAATTATTCCCTTCATAAACTAGTGTCATTCAACAGAGGTTTGGTTTTATCAGTGATCCTAATCTTTCTTTGTCTATAAAAGTTTTCTCAACATGATTTATGGTGGATTCACTGTTATCAATTACAGTATAAAATTGACTGTCCATCACCCTTTAATCTGTTAGATTTTGTTATTCATCCCGGGGGAGAGGGGAGGAGGTTGGTAAATTTGAATATATCGCTGTATCATTCATCTATTAAGTATAACAGTCTCTCTTAAGGCATACACTAGTGTCTTATCCCTCACTCTGTATTTTATTGTTGAAAAACAGCAAAAATGTTCGGAGAGCCTTGGATTGTCTCATTTATATTCGACCATCTCTTATCAATATGTTACTGATATGGCCTGGTTTCTGTATTCCTCAACGGCAAATACTGAAGTGCAAAGAGATTATTATGGATGTAATCATCTTCTTCTTCCAGTGCACTTTGTTCAGTATCAATCTACTTTTTTTAGTAAACTATTATAACTATTTAATTTTTAGTATTTGAGGAGGCATATATGCTATCTGCATTGTTGTTATTTGAAATGAGTTTATTACATTAACAAATCTGTATAGTTATAACAAACGTGTACTAATAAAAGAGATTTCAAGTGGTTTAAGAGTAAAATGTTGGATATTCTATAATCCATGTATTCTCTATTTTGTTTTGGTCACGGTCCTGATCCCTTATAGACTGTGGAGTTCGGACAGTGTTATTAAAAACATTATTCGTACATTTTGATGTTTTCTTATCTATACAGTGATATTTACTTTTATATTTTGTTTATTTTTACATTACATTTCTCAACAAACAAATAACATCATTCATAAGTGCGTTAATCCACAGTATAATTAACAAAGCTGAAAAGTTAATTAATAATAAAGTCTCGTTTCACAATTCTAATTAACTTTTTCAGGTGCTCCCAGCAAGCCAAAGGGGCCACTAAAAGTACAAGATGTGACTGCCGAAGGCTGTAAATTGAAATGGGATAAACCTGAAGATGATGGTGGTGCTCCTATTGAACACTACCTTGTAGAGAGGATGGACCTGGAGTCTGGACGCTGGGTTCCAGTCTGCACTACCAAGACTCCAGAGGCAGATGTGAGTACATTTTTCTAGTCAACCAACATTTAACCAATAATGTTTCGAATCAAGTTTTTGACATTTTTCAAAATTTTTAATTGTTAATTTTAATTTTGGTAGTAATGTTACAAATATATTTTACTGTAAAAATATCGTAATTTTATTTTTCACAGTCAATTTTACACTTTTTATTTCTCCTCTGATCTTCTAGGTGTGCTGTTTTATATCATTTAGTCTAATATTAAAAAGATCTAGTGATATTTTTGTGTCATAAAGAACGATATAGAGATTCAGTCCTACCACATGGTGTATTCATTAATTTAGATTATCACATATTTTCTGTTGGGTTAGTTAATATTACAATAGCAAAGTCTTCTGATATATATATATATATATATATATATATATATATATATATATATATATATATATATATATATATATCACATTCAGAGGACTTATATCAGAAGATAAGTTTAAGGAAAACATAAACACATAAGATTTTCTAATTTTTTATGTTTTTATTTCTGTTGTGGACACGATACAACAAATTGTGTTTTTATTGTGTTAATACATTAATAGAACTAATAAATTAATACATTTCTTAATTCTCATGATGCATTACATTTTTGGTTGGCTTGCCTGAGGACTAATATTGGTCTAATCATCAAGTATATCATATCAAAATGATGTAAAAAAAATCATTAATCATGTTTGGTTGAAATATTTAGTAACAGTACAATGTCAGTAATGGATTTCTTAACAGCAACTAGGAAACAAGAGTTTACTGTTGCTAGCCTGGAATGGTAAGTCAATGAATAAAGTTTTAGAATGGAGATTATAAGTTACAGTGACAAAGTAAACTGACAAAATCTGCTTACATTAAGAAATAATATACATATACACTGACTATAATTATATAAAAAAAGTATACCTTCTCTGATCTAGAGATAAATAAGAGCAATTTAGTTAATAGACCCTATTGTATCCTTGATTTTGGGTTTCTATTCACTCAGTCATTAATAGTTGAATGACTTGGGTCATGTGTAGGTGGGTGGTCTGCACGAGGGTAAGGAGTACCAGTTCCGTGTGAAGGCTGTGAATGCTGAGGGAGAGTCAGAGCCACTAGAAACAGATTCTACTATAATTGCCAAAAATCCATTTGGTAAGTAAAAACTATTCAATTATTAATCTCTGACTAAATTGACTAAGTTAACAAGAAGAAGTTAATTAAGATATTTTTAGGACAAATACACAAAAAACCCACAGTAAAGAAAAGTAGTTCAGAATTTACAAACAATTCTAAAGGTGCTTTATACTCTCAGACTCTTAAATAGGCTTTTCTGCACAAACATGTGTGTGCAGACAAGTTCTAGTGGTATGTTGTTGCATTTAAACGCTGTACAGATGCAACAAGTTGGATTTGGTCTGAATGAAGTCTGGAATCCTTGATTTTGCACAGCGCAGACTAGACATAGGCGTGTAGGCAACACAGCGCAAGTCTGATCGTCTAAAGGAAACGCCAACCAGTTGCACAAGCCTAGACAGTAGAGACTGTGTTTTTAAAGAGATTTTGTAGAATATAAGTTATAAAAATGGCCGAAAGTAATCAAGAAACACGTAATTACTCTTGTACAGTGGTATTGACTGTACAAGAGTAATTACGTTCAGGTTAGGTTAGGTTAGGTTAGGATTTCAGCCAAACGGCTGAAGTATACATATGGACAGATTATTACCAATATACCATAATACAATTACCAGAAATATGGAAATTGAAAAGCAAAGACTATGGTGACTGGAACAAATCAGCACATACAACAAACTGACTGAGAAACTGAAGGAAGTAAAATCAAATCCAGACTGGGAAATGGTAATTTAAAAAATAACAATATTAGGAGTGCATATAGAAGAGAATTCAAGAAAGTATGTCTATCTAATTGAGCTGAGGCTAGAAGTGATGACATCCACAAGCCAACTCTATGTCATCTTTCACTAATAAAATAAATCACCAGCTCTTCAATGTCTGTATGTGTGAATGCTCGTGCGACTTACAGACAAGTTGTACATACTTGGTCTGCACAGACAAGACTCATTAATGTATGAGTGTGTAAAGCAGCCTTGATAAAAAACAAAATTTCCGTAGCAAAGCTGATTTCACTTTGTGTTACCAATGTAAAGATATCAGATTGGACAAAATCTCCCAGTCATATACAGAAAATATTTAAATAATCAAATAGATTTGATCATGATTTTACTAACTTGAGAAAGTGTGTAATAATTAAGTCATATTTATATATAATAGAGCATTTACCACTATTTTCATGATTTTAGACTGGGCCAGGTAAATATTGGATTAGGTCATAATACAAAATAGAACTTTAAATGTTTATCATTTTTTAATATCTTATGGAGAATTAATTTTTAATATCTTTATATCTTATACTTTATTCACTTATGAATGAAGTTCACACATGGGCTGCAAACCATGTGGAAAATCAAAATGTACCTACAAAATTTGTTGGAAAACCTCTGAAATGAAAATAATTCCATTGTAAATCATTATATCCATCATCCATCTTGTTATAGATGAACCTGACAGACCAGGAAAGCCAGTTGCCAAGGACTGGGACAAAAATAATGCCTACCTCAAGTGGGCAGCACCAGCCAGTGATGGAGGCTCTCCTATTACATCATACATTATTGAAAAGAAGGATCAATATAGGTAAGCAGTTAATCAAAATATTGATATTACCAACTTTTCTAAGGTCAGGCATATAAATAATATGCTGATATTAAATCATGGAATAGTTATCAGATGCAACACTTGAATTTTTGTTTTAAGCTTAAGTATAATATAGCAAATACCAATCAATTTTCAAAAATTTTATATATAAACTTAATTAGGATATTACGTGTTAGAAATACATTCCTAGCGAACGTTAATCAACAGAAGTTGATTAAAATATAAGTACAAAATGTACAAACACTATATGGTGATGGATTTCAGTAAACCATATTTACCTTCTTCAGTCTAGAGGGATTCACAAAGGGATATGGATACTTCATGTTTGAGGAAGGTAAGTGTGGTTTACCGAAATCCATCACCATATAGTGTTTGTACATTTTGTACTTATATTGTAATAATTTCTGTTGTGTGACATTCTCTTGTAATGTATGTATGATGTGAAAAGTTGTATGATGATGAAATTTACTGAATGGTTTTTTGAGATTGGACTTGCATTATATTAAACGGTGCATTGGTATTTCTGATATATTTTGATTTTATAAAATTGTATACTAGAATGCTGTTGGGAATACCTGAGTAGTATCTGTTTTACTAGAGTATAACACATTTATGATTGGTTTATTCCGTTGCTTTGCAGTTTATTTATTTATTTTTTTAGATGTTTTTAAAACTGTAACTCTACCTTTCTAAAAAATAAAATTTCATTTGTAGTTTAAAAATCCACTTCAACTACCACTCCAAAAAATTACATTTTATGAAGGAAGGTTACCTGTATCGAATTAAAAATTTTAATCTTTACTTACAAAAAACTTTATTTTTGATGATCAGTTCTAAATGGATGAAAGCCGTGGAAGTGCCTGGCAATAAGTGTGAGGGCAAGGTCCCAGATCTCACGGAGGGCATGAAGTACCAGTTCCGGATCATTGCTGTCAACAAAGGAGGCAACAGTAAGCCCAGCGAACCAAGTGATCCTATCATTGCTAAGGACAGAAATGGTGAGTATATTTAATGACACATTTTACATTACTTTTAGAGGATAAGATGCAGTTGTGTATATTGTTGTTTCTATTTTATAATTTTAAAGATTTTACACTATAACACTTAGTTAGATTATTCAGTATTATTTTGGCAGTCAATGACAGTGTTTTTTAGAATAACAAAAAATATATTTATCTCTACTTTCCAAAGTAACCACTGCCAGTAATGCTGTACCCTCATCTGCTCTGCTCAAGTGAACCATCTATCTAATCAATAAAACATAGATTGTATTTACCACTTGGTTAACTCTGACAACTGCAGACATTTCACTTAACCTGTACATCATGTACGATTCATCCAACTTCTCCGTCATGAGTTTCAAAAATAAGGATAGAAAAAAACCAATTAACCCAGTTTCAAAATAGTAACAAAGAATTAAAAAAATAGAACATTCAAACAAAACAAACATAGAGAAACAAATCACATTCAAAACAATTCTTTGAAACAAGACAGTAAAATAAGTGATGTATTATTCTAAAATCTCAAGGTGTGGGTTTTTACCTTGCCTTCAAAATGTACTTGAAGGCTGGTCAGAACTTGAAGTTGGATGTTAAAATTATTCAAGAACCTCCTCCAACCAAGACTTGGTACCACAACAAAGCCCATCTAGGCAGTCAGGACTACAACCTTAAGAATTTTGAATTTTATAGAATTTTGAATTTTATTAATTTTAAATATATTTTCCCAGGGGAGCAATCAAAATAAAATCAATACTATCTATTGCTAAAATACATAAATTTAACATTACATTTCATTCCAATAAGGTCAAATAATTCAAACTGAGTCACAGGTTTGTTGAAACGTGGAAGCGTAAGTTAATAATGACATTTTATTTGTTCAGTTCCACCACGCATTGACCGCACTAACCTCAAAGATGTCATCTTGAAGGCTGGTCAGAACTTGAAGTTGGATGTGAAGATTAGTGGAGAACCTCCTCCAACCAAGACTTGGTACCACAACAAAGCCCGTCTAGACAGTCAAGACAAGTTGACAATTGACTCTGAAGATTACAAAACCAAGCTTTCCATTGTACTAATTACCAGAAAACAAACAGGAACATACACTATCAAGGCTGAAAATGCTTCTGGCAAAGATGAAGCATCTGTTGAAATCACTGTATTAGGTAAGTTGTTTGTGTTTATTATTCTGTGTTTAAAGATATATCAGAATGAATTACAGAGCCTGGGATCTGTGTTATTGTATAAATGGAGGCATAAAGCTGTGCTCGTGACCTTTGTTTATAGTTGTACTAACCATGTCCCAAAACCAAGACTGTCCCACAGAGTAAAAGCTATAGTACTGAATACCGATTTCAGTGACTGAATCTTATTTTTTATCCTAATTAAGAATAAAATGTATTAGGCTTATATTTTTCTTTAAATTGTAATCATATTTTAGTGTTACTAAATCAACTTTGTATTACAACTTTATTTATAAAACTAAACCCAGCAAACTACTATTGTTTATTATTTCTCTTGACTCAATTTAAATTATTAATCAGCTGATCTATATTTTCAGTTAAATCAACTAAGCTGTACTGTTAATATTTTTAGGAATTCTTTGATAACCCTGCGTTCTTCATCACGCCATAACCTATCATGGCAAGGTCACATGTACAGCTGGATGCCTGATCAGTACATATTGTAAATAGCAACTAAACATGGTTTATAATTAAAAATCTAAGTTGTAATCTCAAAATATTATTTTCAAAGATAAAGTAAAACAATGAACTTGCATATCTGGTTATACAGCTGATATAAACAATAAACACGGTTATACAGATGGTTAAAGTGTTTCCGAGTGATAAATTGAACAAGTTTGAGATGTTATTGTTCAACATAATCCCAAACAAGTACTTTTTTTTTTTTATAAAATAACAAGTATATTTATTTTTTAGTTATTTGGGTACTCAAATTGGTTATTTGAGCTGAATTGCTAGAAATTAGTTATTTTTGAAGAATAATCATAGTTTGTTGGGTTAACAGTCCTATGATTGTTCAAAATCAAAATATTAGGTAACAATTTGATATGACAGATTGGGTATGGAGAACTGAGTCACAAAATGGAGAAAGGCAAGTGCTTAAACCGGTAACAAGCCTCAAGACCTTTGCACCAACAGAGTTATGCATTAAGTGTCTTGCACATGTAAACGACCTTGTGGAAACTATTGTGGATGCCGTAAACTTGGCTTATTTTGTACGTCTATGTGTGAGCACTACAACGGGCTGTCATGCCACAACACCGACATTGTATATGAGGATGAAGATACAATTTACGATGAATAATAAAGCTCAATACTTATTATTTAACCTCGGATGCACCCGAAGTGGAGAAAACGATCATAGAACGAACTAACGTGTGAGATAAGATAAACATGTAAGAGAACATATATAATGGGTGGTCCATGATGCTGTTGAGTTGAATATGATAACAAATATAACTTTGTATAAAATAACCATATTTGTTATCTTGTTTTCTTTTATATGACAGTAATATTTTGTAGGAAAGAAAAGTAACTCAATGCTACCGGTTTTGCCAGACCGAGACATGGCGGGTCCAGAGGTAGTGGATAATGGGATAATGGGAACCCCTTAACAAGGGTAAGGAGGGAATCTCCGCTGAACCAAAACTGACAATAAATATTAATATATGACTACTAAATATTTAAAGCTATCTTCCATAACATTAAAGTATAAATATGAGAAGTAAACATAAATACATTATATGTTATAAAAATATCCATTATCTATTATTATAATGTATACAATATAGTTACTTATTTTTGGATATTAATATACATAAATATATATAATTCATTATAATGAAAACATTCCTAGACTGTATCAGAGAGTCACATGCCGTGCACTGCCTATGTGACAATTACATTGTGCATATCTAGATTAAAGCTTCACCTGTTGCCTATTTTATGAAGTATATGTATGCATATCAACATATTCACAAAGACATGTTATACAACATTTAAAGGGAACATATTTCGATATGTTTATGTACTAAAAAGGGACAGCGTAAAAACTAAAACTACCCTCTAAAATTGTGCTAATTTTTACTCTTGTTCCATAAATTTTGCAAAAACGATCAGATTTATGGCAATTATGAACTGGGCATTTGTATAAAATGTTTTGCCAATTCCATCGATATTAAGTTTAGAGATTTGTAATAAGTAACAAAAGAGGTACAACCACTTCCCTAAAAGCTTACATTTTCTGACTTTAGGGGTGGCTGGGGGAGAAAGCACCAGGCGGACTTTAGGGGACTTTTGGGGAAATGTACATCTAATAGTGTATTGTCAACTGGCAAAAATTCAGCTTTCTCCTAATTTCTTCCGACATCTGCCTTTTTTGGGCCTTCATTGACTGGGCTATAATTAAATTACATGTCTTCCAACACTTTAAACTACGTAATTGTTCCTGTTAATACACAGACAGTATACTCAGTATGTCAGTAGTATATTCACCTAGTTAGTATATACATACTATTAATTTAAGATGTACGCTATTATTCTAAAAATTATTTGATTTGATTGATTGAAAGAACTAGAGAACAGCTGATTATGATGTATTTCACTTCAAATTTAAAAGAACAATTAACTATGGTATTTTATTTTAACGCATTACATCTAACTTATTGACTGACCTAGACATACCAGTATAAATGGGAATTTTTTTAAAACAAGCACATTTAAAAATAAAAGTTGTTTATAAATATGTTTTGAATGAAGTAAAATAAAAAAAAAAATGTATTCAGTAGTTTTGATCGTTGTACACGGAAGAGCACAAGGGCCATCAACCATGTAGATATATGAGCGGATGAATGGTCATCAACATTCACATGATAATACCCACACAGAATACATCTATTGAGTTGAACGGTAAAAAAATACACAAATTACACTGTTGCTCCTCTTAACATTGAAAGTGAACAAAAATCATTTCACTTTTTTTATATAATCAAAAATGTAGACTAACTGACTGAATTGAAATAACCTCCTTCAAAAATTGTTTTAGATAAACCAGGCAAACCAGAAGGGCCCTTAAAGATCTCTGATGTACACAAAGAAGGCTGCACTCTTAAGTGGAATCCACCAGAAGACGATGGAGGAGTTCCTATTGAATATTATCAAGTTGAAAAAATGGATACAGAGACAGGTATGTCAACTGCATTTATTACATTTTAATATGAAGTTCAAGGCATAAATAAGCTACCAAAATCAACAAATAAACTTTTTAGGCTATCATGACATTTTCCAAGTCCCTCTGTAACACTATCATGGAAATTATTTAACGATTCTATTTTACTACAATGCACTGAACAATTCCATTCACTAAGAATTGTGTTCATAGGATGGGTGGGCATCTAGAACATTTACCATAGTTGACATATAAATATAAGGTGATCTAAAAAGAAATGCACTGGTGAAAGTAATCAAGAACTAGTCACACAAACCCATTTTTCAATCATACCACTATTCTGTGGCAGCTTATTTGGACTAAAACAGTTCTATGATGTGTGATGATGACTGTACTTTCAGTATTAAAAACTGTTTTTCAGTTATTTATTATAACTCAAAAAACTTGATTATATAAAATACTATAATTAATAAATTTAAGTATTAATAAACTCATATAATTAGTCATTATGATTATGATGTGAAAACAAGAAATTTTTTTACCATGTTGTTTTAAAAATTTCTCGTCGATCAGTCACTACATCTTTGATTTCATTTTATGTTTATAGTTGTCAATAGAATATCATATTGTTAATAATAATACAGTAAAACCCCGATTTTTAGAATCCTGATGATCAGAAACCCGGGTTATCCTAAACATGATCTAGTGAGAAAAGGTATAATCAACTTTATTCGTAAAAACACTTTGGTAAAACAATTGACATTATATCTGTCAATTATTGTGTTCTAAAAGAATTAACAAAATGAATTTTTACATTAAGCGTGGTAGTGTTAAAAACTACACATAAATTGTGAACTTTTATAGTAGTCTAGGTCTATTGATTTAGGATGTCAGCCAAACGAAAAAGAGTGGTTATAACCATTGAAACAAAATAACATTCTTTTTAAAATGATCTTAAAAATTATACTGTACTGTAATGTAATGGTATAGAACATATGGGTACATATTTACTGTTCAAAATTACTAAAATCATTTCATATCTTACTATCAGAAATTTCCATTATCGGAAGGGGATCCAGCCCCTACAGTATTGTTTCTGATAATCGGGGTTCTACTAAAAATTATAAGACATTTTTTTAATACAGCTATTTAGTTTGTAACCAAAACTTGTGCACTGAAACCCATTTCAATCATGTACAGTTGGGTCTTGTGATAGTGTAATTTATAATTTGTGTAGTGAACAGATTTTTATAAAGAAGGAATATAATTTTACATTGTAATCAGTGTTTCATGTAAGGAATTGGACTGTCTACTGAAACATGATAACATCTGTTTTCATACTTTTATAGCAATTTTTAGATCTTAGAAAATACTTATTCAATGACAGATGACATTGCCATTTAGCTTATCCTTATGACTTGAAAGAAATATATTAATTATTTGTGTTACATAATCTGGTTGCTGTAATTGTTATAAAATCCTTTTAAGATTTTCAACATAAATATAAAAAATGAAACATTTTTTTACAAATCGCTCAGTTTTATAGAACATCAGTCTTCAAACTACTGTATAGGTGAGTGGGATACCTCACCATGCCCTAGACTAAAATAAGTAATTTGTACAGTATTGCTTTTAATTACACATTTTTATTGTTTCAAGGACGCTGGGTTCCTGCTGGACGATCCAAAGAGCCGAAGCTAGATGTAGAAAACCTAGTGCCTGGCCAAGAATATAAATTCAGAGTAATGGCAGTCAATCCTGAAGGCGAGTCAGAACCTCTGGATGCTGACCATGCTATAATAGCGAAAAATCCATTCGGTTTGTACCTGTTCAATTTCTAATTATAAATAGACACAAGTTGGTAATACAGACACATTTATTTATATTTGAAGAAAATTGAAATTGAAACATGCGATAGGATAGATTGTTAATGTAAGTATTGTTATATACTATAATAAGCAAATGAACATTGTGTGGAGTACTCATTTTTCATTGTGTGAAGTACTCATTGTGTGGAGTATTACTTGAGGAAAAAGTATTCCTCAATTTCCTGAAACAACATTTTCTTGGCTTCTAGAGGTCGTCAAATTAATAACTCGGTAATTCAAACTCGGGTACACCGACAGTAAACTAATTACTAGTAATAGTAAAAATAGTATTTATATTTTAATAAAGTTATAATCTATACTAAAGATAAAATCACTTGTAGATGCTATAAAATAGGAAGTGTTTGAAAATAGTATAATTGCTTAAACTGTTCTTCTTGCCCTACAGATGAACCAGGTGCACCAGGGACTCCAGACATCACAGACTGGGATCGAGACTATGTGGACCTCAAGTGGTCTCCCCCCTCCAAGGACGGGGGCTCTCCCATCACAGGCTATGTCATAGAGAAGAGAGAGAAGGGCAATCCTAAATGGACCAAGGCTGCAGAGTTGCACTCACCTGACTGCAAGGGCCGAGCTGATAATCTCGAGGAAGGAGTTGAGTATGAATTCCGAGTACGAGCTATTAATGAAGCTGGCCCAGGTGAACCCAGCCAGCCCAGCAAGTCCATTGTGACCAAGCCCAGAAAATGTAAGTGATTTTGACTCTTATCAAATTCCTATATTTAAATTATTTATTACTTAAAACCAATACATAACAACATATAAGGGAGTTTTTCTCACTGTTAAATACCAGTGTGTAACCAACCAATCCAGTGATGCATTCAAATTCCATATTGCAAATATTCAACTAGCATTCAAAGGTCCATCCATTTACACATATGGTACAACATTTAGGTTAAAGTTAAAACATAATGTCTGTCATATAATTGATAAGTATGTTGAGTGAACAAATTAAAATTACTCTTTTCTGTCTTTTCTTCAATATCATAATCAGAGTTATTTTATGAAACTTCAATTTAAATGGACCATCAAAGGCTTTTTTAACATATGTTGTTTAATGTTATGAACAGAGGTACAAAATAAAATGTTTATACATTGTTAAACTAGATTATGACTGGGACAAACAGCAAACAAACAGGTACTCATTTATATCCTTAGCTGTTAAATTGGAATTCTAAATGACTAAAGCATATTTTTCTTCCTTTGTTTCACAGTGGCTCCCAAGATTGACCGGCGCAATCTAAAGAACTTAACAATTAAAGAAGGTGAACCCTTCATGTTTGATGTGAAAGTTCAGGGAGAGCCTGCTCCAGAAATTACCTGGATTCTAAACAACAAAGAAATCCACAGCAACTCTGTCAAGCAAATCGAAAATGAGCCCAATCATACAAAATTTTTCCACAAGAATCCTGAGCGCAAAGACAGTGGAGTATACAAGATCACAGCCGTGAATAAGTACGGCTCAGACACTGCTGAGGTCGAGGTGACTGTTATATGTAAGTATTAAGTATTATAAAATATTGTGCCCATTTTATATAAATAATACAGTTATGATTCTTTGAAACCATTATAAATCATGTCTAAAACATTTGCTGCGGCAGCTTACGCTGTGGAGCTGCCTTGTCCGGTTCGGCAACATGGCCGCATGCTTATTTATTTAAACATTTTGACAAGTAAAATTGATTTATATGCAATTCATTCAATATTTTCTGTTCATATTGTGGTATTTACAATACTTGACCCTCTTCAACCCACCGGTTCAGTCCTTATTTATTCATCAGAAACTGTAATAGACAAATCTTAGTCTCCCATTATGACTTTGAACTGTAAACTACTGACTTCAAACTCGTCAGAACTCATATTCACTTAAAAAAGAACCCCTCGTTTTAGCGATATTATAAACATTAGAAATAACCTAAATATCTACAGAAAAGTAAAAGGTGCATCTACACTTTGAACAACAGAATGAAATGCTGTTTACACTTGTCTGACCATGCCAAGACGAAGTACACGCTCTCTCCCCCGATGCTAACCTCACACTGGCCAACAAAGGAATAGTGCGTAATATGTGACTATACTGACCCAGCTGCAGTATATGTGTTAACAGTAAAATATGAATTAATTAAAATAAGGTAGTATCCTTTCGCCTTAAATTATATTTAATTTGAAATCTGTTTGAAATAATTATGTGCAACTTTTATGTAGTATTCATCGATTAAAATGGCTGTACAACTTAATCAGATGCTGTATTATCATCTTTATGGCAGCTGCAAAAGTTTGCAGAATATTTATTTTCTTAAACACTTTTAATTTGATTTTGTCAGCAATATAATTGTATGATCTTAGATGTTGGCAATAAGTCATTTAATTGTTTTTTATTCAGACAAACACTTAATCTTGTGAGGCATAATGTCAGGTAGTTGTGCTAGAAATTATCTGTATAGTTTAAAAGGTGATTCATAGTGACTGAAAATATTGGGAACCTCTGATTGAATAAATGCATACTAACTAATATGTTTATTATTTGTATATATTTTCCTATAACCTCCAATCATACACTTTTTAATTCTTTCGAACCAAATATTTCCTCCATGAATTCAAGGTATAAAGAATCTGCTCTTTTATTTCCAGCTAAACCTGGAAAGCCAGAAGGGCCACTGGAAGTGTCTGATGTGCACAAGGATGGTTGCAAGTTGAAGTGGAAGAAGCCCAAGGATGACGGAGGTGAGCCCATCGAAGGCTACCTGGTTGAAAAGTACGACCCAGACACCGGAGTGTGGCTGCCAGTGGGAAAATGCAAAGACCCAGAAATGGAAGTCACTGGACTCACTCCAGGACATGAGTACAAGTTCAGAGTCAAAGCCATCAACAAGGAAGGAGAGTCTGAGCCCCTGGAAACATTTGGATCCATCGTGGCCAAGGATCCTTTTAGTGAGTTACTCATTTAGTCTTAATCTTCTTTTTATGATTTAACATTACCTTAAAATAAAAATAATTTATTATTTATAAACTTCCCAACTCCATTTAACCCCCCAAACTTACTCTGTTTATAAATAATGTGTCAGTACATTTTCTCAAGCAACAATATAAATTTTATCAGCGTAAATATTTTATCAGTATATTTCTAAAAAGCATTTATAATTTTTTAACATTGATCATTTCCTTTCTTGATCAAATTATATTTTTCTGATTTTAATTATTTGGATAGTCATATTTGGATCTTCATTATTTGAACTATTAAGATCTACAGTGAAAACTTTAACAAGACCTGAATTAAGTAAATATAATATTTTAATCATAGAAACAACAGTACTTCTTGCATGTGAAGGATAAATCACTTCTTTATTTAAAATGTCATTATTATTTTCTAAGATGATTCAATTGAATCCTATCATTAACAAAATATTATTCCAAATCTATCTAAAGGATAGTAGTTATTTTTATGAGCTGTACCATGCGATCAACTGGAAGGGAATACATAAAAACTGAATTAACGATGCGATGGTGATAAATCTATTTTGAAATGAATATACTTTCATTAGGAAATTAGGAGCAACTGTAGCTAAGGTGGTAGCTGGTCGGGGTTTGGTCCCCGATGCGACCATTACAGTTTTTACCTCCCTTAATAATAATATAACGATAGAAATAAATAACGATCACTCTCTAGCAACTGCTTTGCTTTCTCCACTCATACCCACACACGTACAGTGATATCTACCCACCCGCCCACCCACACACGTACAGTAATATCGACCAACCCACCCACAACACACGTACAGTGATATCTACCCACCCGCCCACTCACACACGTACAGTGGTATTGACCTACCCGCTCACCCATACACGTAGAGTGGTATTGATCCACCCGCCCACCCATATACGTACAGTGGTATTGACCCACCCGCCCACTCGTACACGTACAGTGGTATTGACTCACCCACTCACTCATACACGTACAATGGTATTGACCCACCCACCCACCGATACACGTACAGTGGTATTGACCCACCCGCCCACACATACTCGTACAGTGGTATTGACTCACCCACCCACCCACACACGTACAATGTTATTGACCCACCCATACATGTACAGTGTTATTGACCCACCCACCCACCCACCCATACAAGTACAGTGCCATTGTTAGTGTATTGTGACATTGTGTAATACATGTACAGTAATACAGTCTATATTACTGTACATGTATGGGTATGCGAGTGGGTCTGTACCACTATACGTGTATAGGTGGGCGGGTGGTTCTTTACCACTGTTCGTGTATAGGTAGGCAAGTGGGCCTATATCACTGTATTGTATGAGTGTGTGGGTGGGTCTGTAGTCAGGCTCATCTTAACACATACTGTTCACATAACCAGGCTCACCTTAGCTAGACACTGTCCACAGTCAGGCTCACCTTAGGCAGAATATACTTACCACAGTCAGAATAACATTAGGCAGACACTGTCCATAGTCAGGCTCACTTTAGGCAGATACTGTCCACAGTCAGGCTCACCTTAGGCAGACACTGTGCACAACCAGGTTCACCTTAGCTAGACACTGTCCACAGTCAGGCTCACCTTAGGCAGATTCTTTCCACAGTCAGAATCACCTTAGACAACGTATAGTAATTTAATACCACTGTTCGTGTATGGGTGGACAGATGGGTTAATACCACTGTTCATGTATGGGTGGGCGGGTGGGTTGTACCACTGTGCGTGTATAGGTGTGTGGGTGGGTCAATACCACTGTTCGTGTATGGGTGGGCGGGTAGGTTGTACCACTGTGCGTGTATAGGTGTGTGGGTGGGTCAATTCCACTGTATGTGTATGGGCGGATGGGTGGGTCAATACCACTGTACGTATATGGGCAGGTGGGTGGGTTGTTTGCGTGTTTTTCAAAAGCCAGTATTGGTGCGTTACAAGCTGTTGTAAAAAGTCGCAATAAATATCAACACAACTGTACTTGTAGGGGTGGGCGGGTGGGTCAACACAACTGTACGTGTAGGGTGAGCGGGTTGGATCTTGTACGATTGAATCTCAAAATTAATTCAAATTCAATCAAAAATAATTCAAATGTGTGACATGTAAATTTCAAACTATTGTCATTGAGTTTCCACATATTAAAATAATCAATTATATCCTACCTAGATATTATTCTCTATATTTATTTATT
This sequence comes from Stictocephala bisonia, assembly GCA_035578905.1. Taxonomy (NCBI): domain Eukaryota; kingdom Metazoa; phylum Arthropoda; class Insecta; order Hemiptera; family Membracidae; genus Stictocephala; species Stictocephala bisonia. Next base: position 2,143,270 of record JAQJVL010000020.1, read on the forward strand.
ATACCACTGTTCGTGTATGGGTGGGCGGGTGGGTCAATATCATTGTTCGTGTATGGGTGGGT